>ML786238.1:546011-560521 GCA_009831015.1 Picea engelmannii | reverse complement strand
TTTTCCTTGCAGTTGCCCGATCTATCATTTGGCATATTTCTCGGGATGATTGGACACTTTTGGTAGCAGGGCAGAATTATTCAGGGCTTCAACATTCTAGCAGGACATGGCACTTTCCAGCTTGGAGGTTGAGCATTAGTACGACTCAGATCTGCTTGATTTAGTCTTCATTGTATATCCAGCCTTTGGAGGCTCATTTTGTATTGTCAGGAGCGTTTTGTAGCAGCTCATATCTATTGCTTGTATGACCATCTGAGGTTTATGCCAGATCGGCCATCTATTGTATTGATCTTACATTTCTCATAATAAAAAGGTCAGATCTTTGCTTGTGCTTCTACATCTTGAATATATTGTGATCTCCATGTGTTGATGAATCTTGTATGCACTTAAAAACTCAATAAATTAGTAGTAGTTAGTGATTCCAAGAAAGAATTTGGCTTGGGATCATTACAACGTCAGTAAATATGTACCTTCCCAACCATTCTTTTGTACTAATACTAGGGTTCTTGTTTCGTGCTTCAATGAATTCCTTTTCTTGTTCTCTCTATCCACTTATGACTTTTTTCCTTCGATGGAAAACACCTTGACATTCCCTCAAAAAGATCTTGGTCGCGGTAATGAAACCATTTGTTGGCACAGGGGAAGACCCAGGGTTCAACTCTTACAACGCACTAACAAACCCGAACTACTGGCCTTTTTGGCAACACCTGCGAAGCAGATGTAGTCTCACCTGAAGTAGCAATAGGGGGTTGTAGGACACAAGTGTCTACAACTAGAGGAAATGCAAAGTGAATCCAGGGCAACAACGGAATATAACACAGAGCCTCCTTAGCAATATTACACTTAGCTTCGTGAAGTTATATCTCTGATCTAACACAATAAGGCAATAGCAGTATATCAGATGACAAATAACATAGTATCAATCACAAAGAACAACAAGATATATGTGGTTCACCCTCTCCCTAGGGCCACATCCAAAGAACTGCGTTTTTTAATATATTATATGAAAACATACAGTTCTATCTGCACACTGAGCTGCAAATCTTTCTCTCTCTTTCTCTTTCTCTCTTTACCTTCCCTCCCTGTGCACCTAGCTGCAAGGTCGATCTTCGCACCCAGCTGAAGATCTTACAATGCAAGAGTACAGAATCTCAATATCACGTCCACAACAATGATAGTACCCAATGACCAATAATGAACAACCCTCTTATTGGCTCTTGGTTATGGAAGGAAGAAAATATTAAAGAAGAAGTGCGAAGTACAAACTGCGCGGAAGGCACATTGACTGAGAATGGGTTGAAGTGGTCAAAGAAGCGGAAAAGAAGGAGCGAAGA
Organism: Picea engelmannii; assembly: GCA_009831015.1. Taxonomy (NCBI): domain Eukaryota; kingdom Viridiplantae; phylum Streptophyta; class Pinopsida; order Pinales; family Pinaceae; genus Picea; species Picea engelmannii. The sequence goes on along the minus strand of ML786238.1, from coordinate 559,187 downwards.
AAGGAAAAGATAGCTATTGGAAGAGAATACCAAGGAAGACAGATCAGAAGATGGATCATGGGCAACTCAGCAAGCAGAAAAATCCACGGACAGATGCTTTGGAGCACCTCGCGGAAAAGAAGGAAAGACAGGTTGGTGAAGCCCTGAAAACGTGGGTCAAGTTGACCTAGGTTTTTAGCACCTAGGGTTCTAGATCTAGCTTTTGACACTTAGAATTTTTCCATGTAATGTATAAATAAAGGTCTAGCGGACCTGGGGTGGGTTGTTGTTCGTGGAGAGTGATTTTGTGTTGGTCAATAGTTGGTTATTGTTGTCAATAGAGAGAGAGAGGTACAAGATGTTGTAGATAGTTTGTAGGATCTTCAGCTGGGTGCGAAGATCAACCCTGCAGTTGGGTGTGCAGGGAGGGGAGAGAAAGAGAAAGAGAGAGATCTACAAGCTAAGAGCGCAGATAGAACTGTATGTTTCCATTTTATATATCAAGAAATACAGTTATGTGGACGTAGCCCTAGGGAGAGGGTGAACCACGTATATCTTGCTGTTATGTGTGGTTGATGCTGTGTTATTTTTTATTTTCTATATTGAGTTGTATTGTTGTGTTAGATATGAGATATAACTTGCGAGGTAAGCTTAAGAGTGGTAAATAATATCTAGATTGTTGTGTATTGTTGCTCTGGATCCACTTTTCATTCCCTCTAGTTGTAGACACATGTGTCTTGCAACCCCCTATAGCTACTTCGGGTGAGACTTCATATTCTTAGTAGGCGTTTCCAAAAGGGCCAGTAGTTAGAGATTGTTGGTGCGCTATAAGAGTTCAACCTTGGGTCTTCCCCTGTGCCAACAAATGGTTCTATTGCCAGGACTGGGATATTATTGAGGGAATGTTAAGGTGGTTCCCATAGAAGACAGAGATTCAGAAGTGGATAGAAGAACAAGAAAAGGACTTCGCTGAAGCCCAGAACAAGAACCCTAATATTAGTGCGGAAGACTGGTTGGGAAGGTACATCTTCACCGACATACACGAGATTTTCTTCGGAGGAATTCATAAGGAGTTATATGAGTGGTTAGCCATATTAGCAGATACCCAGTTTAAGATCATATCTAGACCACATATGGTTTGGACAACAACGTTGATCAAGAAGGTCAAGAGAGTTGATAACACTGTGTCTAGAGCAGTGGATCTATGGTTTGATAGCACCATTGGAGGGTATATTACCGAATTTGCCATTGACAGGGTTGAATCATATAGTCAAGCAGAGAGATACTTATTTAAGGGACCTAGAGGGAAGTTCCTACACTTTTTGAAGTTGAGGATTAAGATGCTATTGCATGAGAATAATATTCTAAAAATATAGTAAAGCTAATGTTCAAAAATTCAAATAGCGACAGTGATACAAAGTCTGGACTCACGTGCAATGGGAGATCGTTCAGAGAGGTTCCTCTTGCGAACCTATTTAAGAAAAGATACGGAGATGAGGGATTCTATAGTGGAGAAGAAGTAGATCTAACAAATGAAGAACATTTAGAGGCCACAAGAACAAAAGAGGTAGGATATGAAGAACTTTGCCAAGGAGAGCTAGAAACTTTAGGAACTGCGCCTAATGTTGAAGTAAGTATTATTACTCCTCCTATTTTTTTAGAAGCATTAAGAAACCAAAGTAACCAAAATAGTCAAATCCATCAGAGTACTGTTACAAGCATTCTAGCACATACTCAGTCAAGAAACCAAGGAATATCTATGGCAGATGAAATGAGGTTATCGATCTTTAGAGGAGATGGATTTAAAGATCTTGATCAACACTGATTCTTATGTGAATTTGTATGGAGTATCAAGCAATTCACCGACAAAGATGTTAAGAGAACCCAATTTAGCACCACCTTGAGGGATCACGCTCTAAACTGGTATATAAAGTTTGTTTCAGGACCTGGACAACCTAAAACGCTGAATACTATCAAGACTGCATTGAGTGCAAAATTCAAGAAACCCAAGTCGGAGTCACAATGCATTACAGAGTTGAAAGAAATCAAACAAAATGTCACTGAACCTATTTGGGATTTTGATCAAAGGTTTAAGACCTTGACAGGTCGGTTGAGTTTTCAAATTCTAGATGAATAAAATAAAGAATGGTTCATTGATGCCCTCTTACCACACATCAGAGTTCCTCTGATGCAACAGAAGGTCACTTCATAGGCTGAAGAATTGGAGATCACCATGAAACTATAAGCAACCCCTGTAGGAGAATCCAACCCAGGATGAGTCAAATCTTGAGTCAGTTAACTAGTTTATCTTTACAAGTCGAAGATATGAAGAAAGACAAGGGAAAAGAGAAAAGAGAAGATATTTGGTGTATCAGATGTAAATTAGAGGGCCATGACAAGGAGCATTGTTCCCTATTTCATGAATACTTGACCTCTGGAGCGCCTAGTCCCTTAAAGCATGCTATTGTACCCTAGTGCGAGGTATGTAGAATGAGACATCACCTTGGTGAATTTTATTATATGCAAAGATATGTCTAGACACCTACCAATATTTACTGCACATTCTGTAAGTCTGTGAGACATGATGAGAAGGATTGTAGGGCGTATGATCTCTTGCATGAAAGATCAAGGGATACATATAGGATCCAAGGAGAAACACAACAGGAAGGAAATAATACACAGTTTAAATCCCCAGGAAGAGGAAACTTCAACCCTCGTGGTGGATTCAGAGGAAGAGGACGAGGAGGAGGTATGGGTCAAGGTAGAGGACAGATCGTCTGCTATAACTGTGCACAACCAGGACATTTGGAAAGGGATTGTTAGAACCCTTGTACCACTTGCAACTATTATAACTACTTCAATCACGCCATTGAAGATTGTCCAATATTATTAGACAAACTCCAAGAGAGATGAGGAGGAAACTAGAAAGTACAACTAATATCAGCAGAACCTCGCGGTGATGATATGAGAGTCATTGTTATTACTAGAGAAGGTGTTGTTACAAGAGAAGATAGAGTAACCCCAGGAAACACTGCAGAAGGTTCATGAATCAGAAGAGCTGCAGAGAAGGCATAATTGTTTGACCCAAGGAGAGAGAGGCATACTTTTGAGGAAGTAAGAAAAGAATTTGTGGAAGGACAAGCTTCTTCATCTAGGACACAACCAGAACTGAGGGAATGTGAAATTCCACCAGCATTTGATCAGTTTGTTAGACAAGGAAAAGAGGTAAGAAAGCTCATGGACTTATTATATACTTGTATCAATTTGATTAAAGATGAAAGGGTTATACAAGAATTACAACACCTAGTGAGACAATATGAAATGGGGAAAACAGATCCTATGATGAGTAGAGCTGTAAATAAAGTATCAAGGAAAAGGTGAACAAACAAGGAATTAAACCTTAGTGCTCAAAATGGATATTAAGACGTGGACTATGTGGTCCTTGACTTGGGATCATAAGTCAATGTTATGACAAAGCAGACTTGAGAACTGATGGGAAAACCCAGACTAATTTACTCTCCTATCAGGCTCATGATGGATAATCAACAGGCGGTGAGCCCCTTTGGAATATTAGAGCATGTCTCTGTGGACATCGATGGGGTAAGGATGTTTTCAGACTTCGAAGTAATTGAGATAGTTGATGATAGTTGTCCTTATCCTACGCTGTTAGGAATTGATAGGGATTTCAACAATTCGACTGTGGTTGACCTAAAGAAGAAAAGAATGAAATTTGAAGGTAATGGCCTTAAAGTCATCGCACCTCTAGACCCAGATGAAGGTCACAGATACATAGAATCTATCAGGGAATGAGACCATGCATTAGAAAACATTTACAATTTGATAGCAAGACAACATGATTACGTTAATCCTACAATAGATGGAAATCTCAATTGGCAAAGTGAGAGTGCATTCTCATCAGATTCATAAGAGGCATTAGAAAATTGGCAGAACAAGATGTATGAAGTCTCCACATGATGATGTTCCAGATTGGCCAAAGCAGTTTGATGGATTGGCACAGAAGTAAGTAAGCTTCCAATGTTTGATGGCTTGAATCATTTGGAAACATTTCTAGCAGAATTTGAGAGAATGGTACCAGTACAATAGAGGATGTTGGCACTGGATGAGGCCTTGAACGCCACACCAACTAGATGGTGGAGAGCACACAAGAAAAACATCGTGGAGTGGACACAATGTCACACCTTATTGATAGTGTGCTTTTCAGACCAAGCATAAGGATGCGAGTTTTGTTACACGGGCCAACGTTGTCCTAAGGACCACACACAAAGTTGTGAGGAGGCCTGGGGAAACATCCCTAAATAACAATGGGTGCATAAGTTCATTAACACCTTGGATACTACACCTATCAACTGGTACCTTCAAGCGGAATTGCACCTCATCACTACAGACTGGTATGTAATGAGTTAGAAATTTATAGCTACCTTGTTATTTGAAAGCCAGTACCCTACAATAGATCAGGAGTTACACATTGTAAGACAAAAGGTATTTAAGGAGGCACCTAACCTCCCTTTTGAGCAAGAAGAATACAAATAGACTGTGCCTCTTTAGCAGTTACAGGATTGCTACAATATTAATGCTGATGAGGATGATGACCCTAGAGATGTAAACATTGTAGAAACTGAAGGTCACAGAGACATAAAAGGACCTGAGATTGAATTGCCCTTTTTTGGAAAACCCATTAAAATCAATAAAGTTAACATTGGAACATAACAAACACCTAATATGGAAAATGTGGGAGACTATTGGGATGATGCCACTATTAGTAAGATCATAGAATTATTACATGAATATCATGACTTGTTCCCAACCAAGTTCATAGATATGAAGGGCATTAAAGGGCCCATGGGAAAAATGAAAATCCATTTGAGACTAGATGCAAGACCTATCAAGCAAAAACTTATAGACTGAATCCAAAATATAAGAAGAAAGTTAGAGTTGAATTGGATAGAATGCCAAAAGTAGGAATCATAGAACCGATTGAAGAATCCGAATTGATCATCCCTATGGTAGTCCAAGATAAGAAGACAAGAGAGATCAGGATCCGTGTAGAGCTAAGAAAGATGAACGATGCATGTCTATATGAACCATTCCCTACACCCTTTACTGACGAAGTCCTAGATGATGTAGGAGGACAAGAGGTTTACTCATTCACAGATGGGTGTTTAGGTTATCACTAGATCAGAATTGCTAAGGAAGATCGACATAAGACCAAATTTGAAACAGAATGGGGGTCGTTCTAGTATACTGTGATGCCTTTTGGCCTTAAGAATGCACCAACCATATTTTCTAGGGTGGTGGTCGAAGCATTTAAGGAATTTTTACATAAGTTCTTGGAAGCCTATTTTGAGGATTGGACTGTCTTTAGCCTAATGAAAGAACATATTGAATGTTTAAGATTGATGTTATATAAGTGCAAGCAATGTCAGATTTCCATGAACTTGAAAAAATGCATTTTATTTTCACCCTTTGGAGTGCTGCTAGGGTATATTGTGTGTAAGCATGGGTTGTTGGTAGATCCTTCCAAGATCACCATCAGTGTTGATCTACCTCCCCCTACTATGGTTAGACAGATGCACACTGCACTGGGACATACTAGATACTACAGAAAGTTCATTATAGGTTATGCACAAATAACAACACCTATGGAGAAGCTATTAAACAAAGACAGTAAATTCCAATGGATAGAAGAATGCCAGTAGAGCTCCGACACACTAAAGAAGAAAATGGTCACTGCACCCATATTGGTTTTCCCCGATTGGAGTAAGGAGTTTAATGTTCATGTTGATGCTTCGTCAATAGCATTAGGATCAGCTATAGCACAGCCAGGTGCAGGAGATATTGAACACCCCATAGCCTTTGCAAGGAGGAAGCTTTCTACAGCTGAAAGGAACTATACTACGACTGAAAGAGAAGGCTTGGCTATGGTATATGCACTACAAAAGTTTAGACACTATTTGTTGTGAGGACATTTTAATATGTTCATTGACCATTTTGCGTTGAAATACTTAGTCAACAAGTCAGTGTTGGGGGGAAGAATATGTATATGGCTATTGTTATTCCAGGAATATGATTTTGAGATTGTGGTTAAACTAGGGAGAATGAACAAGGGACCTAACCACTTATCTAGGTTATAACATGGAGATGAACCTACTAGTATGGAAGATACACTGCTAGATGCACAGTTGTTGGCCATCAGGAAAGTCAACGATCACTTCGCCGAGATAGTTCAGTTCCTATCCACAGGAATGGAACCTCACGAATATACAATTCTGCAAAAGAAACAATTGGTAGTCTGTGCTGTCAATTTTCAACTGATAGCTAGACAGTTGTATAATATGGGACCTGATGAGATATTGAGAAGATGCGTTATGAAGGAAAAAATACCATTGATTCTAGAAGAAGCACATGAAGGCATCGCAGGAGGACACTATGCAGGAAAATCAACATCACAGAAGATTATTAGAGCTTTCCTTTGGTGGCCTACGTTACATAAGGATGTTAAGGAATACTACAAGTCCTGTGATGTATATCAGAGAGTAGGAAAGTCGTCTAGAAGAGATGAGATGCCTTTGGCACCATAATTAATACTTCAAGTATTTGAAAAATGGGCCATTGATTTTGTGGGAACTATTAAACCACCAGGAAGGTGCATAGGAGCGAGATACATTATTACTGCGATAGAGTATTTGACCAGATGGGTGGAAGCAAGAGAAATTAAGGATTGTAGTGCAGCTACAACTGTGCAATTCATTTTTGAGGATATCATAACTAGATTTGGATGCCCAAAGATCCTCATGAGTGATCAAGGCACATGCTTAATCAATAAAACTATTGAAGCCTTGACAAAAGAATTTGAAGTTCACCATCAAAAGAGCACCCCATACCACCCACAGGAAAACGGTATAGTCAAAGCTTTTAATAAGATATTGGAGACAACACTGACGAAGATTTGCAGTGTGAATAGAGACGATTGGGATTTAAGAATTCCAACAGTGTTATGGGCCTACAAAACTACCTGCAAGAAGTTAACAATGCAGACCCCATTTAAGTTAGTATATGACATAGAAGCAGTGGTACCTATGGAATACTTGGTTCCTAGTTTACGAATTGTAACATTTATAGGTATGGATGACACCGACGATGTTCAAGACTGACTTCCATAGTTGCTAGAAATGGAAGAATACATGTTTATTGCAGGATTTAATCAACAGGTACACAAAGAAAGAGAAAAGGCTTACCATGATAGACATATCAAGAAGAAGGCATTCAAGCAAGGAGACTTAGTATTGTTATATGATAACAAGTTCATGAAGCATCCAGGGAAGTTCAGGACACATTGGCTAGGACCATTTGAAGTTGCCTATGTTACAAAAGGAGGATTTGCGCAGTTGAAGACCCTTAATGGAGAATGGAAAGAAGGTTTGGTAAATGGGAGCCGGTTGAAATTGTATTATGACAACGATTTTCCTCACAAATCTATATAGAATCAAGTGAGGAAGGTTCTAGGTACCAGGTGCAGTTGAAACTGGGTACCAGACACAGAAAAGACAGTCTGCACAAGGAAAGGAGGCAATGAGCAGAAAGCACAGGTTGCTCCACACAGTCTGAAGTCGAAGTAAAATAGAAGGTTCAGTCTTTCAGTGACTTGGGATGAGTCACATGCGAGTGTTGGGGGCCTCTTGGCCCTTGGTTATTGAAGGAAGTGAATATTAAAGAAGAAGCGCAAAGTACGAACTGCATGGAAGGAACATTGATTGAGAATGGGTTGAAGTGGTCAAAGAAGCAGAAAAGAAGGAGCAAAGAAAGGAAAAGCTAGCCGTTGGAAGAGAAGACCAAGGAAAATAGATCAACAAGGAATATATATCGTGGACAACTAAGCAAGAGGAAAAATCCACCGACGGATGCTTTGGATCACCTCATGGAAAAGAAGGAAAGACAGGTTGGCGAAGCCCTAAAAATGTGAGTGAATTTGACCTAGGGTTTTGGATCTAGGGTTTTGACACCTAGACGTTTTCCATGTAATGTATAAATAAAGGTCTAGTAGACCTAGGGTGGGTTGTTATTCGTGGAGAGTGAGATTGTGTTTTTCAATAGTTGGTTATTGTTTTTGTCGAGAGAGAGAGAGAGAGAGAGAGGTACAAGATTTTGTAGAGAGTTTGTAGGATCTTCAGTTGGGTGTGAAGACTAGCCTTGCAGTTGGGTGCACAGGGAGGGGAGATAAAGAGAAAGAGAGAGATCTGCAAGCTAAGAGCACAGATAGAACTATATGTTTCCATTTTATATATCAAGAAACACAGTTCTATGGACGTATCCCTAGGGAGAGGGTGAACCACGTATATCTTGCTGTTATGTGTGGTTGATGCTGTGTTATTTGTTATCTACTATATTGTGTTTTATTGTTGTGTTAGATTTGAGATATAACTTGCGAGATAAGATTAAGAGTGGTAAATAATATCTATATTGATGTGTATTGTTTCTCTGGATCCACTCTACATTCCTTCTGGTTGTAGACACTTGTGTCCTGCAACCCCCTATAGCTACTTCAGGTGAGACTTCATCTTCTTCGCAGGTGTTTCCGAAAGGGCCAGTAGTTAGGGCTTGTTGGTGCGCTATAAGAGTTGAACCCTAGGTATGACCCCGTGCCAACACCTCTCAACTCTTCTAGACCTTTATTTATACATTACATGGCTCTTGGACAACCTTAGACCGAAGTCTAGGTGTCAAAACCATAGATCCAAAACCCTAGGTGCCAAAAACCTAGGTTCACTTGACCTGCGTTTTCAGGGCTTCGCTAGCCTCTCCTTCCTTCTTTTACATGAGGTGCTCCAAAGCATCCATTTGTGTCTTTTTCCACTTGCTGAGTTGTCCACGATCCATCTTATTTACTTCTTTATCTTCCTTGATCTTCTCTTCCAACGGCTAGATTTTCCTTTACTTTGCTCCTTCTTTTTTGCTTATTTAACCACTTCGACCCCTCCTTGGTTTATGTGCCTTCTGTGCAGTTCGTACTTCACCTTTCTTCCTTAATATTTTCTTCCTTACATAACCAAGGGCGAACAGGTGTAGTAAATTTCAAATATCGAACTTCAAATATCATCTCCTTCATATTCAAGTTGTTGATCACTTGGTTATTAAAATTCCATTCCAGTCCTATCAATGTTGGATATGGTTGACTATCATCCATAATCTCAATAAATTCAAAGTCTTCCATGTTGTGCACCCCATCTATGTTCATAGGTACTCCTGTCAAACGATAAATTGGGACTATTTTTTGCTGATTCACGAGCCTTAGATGAAAAGGAGACCATACAAACTTGGTTTTTCCTATAAACTCCCATTTCTACTTAGGTAACACATTCACGTTAGACCCTAAGTCCAATATAACATTATCCAAATCATATTCTCCGATATGTGCACTAAATCTGAATTCTTCATTGGTTCTCGTCCTGTGCAACAACTAATTTACCATACTTTGTGCAAGAAGAGTTTACCTTCCTCTTGTACAATGATCAATCATATCATATAATGTACTCAATGCATTTTTTGTCTTTTATTTGTGCTATACAACTCATCAAGAATTTTTTTAGCATGCTTACCTTTCCAGTTGGCTTCTCTGGCACAATGCAATCTTCTATACGAGGCACAAATGATGTTAATGCTCCCCAATCCACTACAAGTACTTATTTTCTTTCTCTATGATATGTATCCTTCTATTGTTTCAGATCAAAGGTTAGCATAGGCCCTGTTGACTCCCTTACCCATTGTTCAGTATGATTTACTTCATTTGTCATGTAATCCCCTATTCTATCCCCTCTGCACTTAACTACTGCTACTATTAGTCCTTCATTACATCTTTTAGCTGATATCTTCTTCACATTCAGATTCAGATTCTGGGTCTAGTTTCCTTTAGACTGCCACTTCGAAACTAGTTGGGGACAGTCTTTTGTCGAGTGATTCAGTGCTTTGCAATATGTGCATGTCGTACACATATTTTGGAAGACACGTGCCAAGTTTATAATTTGATTATAGTTATAACATATAATCGATCCTCTTACTCCTCTACCAAAATTCCCTCTACCTCAACCTCTGCCAAATTTTCCTTTGTTCCCTTGATTGAAACCTCTTTGATTGTTTTATTGTGGATGCCCCACTTCTGCTACAACATTCTCTTTTTGAATCATGCACATATCTCATGTGCACTCCATCCTTAAGTCGAACACATGATAATCATTTTCCTCATGTCCCATTGATTTTCAAAAGTTGTAGAATAAGTTGCTTGGGGTGCTTTGATATTTCTGTAGTAATGGACACTCCATGGGGCGATGGCCCCATTTCTTACATATCTCAAAATATCCTCCTCCCGGTAATGTATTAGGAACTCCTGTCACCAAATACTGTGTGAATGATAGGAATTCTTCCTTGTGGTGGCCTTCATTCCTACATTTTGTACACCAAATTTAATCCCATTTCTCCTTTCCCTTTTTCAGTTCTTCCAGTTGAATTGTCAATGTAGCCAACTACTTCTAAACTTGCACCATTCCACCACTGTCTCCCACCAAAGATGATTCCAATTTCATTGCAATTTCCAATGCCTCAAGTTGCGACACAACCTTATGTTAGATCAATGATATACAAATGTGTGGAAGAAGCCCCGCAATAAACCATTCCTAATGTTGTTGATCTAGGATCTGGAATTCATTCTACCTATCACATATTTAAATCTCTATTCGAATTCCCATACTGACTCTATTTGTACCTATTTAATGTCCTTTAGTTATGTGATGTACTGCGACTCCAACTTTGGATTCTTGAACGCCTTCAACAGTCTTTTCTTAATCTCTACAAAAGCCCTGGATTGTGTTGTAGACATGATGCTATGCAACTTAATATACCATACTAGAGCACAACCTCTAAATGTTGTCGCTAACTACACAATCTTCACAACCTCATCTTGGACATTCATTGCGGCCCAAATTGTCTTGCAGACAAACAATTGTTGTTCTGGGTCCTCTGACCCAACTCCCTAGAATTCAGGTAGTATAAGAGTATTTTCTACCCCTGCCATGTTTCTTTGTGTATTCCCCCCACTTGATGATGTTGGTTGAATCTGATTCTGAATTTGCACACTACTTTCACTACTCTGACTGCTACTACTCAGTCCTCCTTGGCTAACTACAATTACTTTTGGCAAATCTTCAACCATTATTTTTTATTGTGGTGATGCACACGGGGTCGTGGATTCAAGACATGATCCTATCTAAGTAGGAATTACTAGTTCTTCTATTATTGGAATGGAATGAAACTCCTCTTCTTATCCTCCTATGCATGTTACCTCCATGATTCATACTAGTGCTCAAGGCTATCTCCCTTTTGTATCACTATGTGACTCTCCTTTCTCAGCCCCAATATTTTTCCTCTTGTACCTCCTTCCTTTGTGAAACTCTCCAAACTTGTATTCTTCCTCTAGTATACCCTCTTCTTTAATCCTCAATCCCTCCCTATCTCTTTCAAATTCATGATCTCCGACAACCCTCATGTCATCCCCTGGTTCCCCTATGTGCACGAACCCTTAACAGTCAAATTCCATTATCATCATGTTCTTTTCACACAATAGCATCTTTATCCATGTACCTAATGATTTCAAGAACCTCCCACATGAACCTTTGAAAAAGTCCCTTTCTGTGACATTGTATGATTTAATACAATCTACTACAAATTCTGTAACATAACCTCCTAGTATGTTGTCAAACCAAAAATAAATTTCTTGAGTAGTTGGGTTCCTTACAGAATTCAGTTTCCTTAAAAATTCAGGAGTCCAATTTCTTGGCACTACAACGTTGTACCTTCCAGTTTTCTCCACTAATATTTCTAGCCACTCAGTCAAAATAATTGGAAATTCACCAAATAAAATTTCATGCATATCTGTATACACATAACTTTGCATCCATTGCTTGTCACTCATCTCAGGAATTTTTTTCTCTTGTCATGCAAAATCTCGTTCCTTCCTTTCCAACCATTTTGAGATCTCCTTCATAGTTTCCCTTCAAAACATCCCCTTAATCACAAAGTCTCGGTCCCGGAAATAGAACCATTTGTTGGCACTATGCGCAGGTTGTAGGACCCTAGGTTTGGTTTATCTATGACCAAAAAAACCACCAGACACCGGCCCTTTCAGCATCACTTTCTTGCACAGATGAAGTCTCACCCGAGGTATCTATTAGGAATGTGAGAACCAAGCTTCTGCAGTATTGAGGGAATCGGAAGAAATCATTTGGTTCATTCTTTTTTATTATGTCAGTGCACATAACTCAGTTCTTATTCAGTATTAACTTACTTATGATTCATATTCCTATAATCAACATATTCTAGATTACTGCATAGATTTTTCACTGTCATAGTCATGAACATTGCACCATATTTAACCATAAGAAAATTCTATTCTATGATGCTTATAAACATAATTTATAAGAAAACATAGAAAGAGAGACAACACAAGATTCAATATCATCTCCTTAAGCTTCCTTTATTCATTCTTATAACCAACATATTGATACATTAAAAAACTATGGAACTCAACATGGAACAGAACATAACATCACACCTTAGAAATTAACATAAAAAACCAACCATATTCAGGAACCACTATTCTCCCAACCCGTTACATATTTATAAATAAATCTAGGGCTCAAAACCCTAATCTTCTCATCCCAAAAATACCTCATTACAATGCATGGACAGTTCAATAAACTAGCTATTCGACAACTTTCTTCTTCTTTTCAATCCACATGCTGCTTTTCTAATGTTATTCAATTTCTGGAATGTTGGGATATCATCCTTCTGTCATGTTTTATTCTCTATCGGATTTATTCTTCCATCTATGTGTTATCTTCCTTCTGTGCACTTTCTTCCTTCTGCGCACTATCCTCCTGGATGTGTCTTAGCTACACACTCTCTAGCTTTCTTTCTTCTTCCACACACTTTTCCTTTACTTATTATCTTCCCTCAAAACTACAAAACTGTTTTCCAAAGCTTCCTATCCAAAAATAGTCTTATGATCCAACCAATTTCCTTGAAATGGGGAATATCGTTTCCACTAATAACAATTAGTGGTTGTAATGGTTTCTGGAAAACCCATGCTATCTCATTGTCTAGTCAACTTACCTAGTTGACCTGACCATC
>ML786238.1:477969-526302 GCA_009831015.1 Picea engelmannii | reverse complement strand
TTTTACAAACAAGTTCGCAGCCTAGCAATAGAGTACAGTGCGAGAATTAGGTATTCTCACTGGCTAGACATTAGTAGGGTGCGAGAAGTTTGCACCTAACTGAATAGTAGGGTGCGAACATCAATGATTCTTGCAGGACATAGAGAGGTATAGTGCGAGAATGTCTGTAATCAAAGAAAATTTTGAAAAAGGACAGGGAATATAAGTGAAATTCTAGATCCAGAGAGTTTGGATGGATGTCCCACAGACTCAGAAACCAGAAAATAGGCAATCGAAGCAAGGGAAACTAGACTAACTAGGAAATAATACGTTCCCCAGTATGGTCACCAATTTTGTTATCGGACAAATCGGTAGGTGCGGACACTAACTGATCTCCCTAGATCCACCTAGATCTAGAACAAAACACACCAGAACATGATGCTTTCCATAAGTTTTATATATTGAATTTACTAACCAAAGAGGGATGGGTGACATACCGTTTAAATGCCGCTTCCTCTCGCCATCTCCATTCTAGCTTCGTTCCAACACTCATACGATGATGATCCTGCAAAATAACACAACCAACCAAAGTGATAGCAATAGCATAAACTCAATATAAACCTATGTATGTGATCAAGGAATCATACAATAAAACACAACAAGCTTTATAGGAAAGAATCATATTACTGTACCATATTAAATGTGAAAGAGAGATTACAACCATGGCCTTGATGTCGTAAGTTCCCTTCCAACTTTCCTTCGTTCCCCACACACTTCCACTCCAAGAATTCTAAGAGAATAGATCTGATACTACTCACAATCTATCTTGACAAAGGTAAAACTCAAAGACACTCCAACCAAGCTGATAATTCCAAGCCAAATCCAACTTAGCCTAATCCAATCTCCAAAAGCTAACTTTCTCCATGAGAGCTCCTCTCCTTTTATAAGATGAAGAGGATAAGGTGAGGAGGTTAGGATGATCCCACCAAATCTTGAAAGAGAGTAAAATCCAAACCATTCGGATGCCACCTCACCATGGAAGTTTCTCCTTCTAGAAGATTCGAGAAAACGCTCATTTTTCCCACATGTAAGCATTCTCGCACCCTACCTATAGAGAAACCAACAAACCTCTCGCAACCCAGCTATGGTACAAACTATGAGAATTAGTCATTCTCGCACCCTGCCTATATAGCAACCTGCGAACTTCCCTTTTTATAGGGTTTTTACAAAGGAAAATGCAACTTCTTTTCTCAGGAAAAGTTCTTCTCCCTTCTCTCTTCAGGAACTCAGGCCACTGATCCCTCTAAAGGAAATAGATAGGTTTACATCATTAACACTCATAGGGATGATGAAAATAATGTATAACACCTAGCAACGGGCTCTACCTGAACCAGTTTCATACATGAGTCGTAGACCCCACGGGTCTTCTTTTAAGCTCTTTTCAGACCCTCTAAACATGAAAATATGGCTGATCGATCTTGTTGTCTTTCACGCTCGTTAAAATGAAATTTGAAGGCACGTCTGTTCGATGGTAGTTTACCCCTGTTTCGGTCCAGATGGTCAACTATACGAATAAAGGTATACTCTAGGAGCCTCGGTTCTCTAGAAGAGTACTGTCAGGTATAATTTTAACCCTTTTTTGGGCTTGAGGGACTAAATTTATGAAAAAGGAACCCCCACGGAGTCCATAGTTAAGCTCTTTTCAGAATCCCTAAAATTGAAAAGATCACCGAGTGACCTTATTCTATCACACTCGTTAAAATGGTCCAAAAGAACATTCCTGACAGAGTCCATAGTTAATCTTTTTTCAGAGTCCTTAAAAATGAAAAAATTGTCGAGTGATCTTGTCTCCATCACACTCGTTAAAATGGTTTTGAATAGACGTCTGGTCAGTGCTAGTTTACCCCTTTTTCGAACTGACTAGACAATCTTTGAAAAATGTACCCCAACAGAGTCTCCTTTTACATTTTTTCAGACTCTCTAAATATGAAAAAACCCCGAGCTTACCTTCTCTGGGCTTGTTAAAATTACATCGAAGGACGTTACCATTGTGTGTTTTGTTAAACATGTTTGTATACTTGCATCTTTGGTCTAATGTCGGCTCCATGTTGCTCTCAACTAAACCATCTGAAGCATGCCTTATACACAAGCCCTGTAGCACTTTGCCTCTGCGTCTTGACACCTTTAGCCCTAGGAGGGATTTTTTCCAAGTGTCCTTGCTTTGAACATCAATCTTGCCCTTGTGCCTCAAACTCGTATGTTTGCGACACTCATTCCTCCTTTGTAACATAACATTATTTTATTCTTTTTCCAAAATGATTGAAAAAGACAAAAAAATCAAATATACCCCAAACAAAGGAAGGGAAAATTATTTTCTTTGTATTGGCAGCAAAATGAGTCTCCTTTGGATAAAGCACATCCTTCCATTTGTTCGTCAAGCCCTGGGATTTAATATGACCTTAGGAATTTGTTCCTGCTACATTGAGATGTGTCCTCCTCCATTTGGTTATTCTTCCAAACATATGGAGAGTTTGTGTTGCCTCCTACCTCGTGAACTTATGTTAATTCCATGCTGCCCGAGTCTCATAATTTGTCATGCTATTGTCCAAGGAAATTTTTTATCAAGCCTAAGTTGGCCCCTCTACAGTTTGTCTCTTGTCCTCATGCTTGACCATCCTCAAAGTCCAATCAATTCTTTGCTCAAAATCAATGAAGCCTTCAGTCTGATCATCAAGATTCTCTAGTCCATGACTGACGAACCGTCGAAGACCTCTGGGTAGTGAAGTCATACACTCATGTTGCACTCCTACCCAAGTTTTGAATATTTTGAGGTTGTTGCTCGAGCTCTGAAGACCTCATCTCCAGCCATCAGGCCTTATTAGTTTCTAGAAGATGGATACTATACATGTATATCTTTTTTGATTTCGAGATGTAGCTCTGCTGTGTATTGCTCGCAGCTACACTTTATATAGTTATATGACATGGATCTACAATGTATTTTATTGGTAGCCATGATTTCATTTCATTTTGAGCATGGGTATGCCCACCTCGGTGAGACAATTGTTATTTTGTAGATGGCACCTCCTGAATTCTAGTCCCTGGGCTCATCGGTTTGGTATGTTGATAAATATTGGTAATGTATTTCAGCCATCAGATGCTCTTCTGACCTCACACATTAGGGGACATCTATTATAACCCTAATTTTCACCAGATATGCTTACCTAGCATCAAGCCATCTCAGATTCCTTCTTTGCCAAAACACTACTGAAAAACTCTTCTTAAAAACCCCCTTTATAAAGGCCCATGTGCCCTGCTCCATTACTTCATGCGTGTACACGCTAGCTGCCCCAATACAACCCGTGTGTACCTACAAAAACACGGAAAGAGGAAAATAATAGTAAATAAACTATACCCAATTAAGCATTCCCCTTGTCCCAACATTTAGCCATCCTTGTGCAAAGAGAAGTTTAGAGCAAAGAAGTTGGAGGACAGTTGAAGAGGAGCCCAGGACTAGTTTTGAGGAGTAGTTCCAACCACATATTGTAAGTTTACTCTTGTGAAGATTAATACAAAAAAGGAATACTTTTCCCATCTTGCCATATTATATGTTCAAGTTGAATGTTTATTTTATGATATTGTCACAACTAACCCAACAATTAGTATATGAAATACATGTTCGCAGCTTTTTGTTTGTTCATGTGTGAATCCAGGTCATCTTTGGGAGGAGGCTTGCATTCAAAGAGTGAATGAAAACAAAGGGATCAACATCAAATGAAAGACTTAAGGTAGAGTTACTGAATCTCATTTACACCTTTGTATTGCATGAATGTGGGGTTTTGTGTTGGGAGAATAGGAAAGAGTAGAGGCCTTTGAAATGGTCATTTTCTGCATGCATGATAAGAGCCCTTAAATGCTAAGTTTGTAGGAGGGATTCCCACCCACAACAAAAGGAACAAGTGATCTATTGTCTACAATAATATCAAAAGGATCATCTTGTAATAGACTAGAAGAACCATTCAAAAACTTAATGCATGAATACTTCTCATCAAAAAATATGTTTCTACTGATAATGATTTGTTTCTTGACAGGGTAAAACAATCAATATGATTTGGATTCTTTGAAGTAGCCCATCATGATGCAAGTATGACTCTTTTCATCTAACTTCTTCCTACATTCATCCAAAATATGAGCCCAAGAAATACATTTAAATATTTTTAGGTGGTTGACTAAGGGATTATTTCCACACCATATCTCTATTGGATTCACATAATTGAAATATCTATTCAGAATATGATTCAGGAAATAATTGGCACAGTAAACAACTTCAACCCAAAACTTAGTTGGGAAATTTTTGGCCTACAAAAAGCATCAATCCATTTCTACTAAAGTCCGATCATTTCTTTCTACTACACCATTATATTGAGGAGTATGAGGAACATACCTATGCCAAGTGATACCTAAGTGAGAAAGATATTCTTCAAATGATTGATTCACATACTCTCTACCATTATCATATCTCAAACACTTGATAGGTCAACTGCATTTCTTTTCATCCAATGCTCTAAATTCCTTGAATTTTTCAAATACGTGACTCTTATTCTTCAAAGAAAAGATCTAGGTAAATATAGAGAGATCATCGATAAAGGTCAATATTTACTTTGCACTTGCTAATGAAGGATTGTTAATACAAAAAATATCACTATGAACAATCTCTAGTGAGTTCCATACACACCATGATTTTCCAGAGTCAAAAGGTTCCTAATGATTCTTTCCCAACATACATCCTCTATAGACTCCATTAGGTGTAAGGACTTTGGGTAAGCCAACAACCATCTTCTATGTGAATATCAACTTTAGACTTTGAAAATTCAGGTGTCCAAGTGTTTCATGCCAAATTATTCTTCATTCATCAATATGATAAATGAGATCAGTCTGTCTAGGATCTGGTCAAGATAGGTCACAAAAATTATACAATCCATCCTTTGAGATGAGAAACTCTTCGGTGACAATCGACCTGTTGTTCTCCGTATCCTTAACAAAGAATCGATCTATCCAAAACTCAAAAATATTACCAATCCTTGTTAGTTGGGAAACCAATAACAGATTTTCACTCAGATTACGCACATGGTAGGCATAAAAAATTATACCATGTCGACATGGAACATCACCATGACTAAAAATATCAAGGGTAAAATCATCAGCTACATAACAAAAAAGAGTTGCAGTCACTTTGCAACATGTAATGTTTGAAGAACCATTTGAAAAATGGGGGTTGGAAATCATTTGGAAGATCAATCCTCATTACTCAAAGTATCATAAGTACATCCTGACCACTAATGACTATTTTACATGATGGACAAAAGCAATGCCACTAGCAAAGGTAAACAAAGATGTAGTGATCAATTTCTTGAAACAACATCTCATCACCAAGTTTGGAGTATCTACTACTCTTGTGTTTGATAATTCCACATAATTTTATTCCTTAAAATTAACTAATTTTTCTTTATATAAAGGAATTAATTTAAGATACGTAACTAACTACTACCCTTAGGGAAATGGTGTCGCTAAATCTACCAACAAAAACTTGATTTTTATTTTGAAGCGAATTGTAGTTGATTAACAAAGAAATTGGTACAATGTTCTACCAAATTATCTATGGGTAGATAGGGTTACACCCAAATAATCCATAGGAACATACCCTTATTTCCTTGTTTATGGGAAATAATCCATATTTCCCCCAAATATGTTCTTTCCTTCTCTTCAACTATCCTAGCTATCTCGTGGGAAAAATTGCCCAACCATTCAAAGGAGAGTAGATACCTTAGTTAAACTAGAAGAAGAAAGAGGGAAGCAAAGAAAAAATCTGTTGTGCATCAACATATCATAAATTGATGGTTTGATAAGAAATCTATTGGGGATAAGGATTTTGAAATAGGTGATCTGGTTCTAAAATGGGATAAACCATGCGAAGACAAAGTGAAGCATTCCAAGTTCCAACAATTGTGGTTTGGTACTTATCTGGTTAAAGAAAATATCATCTTAGGAATGTATATATTTAAAACCTCAAAGAAGAAGTAGAAATCCTTCCTGTCAATGGCCAAGGCCTAAAAAAATACTTCAGTCAGTTGTCCCAAGATAGCTGACTTATACATAAATAGTTTGCTTTCTCTCTCATTTTTGACTTTCCTAGGTTGGTTAGCTTTACTTTGTATTATGCTTTGTCTTATTTTTTTTCTATTGTATGTGATCTAGGTGGATATCGGTGGCCACCCACCTATTCCAATTGGCTCATCTTGGTCACTTCTTAGTTTAGCCGTTTTTCCTAGTTTTCGGGTCCTGAACTTTCGGGGCCATTTTGAGGCCCTAAACAACATTTTTAGGGATTTCCTCAGGCAAACTATAGAAAAAGTCAAAGCTTGACAACACAATGTGTATTCCTTGGATATACCTTTCCAACAGGCTATTGCGTGCCTAAAATGGAGATCGTATGAAAAATTCACAACCCCGAGAAGTTGATGTACCAACTTACCCCAACGAGGCCTACATGAATTTTGGCGCTTCATCTCCTACGGTTAGGTTTTTGGATGTATAGGGTTTTTTCATTCATGTTTATTGTAAAAAGGATTTTAGAGCCTCATTTTACTCATCTTCTTGTGAATGAATGTAGCCATCACATCTCTTCTTAGAGATAATCTGCCACCATTCTAGCAAGCTTGTTTCAGTCTTCATTTTACATTTTCAACATATTTCTTATTTAATAGAAGTCAAATTTTACTGTATCTCTGTTATTATTCACTATGTCTTTGTGTTAATATTATAAATATGTGTTTTCATTTCATTCCTCTCATAAATCTAGAACATTGGTATCATAGCATTCTGTTCCTTGTCCTTTTTAGTGCATGTCCTCGACAAGGTCAGGGTATAGAGAATTGGGTCTCGATATTGTTTCTCTTGAGGACAAATTCTCTCGCACACCCAAGAAACCTTCCATGGTGGGTGAAAATAAATATGATGGGATATGATATCCTTTCAAAAAATTTCTCGAGGAAGCCATCAAGTGACAAAGGACCACGATGATGGATAAATTTTCACAAATCCTTCGACAATTGCCGAAAAGCGATGCATCTACCTCAAGTGGAGGTGCCACCCCCTTAAAGGTACAAATCAATTTTGATATTCCTATATTTGAAGTTCAAATAGATTCATATGTCGTAGATAAATGGTTAAACCTTCTATAACAATATTTTTCTATCCATAACTTTTTCAATAGAGAAACAATTACATCTGCGCTCGTCAAGTCCATCCCCCATGTCAAAGATTGGTGGGAAAATTTCTGTGAGCAAAAGGAAATAGAGGGATCCAAATAATTTATAGTTTCACCCACTTGGGGCTCCTTTAGGGATGTTATTAAGGAAAAATACTACTATGTTGGAAGTTATGACAACTTGTATACAAGATGGACCACACTGCGGCATGAAAGAGACCAAACAATGCTAGAGTTCACCAATGTCTTCCATACCTTGTGCACCAAGTTGGGTATCAAATATTTTGAGTGACATTTGTTTCTCAAATACCATGATGATATAAATAGACAAATCTAGACAAAAATGGAGTTTCTAGACATCTTGTCCTTGGGCACAACCTATAAATATTCTATCAAAATCGAGCAGAAGCTTAAACAAAAGACACGAAATTTTGGGTTTGGGAACCCATCACAGCAAAAGTAGGGTAAGGGCATCCCCAACCCACAAAAAAGGGAAAATAAAATATGTACAGCCTCAGGACAAGCAGTCTAATCCGAAAACATGGAAGGGCAATGGAAAGATGAAGAAAAACAATTGGAAGTGGTGAAACTTTCATAAGAGCCCTTGGCATAACAATGTTGATTGTCGCTAAGGGCAGTCATTGGTGGCAGAGGTGGAATCCTCTAAATCAGATGTGGGTTCTGACTTGGAGTCAGAACTAGAAAAGGGGAGACGTGTTATTTATGCAGAACTCAGTGCCACCATTGCTACCACCAAGATCCAACCCGATGAACCTGATGAGCCAGAGGAAGGCGAGTGTCTCTTTCATTCACAAATGTGGGTGACGGATACTCCAATACACTTCATCGTTGATATCGATATCTAGAAGAACCTCATCTCAGCATAGATCGTCAAGAGGCTGGCCCTGCCGACAATGTCACACCCACAACCATACACCATTAGATGGCTCCACCAAGGAAGTGATATTCGCGTCGGCAACCAATGTTTCTTGTACTATGGCATTGAGCCCTTAAAAGATGAGGTATTATGTGATGTCACTCCCCTTGAAGTTTGTGATGTTATTTTGGGCCAAACATATTTATGGAAACATCATTTTGTATACGAGTCTAGGACTCGCAGTGTTATTATTACTTTGGAAAGGAAATTGTATAGAATACGCAAGGTAGTCCCACCTATAGCCATTTCCTTGATCTCTGCCAATAAATGCAGGAAGGTCATCTCTTAGACTGGGAATTTTTTCTTCTTCACGATTCTCTCTCAAAGTGAGTGAAAGGTTGTAGCCACATCCATGGCCTTCATGACCTATTTCTCCACACGTCAAAAGAAAGTGGATAAGGTTGTGGAAGAATACAAAGAAATATTTTCCTCACCCACTAGGGTACCTTTACACTGTCAGGTCAAACATTCAATCGATTTGACCCCCAATGCAGTGCTACCTAATGGGACATTCTATCGCAATTCTCTGTTAAAAAATGAGGAGATCAAGCATCGGGTCTAAGAACTACTCCAAAAGGGGCACATCCAACCCATATCATCATCATGTGGAAGCCCAATCATGCTTGCGTAGAAGAAATATGGGACATGACGACTTTGCATCAATTATCGGTCCCTAAATAAAATCACATTCAGGAACTGGTACCTGATTCCTTGAATCAACGATCTCCTTGACCAACTCAAGGGGGCCAAATACTTTAGCAAGATTGATCTAAAGTCTGGCTACCATCAAGTCCCAATAGAGCAAACAGATGTATGGAAAACTGCCTTCAAGTCCAAAGAATGTCTTTTCAAATGGTTGGTCATGCCCTTTGGTTTGACAAATTCCCCAAGAACTTTCATGTGGATGATGAATGATATATTGCAGCCTTTCACCAATTATTTTATGGTGGTGTATCTGGATGACATCCTCATCTACAACAAGAATTGGTTGGAACACTTGTAGTATATTCAACAGGATTTGCACATTCTGCGACAACACAAGTTATACACAAATTTGGAAAAATGCTCCTTTGGCATGGACATGGTCCAGTACCTATGCTACATTGTTGATGATCATGGGGTTCATGTTGATCCCACCAAGATCTAGGTCAGATATTTTTAGTCCTTGCCAATTTCTGTCACAGGTTCATGTTGGGATTCTCCCATATTGCACGGGCCCTCAACCAATTAACCAGGGGTGGTGGTAAGGAAACATTCATGTGGTTACTATTGCAAAAGAAAGTGTTTGATGATTTAAAGAAACTCTTATGCTCATCCCTAGTGCTCTCATTAACCAACCTGCAACAACCATTTGATATTGAGACAAATTCTTTAGACTATGTTATGGGCGTAGTTCTTACTCAACACGGACACCCCGTGGCCTATCATAGTGTGGTAGTATCAGATGATGTCCGTAAGTACCCTACTTGTGACAAATAAATGTACTCCATTTTGCAAGCCTGTCGCCAATGGAGGAATTACATTCTTGGGAAGGATATAGTCATCCACATTGATCATAATTCGTTGTAGTTCACGCAGACACAGGGAAAATTACAGAATGACTACCATCAGAAGTGGTCCACATACTTGCGGTAGTTCCATCTCAACATCAAGTATAAGAAATGAAGCACCAACTACATCGTTGATTTCCTCAGCTTCCCTCTAGTTGAAACACTCACCATAAAGCTAAACTCATGTGACCACAAGATCTCCGGGTGTCCCCAACTCTATGGGAAATATCCTAACTTCTTTGCCACCTACCAGATGTTGGGCACAAAGACAACTATCATTGATTTCCATATTCAAGATGGGCTATTGTTCCATCTGGGCCATCTTTGCATTCCATCAAGTGAGTAAGATAATTTGATTGGGGGAGCCCACTATGGTTGGGTGGTAGGACGCTTTGGCATCGAAAAGATAGTGCCAGTGTTGCAAGAACATTTTTATTGGCTGAAACTTCGATAGGATGTCGACAATTATATTAGGTCCTACACTGGTTGTGCCATTGTTAAACTGACCATTAAGAAACAAGGCATGTACACCCCTCATACTACTCCTAAAAGGCTCTAGGAATCCATATCGATGGAATATATGTCAACCAAGCGGGGAAGTGATTATGTTTTTTTGGTGGTGGATTGTTTTTCTAAAATGGAAATTATGGCTGCCTACAAGAAGAGCATCACAACATAGGCCACTACCAAGATATTCTTTGAATGAGTGTGGGTACATTTTTGGATACCACAAATCATCATCTTATATCAGGATAGTCGGTTCCTCATCACATTTTGGTCGATCCTCTGGTCACTACTGGACACCAAACTCACAAAATCCACTTCCTTCCACCCCCAGACAGATGGTCAAACCGAGGTCGTCAAATGGATGATCGTGCATATGATACGCATGTACAATTCCAAGCATCCCCACACATGGGATGAGATTCTTACCTATGTTTAGCATAGCTACAACATAGCCCTACATATCTCAACCGACCACATCCCATTTCAGGTGGGGTTGGGATTTCAACCATTGGGTCCACTGGACATTTCAGTACCCCTTGCGGTAACCCAGGCAGACTCATCCCATGCTCAAAATGAATATGACAAAGCTACCAGGTTCATTGAGTGGATCCAATACATCTGTCAATAGATTCAAGATATTTTACAGAAGTCTAATTCCAAGTACAAGCAGTGCCATGATCAGTACTAGGTGCCACACAAGTTTTAGGTAGGAGATAAAACTTGGTTGCACTTGTAGAAGGAACACCTTACAAGTCCCCATAAGAAGCTTCATCCACTCTGCTATAGACCTTACACCATTACCAAGGTTGTGGGTGATAATTATTTTGAGCTCAACATTCCCCCCTTCCTTGGCTTGCATCTAGTATTTAATGTGGACCTCCTTTGACCATATTTTCCACCATTATTGGACACCTTAGAGATAAAAAAACAATTGAAACCAACATAGCTCAAAACTGACAGCATGGAACCAACATCCACTGATTAGATCATGGATACATAGTTTAAGGGCACTCGCCAGCAGAGGATCTAGCTTTATTGGGTTGTCAAAGCAGGGCAACTCTTGCACTAAGGCAAGTGGCTCACATGGGCCCAAGTTCAACAGAAATTTCCTCATATAATGGGGGGAATCAATGCAATGGAGAAAATATCTTCCTAAGAGGGTAGGATTTATCCATTTGGATATCGATGTCCACCCACCTATTCCAACTGACTCATCTTGGCAATTTCTTAGTTTGGCAGTTTTTCCCATTTTTTGGGTCCTGAAATTCTAGGACCATTTTGAGGCCCTAAACAATGTTTTTAGGGATATACAGAGTAAAATTATTAATGTAGTCATATTTTTATGGTACAATGTGTATTCCTCAGATAGACCTTTCCAACGGGCTATCATGTGCCTAAAACAAAGATCGTATGCAAAAGTTACGACCCTGGGAAGTTGATGTACCAACTTACCCCAACGAGGCCCACATGACTTTTGGTGTTTCATCTCCTAGGGTTAGGTGTTTGGATGTCTAGGGTTCTATAATTCATGTTTATTGTAAAAATTCTTTCAGAGCCTCATTGTACTCATATTTTTGCGAATGAGCGTAGCCGTCACGTCTCTTCTCAGAGATAAGATTCCATCATTCTAACAAACTTGCTTCAGTCTGCAGTTTACAGTTTCAACATATTTCTTGTTTAATATAAGTCAAGTTTTACTTTATCTTTGTTATTATTCACTGTTTAGCTGTGTTAATATTATAAATCTATGTTTTCATTTCGTTCTGCTCATAAATACAGATCAATGGTATCAAAGCGGTCTGCTACTTGTAGTTTTTAGTGCATGTCCACGACGAGGTTAGGGTATAGAGAGTTGGGTCTCGAGCTTGTTTCTCTTGAGGAAAACTTCTCTCGCACATCCAAGAAACCTTCCATGGTGGTAGAAAATAAATATGATGGAATGGGAGATCCTTTCAAAATGTTTCTCGAGGAATCCCTCGAGCGACAGAGGAATGAGATGATGGATAAGTTTGCACAAATCCTTCGATGAATACCAACAAGTGACACATCTACGTCAAGTAGAGGCACCACCCCCTTCAAGGTAGATATCGATTTTGATATTCCTTATTTGAAGGTCAAATATATGCAGATGTCGTAGATAAATGGTTAAACCTTCTAGAAGGATATTTTTCTATCCACAACTTTTTCGATAGAGAAAATATTATATTTGCGCTCCTCAAGGTCATACCCCATGTCAAAGAATGGTGGGATACTTTTTGTGAGAAAAAGGAAATAAAGGGATCCACATTATTTGCAATTGCACCCGCTTGGGGTTCCATCAGGGATGTTATTAAGGAAAAATACTACGTTGTTGGAAGTTATGATGACCTGTATACAAGATGAACCACACTGTGGCAAGAAAGAGACCAAACAATGCCAGATTTCACTAATGTCTTCCATACCTTGCGCAACAAGATGGGTATCAAAGATTATGAGCAACATCTAGTGTGCAAGTACTGCAGTGTTCTTCATATATACATTCATACATAAATGGATTTTCTAGACATCTCTTCCTTGGGTGCGACCTATCGATATGCTATCAAAATCAAGTAGAAGCTTAAACAAAAGATGTGACATTTTGTGTCTGGAACCCCCTCATAGAAGAAGCAGGGCAAGGGACCAGGGTAGCCCTAATCCACAGAACAAAGGGAAAATCAAAGATGGATAGCATTAGGACAACCATTCTAAGCCGAAAATAAGAAAGGACAATGGAAAGAGGAATAAAGACACCAAGAAGTGGTGTGACTTCCATAAGAGCCCCAGGCATAACAATGTTGATTTCTGCTCAAAGTAGTCATTGCTGGTGGAGGTGAAAGCCTTTGAATCAGATGTGAGTTCCGACTCATATTTAGAACTAGAAAAGGGGATATGAATTATTGACGCGAAAATTAGTGCCACCATTGCTACCACCAAGATCCATCCTGGTGAACTTGATGAGCCAAAGGAAGGTGGGCATCTCTTTCATTCACACATGTGGGTGAAGGGTATTCCACTACACTTCATCATTGATAGTAGTAGCCAGAAGAAAATCATCTCAGAAAAGGTCATCAAGTAGCTTGTCTTGTAGACAACGCCACTCCCATAGTTATACACCATTGGATGGCTCCACCGAGGAATCAATCTTCGCATCAACCAACAATGTCGCTTGTTCTATGAAATCAAGCCCTTCAAAGATGAGGTATTGTGTGATGTCACCCCCCTTGAATTTTGTGATGTTCTTTTGGGCCAACCTTATTTATGGAATCATCATGTTGTATATGAGTCTAGGCCTCATAGTGTTATTATTACTTTGGACAGGAAATTATACATGATACTTGAGGTAGTCCCAACTACTTCCATTTCCTTGATCTCTGCCAAGTAAATAAGGAAAGTCATATCTCAGACCGAGAAGTTTTTATTCTTCGTGATTCACTCTCAAAGTGAGTGAAAGGTTGCAGCCACATCCATGGCCTCCTCGACCGACCTCTCCGCGCAGTAGAAGAAAGTGGATAAGGTCGTGGAAGAATAAAAATACATCTTCTCCTCACCCAATGGGGTAACTCTACACTGTCAGGTCAAGCATTCAATTGATCTGACCCCTGACACATTGCTACCCAATGCGCTAGTCTATCACTTCTCTCTATTAGAAAAGGAGGATATCAAGCTTTGAATCCAAGAATTGTTCCAAAATAGGAACATCCGACCCATCTCATTACCATGTGGAAGCACAATCGTGCTTGTGTATAAGAAAGAAGGGACCTGATGACTCTACATAAATTACCAAGCCCTAAATAAAATCACAATAAGGAATCAATACTCGATTCCTGGAATCGACGGTATCCTTGACCATCTTAAGGAGGAAAAATAATTCAGTAAGATTGATATGAAGTTTGGCTACCATCAAGTCCCAATAGAGAAAACAGATGTATTGAAAACTGCCTTCAAGTCCAAAGAATGTCTTTTCGAATGGTTGGTCATGCCCTTTGGTTTGACGAATGCCCAAACAACTTTCATGAGGATGATGGAAGATATCTTGCAACCTTTCACCAATTCTTTTGCGGTGGTGTATTTAGATGACATCCTCATCTACAACAATGATTGGGTGGAGCACTTGCAACATATTCAGAAGATTCTACACACTCTACGACAACACAATCTATATGCAAATTTGGAAAAATTATCCTTCATCATGGACAAGGTCCAAAACCTAGGCTACATTGTTGATGAGCATGGGGTCCGTGTTTATCTTGCCAAGATCCAGGTCATTCATGACTGGCGAACCCCAACCACACTCACTAAGCTTTAGATCTTTTTAGGCCTTGCCAATTCCTATCGTAGGTTTGTGTTGGGATTCTTCCATATTGCATGGGCCCTCAACCAAGTAACGAGGGGTGGTATTAAGGAAAAGTTTTTGTGGTTCATGTCACAACAAAAAGCATTCAATTATTTGAAGCAACAATTGTTCTCAACCCTGGTTCTCTCATTACCTGACCTGCAACAACACTTTGATATCGAAATAGATGCTTCAGACTATGATGTGGGAGAATTTCCAACTCAGCATGGAAAGCCCGTGACCTATCATAGTGATACACTATCATATGTTGTCTGTAAGTACCCTACTTATGACAAATAAATGTACTTCATTGTGCAAGCCTATTGCCAATAGAGAATTACATTCTTGGGAAGGATACAATCATCCACACCGATCATAAGTTGTTGCAGTTCAATCAGACATAGGGAAAATTCCAGAATGATCGTCATCAGAAGTGGTCCACATACTTGCAACACTTCCATCTCAACATCAAGTATAATACAAAAAGCACCAACCACGTCATTGATTTCCTCAGCCTCCCTCAAATTGCGGCACTCACCACTGTGCTAAAATCATGTTGTCATGAGACCTCTGAGTAGCCCCAACTCTATGTGAGAGATCCTAAATTCTTTGCCACCTACCAAATGTTGGGCACAAAAATAGTTGTCACTAATTTTCGTCTTCATGATGGGTTGTTGTGCCATCTGGACCATCCCTGCACTCCATCAAGCGAGCAATCGAAGTTGATTTGGGAATCCCACTACAGTTGGGTGGAAGTACACTTCAACATAAAAAAGACAATGGAAGTGTTGCAACAACATTTCTATTGGTCAAAAATTCAACTGGATGTCATCAAGTATATCAAGTCCTACACTTCTTGTGCCATTTCCAAATCGACCATTAAGAAACAAGGCATGCACACCCCTCTAATTACTCCTGAAATTCCTTGGGAATCCATCTCAATGGACTAGATGTTGAGCCTTTCATCAACCAAGTGAGGAAATGACTGTGTTTTTTTGGTGGTTGATCATTTTCTAAAATAGCTATTTTGGTTTCTTGTAAGAAGAACATCACAACGAAGGCCACTACCAAGATCTTATTCGAACAAGTGTGGGTAAATTTTGGGATACCACAAACCATCATCTCATATAAGGACAATAGGTTCCTCAACACATTTTGGTTGAGGCTCTGGTCACTGTTGGACACCAAGCTCACCAAATTCAGTGCCTTCCACTCCTAGATGGATGGTGAAACTAAGGTCATCAACCGGATGATCATGCATATCATGCACATGTACGATTCCAAGCATCCTTGCACATGGGATGAGAGTCATCCATATGTTTAGCATAGCTACAAAATAGACCTACATAACTCAACCGACCACAACCCCTTTTAGGTGGGGTTGGGATTTCAACCATTGGGTCCCATGGATGTTTCACTACCCCTTGCGGCCACCTAGGAAAAATCATCTCATGTTCAAACTGAAGCTGCCAAATATATCGGGTTCATTGAGCAAATCCAACAAATCTGCCAACAGGATCATGATATTTTATAGAATTCCAATGTGAAGTACAAGAAACACCATGATCAACACCGTGTGCCACACAAGTTTCAAGTGGGAGATAAAGTTTGGTTGCACTTGTATAAGTAACTCCTTACGGGGCCCCATAAAAATATTTTTCCACTTTGCTATGGACCTTACACCATCACCAAGGCTATGGGTGATAATTCTTTTGAGCTCAACATTCCCCCCTTCCTTGGATTGCATCCAATATTTAATGAGGACCTCCTTCCGCCACATTTTCCACCATTATTGGACACCTCAGAGATAACATAACAATTGACACCAATAGATATTAACCCTGATTACATGGAACATGAATCCAATGATCAAATCATGGACACATAGGTCAAGGGAACTCACTAGCAAAGTATCCAATTTTATCGAGTTTTCAAAGAAGGGCAACTCCTGCACCATGGAAAGTGGCTCACATGGGGCCAAGTTCAGTATAAATTTCCTCATATGATGGGGGAACTCAATGCACAAGAGACCATTTTTTCGTAAGGGGGGAGGATTGATCCAGGTGGATATCAGTGGCCACCCACCTATTCCAACTGGCTCAAGTTTGGAAGTTTTTTCTAGTTTTCGGGTCCTGAACTTTCAGGGCCATTTTGAGCCCCTAAAATACATTTTTAGGAGTCTACACAGTCAAACCGTAGATGGAGTTAGCTTTTGATGGAATAATGTGTATTCGTCAGACAGACATTTCCTACAGGTTATCGTGCACCTAAAACAAAGATCATATGCAAACATTACGACCTCAGGATGTTGATATACCAACTTACCCCAATGAGGTCCACATGAATTTTGGCACTTCATCTCCTATGGTTAGGTTTTCAGATGCCTAGGGTTTTTTAATTCATGTTTATTGTAAAAATACTTTTAGACCTCATTGTACTCATCTTCTTGTGAATTATCATAGCCGTAACATCTCTTCTCAGAGATAAGCTACCAACATTCTAGCAAGCTTGTTTTAGTCTTCATTTTACAGTTTCAACATATTTCTTATTTAATAGAAGTCAAGTTTTACTATATCTCTATTATTATTCATTGTGTCTCTGTG
The DNA here is from genome assembly GCA_009831015.1 of Picea engelmannii. NCBI lineage: Eukaryota > Viridiplantae > Streptophyta > Pinopsida > Pinales > Pinaceae > Picea > Picea engelmannii. The sequence goes on along the minus strand of ML786238.1, from coordinate 509,111 downwards.
TTAATATTATAAATCCTTTTTTTCATTTGTTCTTCTCATAAATACAAATCATTCTGTTTGATTCATATTTTTTTTAGCACCATTTTTTAAGAGTTTTCTCTCCCAGATTCCCATGCTTTTTTCTTTTCAGAAATAGATCATTATTTCTAACATTTAGTTCTTACAATGACATGGCATATAGTGACTCAGGGTTGTGGATATCTACTTCTAGCATTGAAACAAAACACTGGTTCTTATAGTGTGTCTATGATTACCTCAATCTAACAGTCAAGGATCAGGATCTATAGAGGAACATTGTTGAAGCAATAAACAAGAATTGACATCTCATAACTTAGCCAGGGATGGGTAAATAGTCACATTCAAAGGGACCTACGCACTCACACTTAACTAAAGGGTTGATTTTTAGACTAGGAAGCATATGGAGTGTTTTAAGGCATTATGCATGAGGAAGCATCTTATCTGTAAACATGCATATATAATAAAAAATCACAAACGTGTATCATCCCACGTGACTTTAAAGGAATATTGAAATACCCCATTCACCTCCCTCTAACAATAAAATAAAGAGGAAAACATGTTCAAAGGTAAAGGCTTATGAAAGGAATTTTAGATCATGTGGGACATGCATATATCTCCATTGGCGCTATGGAAATTTGCTGGTAGTGGAGCAAGGCCTATGATGTTGGGGTGACTCCATCAGGGCTATGGATACTTGTATAGCGTAGAAACACCATAGATATATAATAAGGGACCTAAAATTCAAGACAAGAGCATCATATGACTATCCAACCAAACTACTCAAGGCTCCCTAACAACATGTGGTAGCAATGATATGTAGACTGTATGGAAACTAAAATGCTCAAAAGTTCATGGGTACCCATGATACAGTCCATCACCACTATTGGATTGATATTCATTTTGATCAACATCTTATTCTCTACATTGGTAGAGGCAATGTCAGCAACAAAACATGTTGCTTCTATGAATCACCCAAATTTTCACATAGATCTTATCTATTGGACATAATGCGCTTAATCCATGCTTACCTAAAGGGTGGTTTGGCCTAGAATATGGGTGATCTATGTATCCATGTCTACTGTAAATACCTATGGGAGCACAAGTACCATGTGGACTACCAACCAATCTATGAGAAATTTCTTATTCCTTTGTTTCAAGTATTTTTATGTGTCGTAATGCCCTATATGAATAATGAAGATATGGATGTAGTAGGAAAGGTAGGGATTGGTACCTGATAAAGAACAACACTTACATCATAGTATATGGTGCCACCAAATCCCATCACCTACTGCCTGAGTTTATTTCGGAAAAACTTGTTTTGCAGGAAATAACATACCAAACTCTGGTAATGGGGTAAGTGTATCCATGAACAAAGATAAAAAGATGACCTATCCACTACTATCCCTCTAGTTTGGTGCTTATCATTTCAAATACATCAAGGAGGCACAGACACAATCTAACACCCTAGGCACCTTCCACTTTGGAGAAGAAATATTCCACATGCACAACCCCTTGAAGACCATCAACAAACATTTCCAGACCTACAAGTATAGGTGGAGTTACGAGTCTAAATTATGGGAAGAAGAGGGAATTAAAAGACGATAAAGGACCTATGATGAGATGATATTTAGGAGGGGAGGAAGATCCTAGCACAAATGAAGGGTATATGTTGAAAGAAAATCTAGAGTTGAAGAAGAAAAGAAAAATAAATTATTAACCGAAAATAAGGCAAATGTTGAAGCAGAACAAAAGAAAAGAAGGGAAGTGGTAGAGGCAGCGATGAAAGAAACAACAAAAGTAGATAAACGAATAAAGGAATAAGAGGTAGCAACAATTGAATAAAAAAGGAAAAGAGAGTAGGAAGAACAAAGGAAAAACGTGTTAGAATATAATGGATGTGCTCATTTTACCATTGACAATATCTCTATTGTCACCTAACCATAGGCCAAAGCCACCCTCCGAACACCTTAACCTTGACAGAGAATTACTCCAGAAGAAAACCCTAGGCTAGATAGCCAAACAAAGGGTAGCACACCTTTCCCCAAGGATAGCACACCAACAAGACCTGATCAGATAGTCCAAACCCTAGCCAAGAGATATTCCAAGCCAAAACGTAGCAGCTGCACCGACAACTCTCCTCAAACTTGCGCACAAAACTGGGCACTGTGGTGCGCACAAGTGCTACTCTGCAATTCTGAGACTGCCTACCAAAATGAAGACTGGTCTCCTGTATTTATAGTAATTCTGGCTAACTGCCTGGGCCGACTTCTCATTCTCGGTATCTGTCTATTCAGTATATTATTATTTCTTCTAGCTGACTTCTTCTCTTGGAGGCTAATAACCTAATACAAATTATCTTCTTGAGCCGACAAGTCTTCTAGGGTTATTAGCCAACTCATTAAGGTTTCCTCTTTATTCCTGGAGTATTCTATTCTCGTCAGGTTTACACGTGGAGGTAAATGCCTCCTGTAGCTACCATAATATCAACACTCCCTCTTAGCTAGGGAGGTATTATAGGTAATGGTCTTGAGCACAAAACATACCGTTCACCCGGTAGCATCAACATAGTCGTCTAGACTATATCATAACTAGATCATGAGCATCATCATCATCATTAGTGTCATCAGCTACATCATCTCTGAAAACCATACTCCATCTGAGTAATCAGACATGATGCTAGATAAGTCACTCACATCACAGAGTGATACAAGAGCCATTATTCTAAGATGGACATATGTCCTAGAAGAGTAGATGTTCTGAACCATTTTTCGTCTGGGAAATCTCTGTCCTTTAATCATTCATCTGGTTGATAATAATTTACCAAACTGTTGATAGTCTTCAAGATAATCATAAAAAAATAGAACACAACTGTGTCTGTCCATAGTAGTACATAACTACAATCTAGTGGTACACTACCACACCAAGTAGCAAACAAGTACTTGATTAGTAATGTATAGTCATGAACAATGGAACACATGCACCATAGTAGTATACATCTACTGTCATACAGTCTTCATAACAATCATATGATATCAACCTGCATAGAAATAATGTTATGATATAAACTGAATCATCTGGGCCAATCTTTCACTCACATCTGTGAGATCTGAAAGAATATCTGCCCTCAGAGTAAAACATCAACGATGGGATATCTGCCTTATTCTTCTCAAACAAGGAAGAATGATTTTTCTGATTTCTACACCTGGACCATTCCTCACCTTGGGCCATTCCTCCGACACTAAACAAAGTGTAACCTGGAGAGAATGAATCTTCCCTAAGGAATGCCTGTCCATGATTGTTGAGCCTGGAGCATTCCCCACCCTGGGCCATTCCTCCAACGCTAAACAAAGTGCAACCTGGAGAGAATGAATGCACCCTAATGAATGACTGTCTGGACCATTTCCTCTGTTAACCACAAGAGGAAAAGACTATCCTGTACCAACCTCCAAAACATACCATTCCTCATGTTAACCACAATGAGAAATCACTGTTCGACGAGGCGGGCCAGTCTTCTTGAGTAACCCTCAAGAAGAGAGACTTTCCTAGACCACTCCCCATGTTAACCACAATGGGAAGTCGTTTTCTATGGTACATCAACAATCTGGACCACTTCACATTTTAACCATAATGGGAAATCGATGTCCATCAGAAATCTCAATCCACTTTCTGAACATGAAAGAATATGCTCATCCTGGACCATTCTTCGAACTGAAAAATGACTGTCCATCAATCAATAATACATCAGTGCTCCCTACCAACCTGGGATTCATCTCTTCCTTTTTCAATAAGGAAGTCATCTCCACGGGCTCCAACTTGAGTACACAAACTCTTTCATTTTGAACATAAGCTTTTACCAAAATGTCTGCTTATATGCTCATCTGTGGAGATATGTATTGGAGAACCACTTTCTCCTTTCTGGACTTCATCATGGATAATGTAATGCTTGATTTCAAATGTACTTCGGTCTAGAACATAAGTTTTCTTCTGAAGGCTTCATGTAGCTCTGGTTAATAAGGTATATCATTGTTGGATTCCTCTTGCTAGCTCACAATATCATGGCAAGAGTCAAACTGGAACATATCCATGTGGCACTTCTTCTGTCATCATGAGATCTTTGTCATGGATTGGCAATCCATCATCCTGATCTTTTGAGTAATCATTCTGATATAATATATTTGTTATAGAGAATCTTCATCATGCTTCTACTGTGCACTAGAGGTTCTCTACCAAGTTATCTTCTTCCATTTGCATACAAGGGTCTATGCCTCAAAGTCTTGAGGTTTCTCTTCATACACTCTTTATTCAATTTCTCTGGAGAACATTCTTTACATTCATCTGATGTAGAAATCTAACCCATGGATATTGCAGATGATATAATGACTCATGTAGAGGCATGTCTGATTTACTGGAACAAGTAATCATCATAGTCTTCTCCCTCCATATGGGAGAACCCCTAGTTCTGGATCTTCCAATGCTTGCATATATACATTGTTCTTCACCACAACTTTCAGTTGATTTCTTTTAGTGACTGGTAATCTTGTGATTCTTAATACAATGATTGGTTGTTCTGACTTTTTATTTCTTTCATCATAGGATCATGGATGTGGATGGACAACCAGAGATACTTTTGAGGCTTCTTTTCGAAGAAGACTTCTTCTAAGGTCAAACTGAATACGTGCTGCTTTTCATGGCTGCTACATCATCATCTTCAATGTATCATAAGATTAGCTCCCTCCTAATCCTTGCTTCATGTATGAGTGCATATAATTGGATCCCTCTGTCTAATAGAGTCCACGCTTTCGTCTGCATCCTTATTTTCTTCTGCAATATATAATTGGCTCTCTTTGTCTAACAGATTCCATGCTTCCGTCTTGTTGTCTTCTAAAAAACGTAATAAGTCTTTCTCTAATTTCCTCTTGATCTTTGCTTCTTCTAAGTCTCTTCATGATTGATTCGGCTTATCTTGCAATAGCTTCCACATGATTTGTTTGACGTATTTCATCCTTTCATGTGTATTATCTAATGATATCAATCCTTATCTTATTGTTCTTCCATAGGTATAGTTTTTCTTGGAACACATTATCTTCCAAGAGATAGATATACAAGATATGTACAGTGACGATGCAAACAAGATATGTACAAGAAATAAGAAGAGTATTGTTACCATTAGAATAAGAAGTCTTTTTCATCCTACTTAGTCTTGTTTGTAGGTTCCTTTTCTTTGGCAATTGATTCTTCGTGTTTCTCCTTCCTTTTCTTTAGCTCAGGAAAATGATTGTTGTAGTGACCATACTTTCGACATTTGAAGCATTGTATTTCTGAAATATCTTTCTCTTGATTTGTCTTCCTCTTTGAACCAAACTTCCTTTTGTTCCTGAAGTTCTTGAATCTTGCTGTGAAGGCTTGATCATCGTACTTCTTTTGGGGTTTATATTTTGCACCAATCCTTGAATCTTCTTGAGCACAACAAGTCCAAAGTTCTTCAAATGTTGGATACTCCTTTCCTGTGTTCATGCTTGTGGCAAATGCATCCCATGTCTTGGGAAGACCATTGAGTACTATGTTTACCAATTCATTCTCTAAGATGATCTCTTCAATATATTGTATTTTATCTCTTAACTGAGAGATTCTCACAAAATATGATGTTATGTTGTCCTCATCATTCATCTTCATGTCACATAGCTCATTCTTCAGACTCATAACTTGTCCAATGTTTCTGACCGAGAAGAGATTTGTTAGGGCATCGTACATCTTCTTCGATGAGTCAAGATGGGAGATGTAGGGTATCAAGTGGTATTTTATAGATTCCACTCATAGCATTGATGTCACCGTCTTTGAACTTCTCCATAACTGTAACGTTCTATGGTTCCTTCTCTTTTCCTTCTTCAAACATTGGTTCCATGATCTTTCCTTTCACGATATTCAACACTTTATTCTTAGCAAGGATGAGGTCGATCCTTGTCTTCCATGCTCTAAAGTTAGAAGCTCCATCTAACTTGTTCTCTAACTTCATAGAGTAAGTCATGGCTGCTTTGACTTGGTCAACCCTAGATTTGATCAGAAACTCAAACTTGACATCTTGGTTTGTTGAGAGTATCAGGAGATGTGCTAGGCTAGGACACACTAATCTGTCCAAAAATTAGGTCAATTCCTTCACTTAAGGTGCCTCAATGAGAGGATTAGGGTTTCTTCAACTACACCCGCTAGTAACCCTAGCGACAGTGCTATGGTGACTGCTCCTGCTAGAAACCCTAGCAGCAGTTCTTCAACGAGCTCAATATCCTTACGACTATGTTTCCTTTCAGCGGTTAGACTGAATGAAGGAGGTGTGGGCCCATAACCTGTTAGAATATAATAGATGTGCTCATTTTACCACTGACAATATCTCTATTGTCACCCAACCATAGGCCGAAGCCACCCTCCAAGCACCTTAACCTTGACAGAGAATCACTTTGGAAGAAAACCCTAGGCTAGATAGCCAAACAAAGGGTAGCACACCTTTCCCCAAGGATAGCGCACCAACAAGAGCTGATCATATAGTCCAAACCCTAGCCAAGAGATATTCCAAGCCAAAATGTAGCAGCTTCACCGATAGCTCTCCTCAAACCTGCGCACAAAATTGGGCACTTCAGTGCACACAAGTGCTGCTCTGTAATTCTGAGACTGCCTGCCAAAATGAAGACTGGCCTCCTATATTTATAGTAATTCTGGCTAACTGCTTGGGTCGACTTCTCATTCTAGGTATCTATCTATTCAATATATTATTATTTCTTCTGGCTGACTTCTTCTCTTGGAGGCTAATAACCTAATACAAATTATCTTCTTAAGCCGACAAGTCTTCTAGGGTTATTAGCCAACTCATTAGGGTTTCCTCTTTCTTCCCAGAGTATTCTATTCTCTTCAGGTTTACACGTGGAGGTAAATACCTCCCGTAACTACCATAATATCAACAAAAAGAAGGATCCCTCAAAGAGAAAAAAGAAAAGAAAAAGAGAGAAGAGGAATAAATGAAGAGAAAAGAACAAGAAAATAAGAAACAACAAGAAGAATCACAAGAAACTAACCCAATGGACACCAAAATACCAAGAACATTTTCAAGTGTTCCTCTAACTGGAGGGAAATTTTCATTAGGAGAACTGGGACTAGGGGCATTCACATCATCCAAGGCCAAAAAAGTGGAAAATTTGAACTCCTTAATATTTGATAAAGCCTCAGGCAAGATTATCCAGCAAAGAATTAGAAGATTTCTCATCTCTAGAGTTTCTCCACTTTCAGTCCCCACATAGAAGGTTGTGGTTGAGAATATTTCAGAATATCACTTAGCCATTTTTTCAATTACTCTGTATTTTATTCAAGCGTTTGAACAAAACCTTAAGAACATGATGTAGAAAATTAAAGAGTATAAGGAAAGAATCAAGACCCTAGAAGAAGTAGAATTCTACAAGGGTGGCATAACCAACATCTAGGAGTTCAAGATAAGTGTCGAAGAAGTAAGGAAATAATTTTACAACTTGGCCAAACAAATGTATACTGGAGTGAAATTTGTTTAGAAGAAAGTTGCTCAAATCCTAGCACAATTGGATAAAACCAAGACCAAAATCATGGAATTTATTGGGATAAGAATGGGCTTGGACAAGATGAGAAAATGGACATAAGACAACCTGGATGCCCCTGAATTCCTCCCAAGGATGAATGGCTAGGAAAGTGAATTAAATTATGTTTTCATTTATAACTGTCAGAAAATAAGAGAAAAACTTGAAAGGGATTTGAATAATTCCCTTGGTATATGAACAAGGCTCCATAAAGTAGCCATCATGTTGTCAAACAAATTCCATTTTCCCCAAATTGGTGAGTTGGGTGAACCCAGGCTAGATGAACAAATATAGGTAGAATTCATGCATTCTAGAGAGATGTATGTATGGATCCCACAAAGGATAACTAGTGCCATAATAAATGAACATATAATAAAACATTCAAAGTCTCAAAGTCTAATTCACTCTTTCCTATCCACCCTAAAAAGGGACATGCAAACCCTATTGCAAAAATTGGTAGCCCATGAAGTTGCTTTGTAATCAAGGATAATTTGAATGATCCATACTTATCTTGAAGTGTAGAAACCTTGATGAATATTACTAATTATTGAATTCCAACCATAAAAAAAACAACGATATTTTTGTAAAAATATTGAAATTTCTAAGGATTTTATATAGTTTCTAGAAAAAATTGGTGATTTTTAGAGTAAAATCATTTTATCCTATAGAATTTGGGCTAATTGTTTTGGAAAAAAGTGAAAATTGACAAATATGTTTTTGGAGAAAACCATAGAAAATTAGCCCATAGGAAAATTTTATCCCCTAAAATTTTCTTTGTTTGTAATCTTTGTTTTTCCATAGAATAATATCAACTTCAACTTACCATGAAGTATGGGAAACATACATCAGAGATAAGGACAAGGGGAAACCAGGAAATACAATTCAAGTTGTAAATTTCAGTGTTATTTTTGTTAAGTAGGAAGAAAACAAAATAGGGGAGATCAAGAGTTTGTCACTATTACTTCGTTATTCAAGTAGTCCCAAGAAACAATTATCAAACTTAGCTATATATGCCAAAGAGTACCCACTGAGAATGGGATTTTTCTTTCTATAAATTTTGGAAAACTATTTTTATGAGATTTTAATAGTAAGAATCCCTCAAGGCCATTTCGATGGAGAGGAAACATTTTGTTGATGAATTTTTATTGTGTACTAGTTCCAGTGGAATTCTAGTTAGCGTAAATGATGTAAGGTTAAACTATTCATTTATAGACTTTTCTTATGTGAATGTTGTGTCTCTTACAATATGTTTTCTTGTTTATTATTAATGTTATGAGATACATGGATAGATATATATGAATGGATTATTGCAACAGACTTCTCTCTACATGTTTTTATTTATGAATCTATGTTATTAATCCTTGTCCTATAACAACTAATCGTGTAAGGTTCATATGTAGGGATTAGTAACATCCATATTTGTTCATTTAATAGATTTATTTCTCCTAACTAGAATAGGTTAGATTAGATTTAATTTTGTGCATTTAGTATATTTCATACCTGCACACACTGCATTTCCACATTTCATTAATCACTCATACCCCTCATATCAATAATGGTTGTGAGGCCAAAATCCATATAGACTCCTATCTCAAACATGTGAAATCTAATTGAAACATCACATCAAAGAGTACCTTTGTCTGTTGAAAGGAATTTCACCCGTGTCAACAACAGGGAAAGCTAGTAATACACATGGCCATGATAAATAATATTCAACATCACACATGTCTAACATTGGTAGTGGAAAATATCATAATATTCAACATCACACGTCTAACATTGGTGGTGGAAAATATATTAATGATATGGAAAAATGCATATGAGAAAATAGGGAGGTATTTTCGATAATAAAATAATCAACATTTTTATTTTGAACTATTATGGTATTGGGTATTTTGGTGATTTCATGGTGTCACTTTTTCAAAAGTGGAGAAGATAAATATTGTTGAGTGCCATGTGTATGGATGAAACTTGCAAGTTGTATTGTGACCACATTGCATTGATAAAGTTTGATGTGGTATCATTAACCTTTGACCTGAGTGTAATGTTTCTTTTACCATGAAGGTGTATGGATGAAGCTTGCAACGTGTATTGTGACAATGTAACAATAAACTTTGTCATGATTCCATTAATGTTTGACCATGTGGTGGACACAAGGACACTAATAAAGTTTGTCATGATTCCATTAATGTTTGACCATGTGTATTGTGACAATGTATCAATAAACTTTGTCATGATTCCATTAATGTTTGACCATGTGCTGCACACAAGGACACCAATAAAGTTTGTCATGATTCCATTAATGTTTCACCATATGGTGCACACAGGGACACTAATAAATTTTGTCATGATTTCATTAATATTTAACCATGTGTTGCACACAAGGACACCATCGTATGATAACATGGATAATACAGTTATTAAAAAACTTTACAATTTTATTTTCATATTTAACAATATTTATCCTCATTTTTTATTTTCTTCTAAGAATTTAGTAATCATTTCTAATTATTCAATGGTGAGTTAATGTAGTGAAAGAATTATTGAAAATGCCTCTTTCCAATGAGAACCTCACTTTGATCTTCTTCTTTCATTTACTTATAAGTGATACTCATTTAACATACTTGAAGAAAATATAGTAGGGAATTGTTTTAGAAAACATTTTCATTCATTTTTATTCATATTAATTTTAAACTAGACACATATGCATTCATTAAATGATTTCTAAGTATTAATAATAATAGATAATACTCGTAATATTAATATTTTTTAATAATATTAGTATTTTTAATATTATCATTTATCATAAAAATAATATTGATTATTAATGGTAATAAAAAAATATTGATATTTTATTTCTAACGACATAACTAATAAGTGATCATCATTTAACATGCTTTAAGAAAATATAGTTAGGAAATTGTTTTAGAAAACATTTTCATTCATTTTTATTCATGTTAATTTTAAACTAGAAACATGCATTCACTAAATGATTTCTACGTATTAATAATAATAGATAAAACTGGTAATATTAGTACTTTTTAATAATATCATTTATTATAAAAATGATAATTATTATTAATGGTAATAAAAAAAATATTGATATTGTATTTCTAATGACATAACTAATAGCAATAATTTGTAGCTATCATTAACTACTTTTTTAGCAATAGTTATTAGTTGGATCATTAATTCTCTTTTAATTATGGTTCTAATAATAGTAATTAGTCACCACCATGATGAAGTATTTTAACCACTATGTTTAGACCATCACTATTACTATCTTTTTAAAAAAAATATTCCCTTTAAACTCTATTAATAAATAAATTTTACATACATTTTATACAAAAAAATATCAACCATAAAGACAATTGCCACAAGCAAAAACTAGTTTTTTCCCAAAGGGAATACCAAAAACTAATAGTCTAGCCTAATAAGGCTAACAAAGTTTAGAATCATGTGGGAAAGGGTCAGAAAACATCAAGATTAAAAACAGGTATGATGGTCATATTCCCACAATAAATAGCAACATAAAGTCATGGAGCATCAATGGATTTGAGAATAGGTAGTGAGTTGCAATAATTGAGGCTTAGACTCCACATAGTAAATGTTATGACATGAATGAATGAGGCTTGGGCTCAATGAATGATTTCCACATAGAATGAAACCTAACTAGACACTTGGAGGGTGTAGAATGCATCCTCTAAATATTATTAATCTTAACATCAATCTTGGGTTGAACATTGAGCCACAGATACACATCTTGAGGGTTATATTTCTTAAAAGGTACAAAATCATTCCATTTTAAATTCTTTCACCATGATTTTGGGATACAAACACCTAGCTTGATACACAAGTAATCAATACTAAGGTCCTAAATTCTCTCAATAATAGATTTTTCAGTTCTCAAAAGCTGGAATCTAGCCTTGAGTGTTTCCTATGGCTTCAAGCAGTGAACCCACTATCATAAAGGTCCCCAACAAAAGAAATTCCTTCAAAAGGAGTTTCTTCATTGAAAACCAAGAGGATTCTCTAAGGGCATGCCTTAAGAAAAAACAAGGGAGACCACCAAATGCAATGGTCATTATAGGATAACCTAATGTGTAGGGATTGTCCCTACCAACTAAGACACATTTTAATGGTTTCCCATGCTTCCCAAATACGTTTTACCACAAATATGCCTTGGATATGAAATTTTGAAGAAGTATCAAATTCTGGAATTTGAAATTCGACCATATTTTTTACCCAATAAGGTTTCACAAAGAATACAATTACATAGGAGAACCTTCCAATTTTCATGAGCATCCACTACTCTGACAACCCACTTCGAACATGAAGGATATTCTTGTCAAACAAATATAATAATCCTTAGCTCCCCCTAATCATTTGAACTACAATACAATTCCAAATAAACCTAGGGAAACCCCACTTTCCATTTTAAGTTGATCCAAACAAAGTCTCATAAGAGATTCTCTAGCCATTGGTAGGCCATTCGAGAATGGACCTAATATGGTGAATAATAAACATGAATTGTAGGAATGAATTTGGAGCAAATTTGGAGCATAATATTCCACAAGATATTTCGAGGTCCTTAAAAGGAAAAAGGGATCTCCTATAAGCCACCTAGGAGCAACCCCCAGGGAATATGATAACACTACATTTAGGTTGTATGTAGCTTAAAGTTAAAGGCTTCATTAAAAATGTAAATACACTGGGACAAGATGTTTTCCATGGATTCTTTATGCTCCAAAATGGTGACAAAGGATTCATTCACAAAATGTCCATTAACCCTTAGGTTATCATCTAATCCTAGAAGAGGAATGCCTCAAATCAATGCCTAAGAAGCTCTATATCCCAAAATTCCCGTAACCAATACATAGATAATATGGTCTAATGAGATACGTTTATTGTTGGATCAAAATAGCCAAAACCATTTGAATTGGTTTAGTTAATGGAGAGACAAGTTGTGACATCAAAAAAAGTAATCTCAATGACATGCACAAGCAAAGGGACAAACCATAAACCCTGAAGCATAGATAAAATTAAGGATCATTCCATAATGTCATGAGTCTTTTCAAAGTCTAACTTGATAAATGATACTTTCATCCCAAGACAATGCACCTATTCCATTCCTTCTTAGACTACAATGACATTCTCTAGGATGAACCGACCTAAAAAAACTCCATGTTTTAGTCCATAATTGATCCGGATTTAGGAGAAAAACAAACTGATTAACATACTGAACACAATAAACACAGAGATATGAAGAATAACATAAATATGCAATGAAAAATATATTCTATTAAATAATGAAATAGGATAAAACTATAAAACTGCATAAGTGAAACACTTGCTCGAATGGTGGTAGTTATCTTTGAGAAGAGATGTGGCTGCTACGCGCATCCGTCTAAGTAGAATGGATTAAAATGAGGCTATAGAGGCCTTTTTTATATTACTCATGAATTACAAAACCCTAGACATCCAAAAACCTAACCCTAGAAGGTGAAATGCCAAAATTCATGTGGGCCCTATGGGTAAGTTGGTGTAATTTGGTACCTCAACTTCCCAGGGTCGTAACTTTTGCATACGACCTTTGTTTTAGGCACGTGATAGCCCGTTGGAAAGGTATTTCAGAGAGATGCACATTCCACCATAAAAATTAGACTCCATCTATATTTTAACTATGGCGATCCAAAAAAACAAAATGTTTAGGGCCCCAAAACGGCCCTGGAAGTACAACAGGATGTGCTAACATGAAAAAATACAAAATACACTAGTTGGATTAGGCGAGAGGCCACCCATATCCACCTAGAGGATGTGTGGGGCTTCAAACATCCCCAGAAGTGTAGAACCCACAATTACAAAGCAGTACAGAAGAACATGTTGAACAAAAAATGGACACAAGGAGCCAATTGGAAAAGGTGGGTGGCCACCAATATCCACCTGAATCAATAATCTAGTCCATAATATAATCCATAATTTGAGGGAATATATCCTTAATTTAGGACTATGAGTTAGCCAAGATATTGTATGAGGAGTAGGAGTTAGCCAATTGTATGAGATCTTGACAAAGGTAATTTGCTACAAGATAGTAGAAAACTATGGGTACCCCACCTTAGGGATAAACTTCATGGAAACACTTGTTAAATATATTATTTTATTCAAGTTGACACATTAGACAGGGAAAGCTATCAGTACACATGGCCATGATAAATAATCTTAGATATCACTCGTGCCAACATTGGCATCAAAAAGTATATTAATGATATGGCAAGATGCATATAATAAATTAGGGAGGTTTTTTCGATAATAAAATATTTAACAAAATTATTTTGAATTATTATGGTGTTGGTATTTTGTTGATGTCACGGTGTCACTTTTTACAAAGGGGAGAAGATAAATATTGAGTGCAGTGTTTCTTTTTATCATAAAGGAATACAGACGATACTTGCAAGGTGTACTATGGCATTACATTGACAAAGTTTGATGTGGTGTCATTAACCTTTGACCATGTAAGGTAAATATTGTTGAGAATAGTGTTTATTTTACCATGAAGGTGTATGGATAAATCTGACAAGGTGTACTATGACACTGTATCAACAAGATTTGTTGGCACAAGGGTAGACCCAGGGTTCAACGTTACAACAACGCACCAACAAAACCCTAACTACCAGCCCTTTCGGCAATGCTTGTGAAGCAGATGAAGTCTCACCCGAGGTAGAAGAAGGGGTGGTTGCAAGACTCAAGTGTCTACAACCTTAGCTGGGAAACACATTTGTGATTATAACTCTTAATATAGCACTTAGCACCGTTAGTTTCTTAAGATGCCATCAATAACCACTTCACTGATAAGACATAACTTCACAACATTCACAATGAACTCATGTATTCAAGCACTTAGCATCATCAGATTATTCAGATCTAACAGATCAAGCACTTAGCACATACATATATACCAGATATAACATTCTACACATCATTAGCACTAAACATAAGCAGATCTATCTAATCATCTCAAAGAACTAAGAAAATAACATGTGAGCACATCAACACAAGGCACAAAGCAGCATAAGACAATATTTACATGGTTCACCCCCACCCTGGGGCTACATCCACCAACTCTTCTTCTTTATTTTCTTCAGTCAAGTAGTTACAAGCACAGAGCCTCAAAAACCTTTACTCCGCACATGACATAAGATCTCTGCAGCTCACTAGATCCTTCTTCCTTGCCTCACAACACAAAGCCTTCCTCAAATTCTTACAATGACTTTCACTCAGCTCTGCAAGTCTCTTACAATCATGCACAAAGAAATTACACAACCCTACTACAAATTAGCCTACATCACATAGATGTCGATCTATATCACTTCCTTCACTACTTTCACTACTTATTACATCACTTCATCATTTATTTATATATTACAAAATTAGGCCTAAGTGTGGGTAAACCCACGGGCCGACATCCCTTTCCCATTACATATTCCCCCAAACCCAAAAGGAATCTAAAAGTGGGCTGAGATCCCATGATCTCTGCTTCATCTTGTGCTTTTCCTTCGACAGGGTGTCGAAGTCCAAAATAGGTCAACATGACCAAGAAACTCCCAAAACTTGGTCAAGGGCCAACATGCCCCCAACACTCACCTGTGACTCATATCGAGTCACTCTGGTCTGAGCAATTCTTCCTTGAATGCCTCAAGCTTGGCTCGAGCGGCTTCAACCTACTTCTTTATTGTGGCCTCTTGCTCGGTGAACTCTAGGATCACCGCGTCATTTACTGGTCCTTCTAGTCGTTGTTCTACTATGAGAACGACCTGTTCTAGCTCTGCTCCTTGGCTTTTGATCTCGGAAAACAATAGGCATGCCTTATCCTGCATAGGTTGGATTCATTGAGTGACTTCCATCACTTTGATTTGAAGCATATGAATCTGCTGCTGAGCTGTGCATTATTTGTGAGACCTTTTTATTCTCTCTACTGCAGATAGGGCCTTCAGTTGTGCTTGTAGTGTATTCGTATCCTATTTTGCTTCTTGGAGCTATGACTTCAGCGCCTGTAATTCTGGATTTTCTGTAAGTTTTTTATATGTTTGCACGCTCTGGTTACTTAGCTACTTGCACTCCAAGACAAGAGCTTTTAATCTGTCAATTGCGCTGAGAGTAGTTGCTTCTCGCTGGTCTCTTATCTCTTGAGGGGTCTCGGGCATAGCGCGGAGCTCTACATCCGCTATGCACTGCCAAAAGATTTTGTATTACCTCTTCGAGTTGTGCCACCTGCTGTGGAACTGATTCTTCAGTATTTACTTCAATGACTGTCACAGAGCAAAGTTCTCTGTGAACCCTTTCCTGTACTTCGAGTTGCTCTGCGGGCAACTGTTCCTTATTTTGTTGTATCTCTTCTTTTTCTTCCTCCCACTTCACTTGCAGAGAATTTTTTTCTCGTTCTGCATTACTGTGTTGTTCTAGAAGATCTCCCTATGCTTGTTCCTAAGCCTGGGTCGCTTGCGCTATCTCTTCTTGAGCTCATTGAAGGCGAGCTTCGACTATATCAGCAATCCGGTGTAGTTGGGATAGCTCATCACCTAAATATAGTGTTCATGATGGCAGGGGCATAGTGGAAACTGTGCGACTGGACTGTAGTTCTTACTTCACTCCTTGGAGCTCATCCTTGATGTGACTGGACACCTCCTCCTACTTGGCTTCCTGCTTCTCTGCTGTCTCTAGTGAAGCATCATTCAAGGCTACTATAATGAAGTCGAATATCCAAAGTGAGGACAGTCTTGAACTTGGTCCTGGTTGCTTTTAATTTCTTCCGGGATGAAGGCTTCAGTGGGGAAACTTTCCTTTTCTTGGAGGGATCCTCCTCGTCTCGAGGCGGTGTACTCTCACCTTTATTTTTCTTGATCTCTGTGCCACCTAGATCTCCACCATCACCTCCTTGCTCAGGTGAGATCGAATTGGTCTTCGCGGAGGTACTGTTTACATCTTGGGTGTCCTTATTTTTCTTTATCTTGCTGGGTCTCAGGGTATCGAGCATTGCTTCGGGACTATCTATATTAGAGAGCCCCATGGGGTCTGCTGAAATTAGAAGGTTTTCCAACCATTCTTTGGTGATTTCTTCCAATCCATCCTCCATTAGTTTGTAGTATGACTGCAACTGTTGTTTATGCTCATTAGCGTGCGCAGTGATATAGATGAAATGTCGGTCTACGTTGAATTTCATCAATGGCCTGAACCTATGCAGTGTGTTCAGGGTTATCATGGGCATAGACTGGATTGCAGCCTTCAATTGATTGTAATAAGTGTGGAAGACAGCATTGGATTGCCATTGCTTGTTCATTTCACTAGAGTACCACAGAGTACTGAACTTCACAACCAGTGGTTCAAAGGGTTCAATGTTTGGGAAGGTCGCACCTTCCGGCATCTCCCATGTGATGAAAGCAATCGGTATGAGAAACCAACTAAAGTGGAACTCATATCCTTGGTCTTGCACTTCCCTGCAATCGATCTCTAGCTGGTTGACAAGGTACTGCACCCAATTCATCTGTAGTCCTTCTGCGTACTTCCCTGCAAGGTCAACAATGAATCCAGTCACTTGGGTGGGTCAGATCTTGTGAACTAGCTTGCCTGCGATCAACTGACATGGAAGGTGTGCTGTGCTGCTCTAGATAGAGGCTACCTTGTAACCTTGCATACCCTTCTCTACATCGCCATATGTCTTTTTAATTCTTTGTGCTAATTCTTTGTCTGTGGCCTTTCCAGGATTAAAATTCCCATGGGTTAGGGCCTTGCATACTAAGCCCTGTGATCCTATTGATAAAATTTGGATCCACAGTGATGCGATGGTTCAACCATAAATATCCTCTGTGGTAGCAGGACAAAAACAATTTGATGCATGCGTTCACTTCCTGGTGTCTGTTGAAGTGCGGGATCTTCATCCCATTAAGCAGTGTGGACTGTGTGAGGTTCATTGTCCATGAATGAGGGATGATCCTTGAATTCTTTCCTTTGGTCCTAGTCAAGTACTTATGCAGGGCAAGCATGCTGTAAACCTTCCTATCATCGAGGTTGAATCCGCTAAACTTCAACGCTGCGAGCTTATCCTGGTCAGCACGAACTGTGCGCACCCCTTTCGGAAGGTATGCAGTGATCAAAGCAGGGATGATTTTAAGGATGCACATTTATTTTAAAATGTAGAAACCTTGGCGAATATTACTAATCCTTCATATTCCAACTATAAATGTTTGGCGATATTTTTATAAAAAAAATTAAAATTTTGAGGATTTTATATAGTTTGTATAAAATTTTGGCGATTTTTAAGGTAAAATAATTTTATCCTATAGAATTTGGGTGAATCATTTTTAGAATAGCGAATCGTTTATTGGAAAAAACCATGGAAAATTAGCCCATGAGTGAAATTTAGCCCCTAAAATCATCCCTAGATCAAAGCATACTCAAATTCTCAGGGTACACTGTCATGATTGATGGCGCTGCTTAGAGGTGGTAGATAGTCAGGTAAAATTATTGGGACCAGTTTAGCATTTGTGATACCATCTCTATGTTTAGTTCACTTCTCGTTGGCTAGCCGAGATGGACCGGCTCGAGAAGTGGATGGAGAGGTTGCCATTCCTCTCATGGATGATGCTTGTACTCCTGTGGATAACCCTTGCTTCGACATGACTCTCTCATTCCTTAAGTCGAGGAGAACTTCCGTTACTGATTCTTCGGTGGCGGTACACTCATTGGACATATGCACTCAAGATTAAAATGATCGGGGTTATGATTAGCTCAGAAACTGCACCAGAATGATCAATGAGAGTGCAATGATCACTGTAGATAATTCACTTAGCTTGCGGGCTTCATATTCTCAATTGGAAAAAGTATTCTCCGTGCATGGTGTGATGGGATAAGTAGGCAACTCGACAACGATCTTCTTTTAATGGTTATGAGCCTCCATTAACTCTTGTTCTGTCTATTATGGCATGGTCCAACGGGCTGATGATGAGCCTTTATTATCTTTTTGTCCATTTGGAGTAGAATTCGAAAGGATATATCAGTCCCAATGGCTATATTGCTTCGCCATGGCAAAGTGCCATGTGTCGCTGTTCTGATATCCCGGTGAAGCTCCAATTTTGAAATTTTTCTGTTTGCGAAGTTCCCTCTGGAGCCTTCTATAATTTTTCAGTCCTAGCCCTTTTCTTACTTAGCTTTCTAGCCTTCCTTCCCATGAGCTTCGTCTCGGTTGTCCTTTTCCCATTCTGATTCTGACCTTCTTTTGACATAGCTGCATCGCGTTGTTGAAGTTCTCTCTTAGGTTTCAGGGTTAATACTTCCTCTTTATGTAGGATAGGTACTTCAACCTTCTTTGAGTCCTCTAATGTTCTTATAGCTTCGACATTAGGGTCTCTAGTGTTAAATAGCTTCGATTTGTTCTCATGTTCTTTCATCAACTGTGCGATCCTTCGGGTCATAAAATCATTTAACTCTTGTCTCTTCTATTCTAAGACTTCTTCTTCTTCCTTCTTTCTAGATTGATCTCTATCAATCCAAGGTTTTCCTAGTAACATGGTAAACGGGGCACTGCCTTCAATAAATTTAATAATATTAAAATCTTCCTTTGTCAAAGTTCCATTGATTGTCATAGGTATCTGAGAGAGATTTCCACATAAAATCATCAACTTTCCTTTGAATAGTCTTATTCCTCCTAATGAAGGGATCATAGCAGGCTTCCCTACAACTTCCCAAGTTCTTTCTGACATAATGTTCACTTGTGTCTCTTTATCAAGGACACAGACAATGTCGAAGTCTCATATTCTTGCTTCAAGGCATTCTTTTTCTTTGAAAATCGTTGATAATATGACATGTTGGTGGTCGTTCAGGGTTTCTTTCATTTGTAACAATACTTTCTTTGATTCTTACTGGGGTTATGCCATAAGATGCATTTTTGGATCTACCTTAGGGTTTTCTTGATTCATATTCATTCCTTCAAGATTAGCGATCATTCTAGGGAAATCCAATACTTCATGGTCCATAGCTTTGCAAAAAAGACAACTAGATCTCCTTTCAGGGCATTCCTTAGCAAGATGTCCCGGTCTTCTGCAAATGTAACAAAGGGTCAATCCTCTCTTTCTTTTAAATGATCCCAGTGTAATATCCCTCATCCAAACCCAATTGCAAATGTAATGCAAGTGTACTTAAGTTGGTGAGTTGTTTTGACATCATTTTGTAATGCAACTTCCATGGCATAGTGTGTGCATGTACTGCGTAGTAAAATGATGTAGTGTGCACATTCTGGGATACCGCGTGCAGTAACCAAAGTGCACGCAATGTTGAGGTTAGCGAGCCTTTGTGAATATGATATGTGTTATAGGCTGGTGAGCCATTTATTATAAGATGGGATGCTTATGTTTTGGAATTAGGCCAGAGAACCTAGATGTTAAAGGCCAGTGCGCCTATTTTGTATATGTCTCATGATTAATATAAAATACATCGTTGGATGCAGACCGACCATGATAAAAGAGATGGGGGACTAAAATCCACCAGTTAAGGAAAGGGAGGGCCAAAAGTTAAGGGAAATGGATAAGCTAGCGAGCTTAAGCCAAAAAGGAATATTATATTAATATTTCTTAAAACATAAAGTATGGATAATTATTTTATCCTAAGTTCTAAAGTTGGGGACAAGTGGACCAAAGTAGCTTCCAACAAGACAAGTGTCAAGTTGGGGAAATGCATACATATTATCAGAAATTAATTCATTTTGGTGGAGGCTCCCATTATTCGACCATTCATTCAGTCATCCAGTCCATCATCCATGAGCATTCACACACCATTGAGCTATCCTTCATATCTTCATCACTGTATCTGAACCAATAACCATAGCCATTTTTCTGTTGGGGTCCCTGGTTAGCTTGGGAGTAGGACTGAAGAAGCAGGTTGTCAGGCTCGTGAGCAATTCTCTAGGTGAGAGAATTCATGAGGAGTGATTTCCTGAAGGTGCTAAACTGCAACTACAGTGCTCTAAGACTTCATGTCTGTCCTGTTGCTGAAGCCATGGAAGGGAAGTGGGGCAGCCGAAGGACTGTTGAGTAGAGAAGGGGCACACTTCCTTGGGTGGGACAAGCATGTGGGGAATGAGAGACTGTAGGTTGTTAGTTGAGTGAGCACCTGAGACAGAGTCTTTCCTATTGTCTGTGAAGCTGTAACCTGGTTAGGAATCCTTTTACCTGGGTGGAGTTTAGTCCCAGCTTGGGGGTGACTCACTGTTGAGAGTGACAAACAATGTGGTCTAAGGCTGGGAGGTTTGTGGATGGTATGCACGTAGTTGGTGATATTCTTACAAATATAAGTGTTAGTTATGTGATAAAATTACATGATGCATTGCTATTACGTGTTTATTTTATGGGTTTACCTCATGTGTGTTTACAATTGTTTGAATGTTTATGGGAATTTATTTTATATGCTATGTGCCTATGTTTACTGTCATTCAGTGTGAATTCGTGCATTTACGTATTGTATTTGTCTGTTATGTTTTATATTTGAAGCTTCCACAAAAGTGTTGTGTATGTATGTTTTGAATGCATGCAGTTTGGAAACATTTATGTGGCATATCTCAGTTGGATGCTGGGTATGTTACGGTATGTTCTGCAGAGATAACAATAAGAGTTCTCTGGTGTAGTGTGGCCCAATAGGGATGGTCGGGGATGTTACAATATGGTATCAGAGCTTCAGTTCCAACACTGACCCTAGATGGGCCGAAAAGGTTTAGTTGAAGCGAATATTCACAGAAGATTAATTTCTAAGTGGCCGAATTTCAAGTCACAGAGCGTCCATGGTAAATTTGGGCTCCGCATGGAAAATGTGGGCGTGTAGGTGCACGCAGTAAATTGTTGTGCCATGCAGAAGAATATTGTGTGCATATGCATGCGCTAAATTTAGCATTGTGCGGTGTGCACACACATAATAATGGTGACATGGTGTGCGTAGTATTGCAAAACACAGAGGTGTTTGGTTGGTGTGCACACAAGTATGAGTATAAGTTGTCTCGTGATAGTGTATTCAATGGTGTGCGTAGATTATTGTGCGTGGTGGGGGCATATTGAAGTTTGGCATGGGCAATGCATAAAGAGAAATGCATGTAGAATATCAATGTGCGATACAAAAACGGTGCACAATAGGTATCAGTGCAAGAACCAAAGTTGTGCACAGTGGATATTGGCGTGCAATGAAAAAGTAGTGTGCGCAAGTTATTGGCGCGACGGAGAAGAAATGCACAGTGGATATTGGTGCACGGAATCACGATTTACCTTGTGGTGTTGTTGTGCACGATAAATATGGGTGTACAGGTTGAAATTTTGTGTAC
This sequence comes from Picea engelmannii, assembly GCA_009831015.1. Classification (NCBI taxonomy): domain Eukaryota; kingdom Viridiplantae; phylum Streptophyta; class Pinopsida; order Pinales; family Pinaceae; genus Picea; species Picea engelmannii. The sequence goes on along the minus strand of ML786238.1, from coordinate 487,148 downwards.
GTGAAGTCGTTTGAGCTATGGAGTCTGGAATGAATAATGCATTGTCGGAACATTGAACTATCAAGAGGAGAAGGCTAATTAAGGTGATGAGTCTGAGTTTAATAGAAAATTTGCATGGTATTTGAGAAAAAATAAACACACAACCGCATCCGAGCATTATTTAAATGAATTCAGAGTTGGTTTGAGAAGAAATAAATATAGTTTAAATTGCTAAGCCGAGAGCATCTCAGAGATGAATTATGGGTTTTATATTCCTCTGATTCAGACAGATGAAAGTGAAATATAAGCTTACAAGAAATGCATACTATGAAAGAAAACAAGACTCGTATCACCTTCAGTTAGAATCTTTCATAAATAGTCCAAAATCCGCTTCTACATTTATATATTCATTTTAATTCCAAAATTACAAAAATTCTTCCTGCATAGAGGGAAGGTTCTTTTTTCCCTTTTCTCTTCCTCGAGATAATACGTATATATAGAGGAATTATTTGTAGAATTCAAAAATGATAAGACTTCATCATATTTCTAAAAATAGAAATAAGTTACAAAAAGGGAATGATTTAAAATAACAACTATCCTATTTTAAGGGGGTCGTTTAAGAACAGGTCTATCATCTCTGGGCCCCCTTACCTCTTCTATCATCTGTCCAAAAATAGATGAAATGTACTTAATTTTGTGGGAGGAATCATTTCAGCTTAGCGATATCCTCCTTTAGAGTATCTAACCAAACCGATTGATCCTCTCCAACACTTTCAATCGTTTTAGCTATGGTTTCTTTCTTATGTCGCTTGCTCTGTTTCTTCTTAACAACTCGCCTATTGATGATTAGATCCCTCATAATGGGATTTATCCTGACTTCCAAATTTGAGTCTCTATCAGGTTCTGTGTGGAATTTAGTCGCTAAGATTTGTGCAATTACCCTTTCCTTCTTACTCGTAGGAAAATCTACCATGTTGCCTAAATACCCAGTCTCATTGGATATAGCTTTGTCCATGTACCTCAATTTTGTTGACACCGAAATTCTTTTACAGAAATCAGAAGGTCAAGCAATTTGGATATTACTCCATTTATGGATAAGATGACGCCTTCATACTTGAGAATTGGTAGTTATAGAGTCCCAATCATGAATCATAGACATACTTATGTACAAGTGCATTGGTTTTCCATGCTCGGCTAATCCATTTTCAAATGATTAGCTTTGGAGTTCATTACCTGGTGGCGTTCACCTGACATTATACAGTTGTGAAGTACCAAATGAGTGAAACAGGGTGATCTGACTAACCGTTGCCCATTCCATGAGTGGTGGATTGACATACTGAAACACAAGTACCAAATATGTCCCAGTCCTCCAAACTATCAAGCTTGCGCGATAATGTAGTTCTTGCTAAATTCTCAAGACTTGGATCTTATCTAAAAGTGGTCATGGTGATAACACCAGGAGATTAGAAGAAATAATTCTGATGTATATATTGAACCAAAATGGTTCATATTTTTCATGAATTGTTGAATTAGTTATCCTAATAAGTTTTGATGGCTACACATTTTGCAGAATTAACAACAGCTAGATAAGATCAAGATCAGTGCAGAGTCCATAGGAATGGAAGAGGCACAGGGGAATTATAGTTAGCAAGATGAGAGCAGAGGGATGGAGGTCCATATGGGCATTGAAGGAGAAAACTCCAATGGACTTGGAGATGAAAGAAATGAAAACATGAATATGGTAGAGACCACTAAATATTTGCAGAAGGATTTTCAAAGCCATAAAGTTGATAATGAAAGGCTTATGAAAGCCAAGGAGCAACAGGATGACTTCAACATGAATTTATTGTAGGGATTGAACAAAATAGAAAAGAAATTGGATAAGGAGAGTGGCTCAAGAAAACCTGGAAGTCACAAGCCTTCAGATGAGAAAATAAAACCAAGAAGTGTTAGCAGACACCACCACCACTCCCCGAGGCATTCCAATAAGAGAGCAGGTAGCAACTCAAGTCTATCCCCTGTCAAAAGGCATAAGCGGTCTGAGGTGGATGAGATACAAGGATAAATGAACAAAATCAAGCCTTCTACATTTGATGGTGAGCACAAGAAGGATGAAGATGCAGAAACATAGTTGTTGGGCATGAGAAATTATTTTCAATTGCATAATTATTCTTCTCATGCAGAGGGTATAATTTCCATCTATCAACTCAAGGGAAAGGCATCCATGTGGTGGGATCAGCTTGCGAAAGTGAAACACATTAAAGAGAAAAGTGTTACTTGGAGGGAATTCAAGAATTATTTTAATAAGAAATACTTGACTAAGAGATATTATGACGAGAAAATGAAAGAGTTCTTTGAACTCAAGCTTGGAAATATTACCATAGATGAATATGAGAGAAGGTTTCTAAAACTGCTAAAGTATGTCTCTTTCATCAAAGATGAGACAGTCAAAATTCAAAGGTATTTGAGTGGATTGCCATCATTCATCAGTGAAAAAATACAGTATGATGATCCCAAGACATTGGAAGAGACCATAAGGCGAGCTAAATGCTTATATGATCACCAGAAAGAAAGGCCAATTTTCCAAAAGGCTTGGGAAGACAAAAAGAGGTTCAAGATGGATCAGAGGAAGAAGGGATCTAAGCCACCCTTCTTCATAAATAACCCATAGGGAAAACAAATGCCTAAAGAACCCGGAACGATTGACACAGGGAGTCAAAGGTCAAGGCAGTCACCTATTCAATTTTGGGGTTGTAAAGGAGATGATATGTTCAGAGATTTTCCTCATAGAGGTGAAAAAAGAAGGACTGTTCACAATGTACAACAAGATGAACAGTGGAGGACATGGGCAGAAATGTGCCAAGGATCTATGCAGCCCTGGACAACAAGGAAGTAGAGTATCAGTCCTAGATGATTGAAGTGGAAGGTATGATCAACAATCAAACCATTGCTATTTTAATTGATTTAGGAGCTAGTCATAGTTATATAGATCCTAAGATGGTGGAAAGGTTGCAATTGCCAAGAAGAAAGCATGGAAAATATTGGTTGGTGCAGCTGGCTACCAGAGCCAAAATAAAATTTAATGAGATGGTTAAGTCATGCCTTATGGACATGAATGGACTGAACACCAAGGAAGATTTGAACATCTTGCCTTTAGGTTCCTATGACTGTCTAATTGGGATGGATTGGTTGGAACAATATCATGCTCTCTTAGACTTTCATAACAAAGCATTTACTTTCTTGGATGAGTAAGGGAACCAAAGGAAAGTGCAAGGAATTCCCAGGGTAGTAACCATTAGAGAAATTTCAGCATTGCAGCTGAAGAAATGTTACAGAAAAGGGTGTCAAATATTTGTAGCTCATATGGAAGAAACACCTAAAGGTAAGGTGCCAAATTTGGAAGATTATATAGTCATGAAAGAATTTGAATATGTATTCAAGGAGGTACCAGGACTACCCTGCAAGAGAGACATTGATTTCTCTATAATCTAATGCCCAGAGCAGCTCCAGTGTCAAAGGCCCCTTACAGAATGAGTACACCAGAATTGAAGGAGTTGCAAATGCAACTTGAAGAAATTTTGAAGGAGTGGTATATACGCCCAAGTGTGTCACCTTGGGGTGCCCCAATCTTGTTTGTGAAAAATAAATATGGAACATTAAGAATGTGCATTGACTTCAGAGAGTTGAATAAAGTGACTGTTAAGAACAAGTATCCTCTGCCAATGATTGATGATATCTTTGATCAATTGAAGGATGCAAAGATATTTTCAAAGATAGATCTCAGATTAGGATACCATCAGGTAAGGATTAAAGAGGAAGATATCATCAAGACCTCCTTTAGGACAAGGTATGGTCATTATGAGTTCATAGTGGTGCCATTTGGGTTGTCAAATGCACCAGTTGTTTTCATGTGCTTAATGAATGGTGTTTTTCAAGAATATTTAGACAAGTTTGTCATTGTATTTTTGGATGACATTCTTATATATTCTAAGTCAGAGGAAGAACATGAACATCATTTGAGGATGGTGTTGCAAGTATTAAGGGAGCATCAGTTGTATGCCAAATTGAGCAAGTGCTCATTTTACTAGAAACAAATTCATTATTTGGGGCATATCATTTCAAAGGATGGGATAACAATGGATCCTAAGAAAATAGAAGCCATTAGAGAATGGTCAATGCCAAAGAATGTGACAGAGGTGAGATCATTCATGGGTCTTGCAGGCTATTACAGGAGATTCATTGAAGGATTCTCAAAGAATGCACACCCAATCACTTCCTTACAAAGAAAGGGTGTGATGTTTCAGTGGACACTGGATTGTGCAAGGAGTTTCCAACACTTGAAACAATTATTAAAAAGTGCTCCAATACTAAGGATTGCAGACCCAAATGAAGACTTCATTGTATGCACAGATGCATGTAAAGAAGGACTTGGTGGAGTCCTCACTCAAAATGGATTTGTTATATGTTATGAATTAAGGAAGTTGAAGGAGCATGAAAGACAATATTCCACTCATGATTTGGAGTTGGTAGCCATGGTGCATGCCTTGAGGAAATTGAGACACTATGTAATATACCATATATAAAATGCATGCAGAACATAAATAAAATGCTAGAAATGGCAGAATAACAACAATATAACCATAACATTCACCACAATAACACTTAAATGATAAGAGAATAATAACAAAAATAACACTTTGAATCTGAAAACAATGTTCACGGGCCTCTTCAAGGGGGAAACCTCAAGTTGAGAAGAGATCTATTACAATAATATCCAATATAGGGTTCTCATACCCTCGACTCCTATTTATACTAAAAAGAAGCATCTAGAGGAAGATCCTTCTAGAAGCAAAAGCTTCTATTAAGTCTTCTTACATCCGCCTTATTCTATTTTATTGAAAGCCCTTATTAATATTGGCCTTTATTACATCCAAATATATTGTTCTACCTATGTGCAGGTTAGGACCCTAACACACTACCTCATAGGGAAAAGGTTTGAGCTAAGAACAGACCACAATGGTCTGAAATATTTATTTAATCAGCCAAATCTAAATGCTAGGCAAAGCAGATGGTTAGAATTTCTAAGTGAATATGACTTTGATATCAAGCATATCAAGGGGAAAGAGAAAAAAGTGGCTGATGTGCTCAACAGAAGAGTACATGAATTACATGCTACAACCATTAGCATGTACCAATTAGATTTGAAAGACAAAATTGTAGAAGCTGCCAAATCAGATTTGCAATACAAGGAATTAGTGGCAAAAGTACAACAAGATATTTTGCAGCAGAAAATTGAAGAATATAAGCTAGATAATGATGAAATTATCTTGTACAAGGGCATAATTTATGTACCAAATTCTCAGGAACTGCAAAATCTAATATTGGGAGAAATGCATAATGTGCCTTATGTTGGGCACCCAGGATATCAAAAAACTATTGCAACTATCAAGAGCCAATATTATTGGCCAAGCATGAAGAAAGATATTGCTAGTTTTATTGCCAGATGTTTGGAATGTCAAAAGGTAAACACTGAGCATAGACACCCAACTAGTTTGCTACAACCATTACCCATTCCTGAGTGGAAATGGGAAGTTGTAACAATGGATTTCATCACCAAACTGCCATAACAAACAAGCAACATGATTCCATAATGGTAGTGGTGGATAAGCTTACTAAAGCTGCCCATTTTATTCTAGTTAAGTTCACTCACAAGGCAACGAACACTGCTGATGTTTATATGAAGGAAATTGCTAGATTACATGGCATACCCAAGACAATTGTGTCTGACAGAGATCCAAAATCTACCTCAAAATTTTGGAAACGGTTATTTAATGGATTTGGAACAAAATTGAATTTTAGTACAACCTATCATCCATAATCAGATGGACAAACAGAGAGGGTGAATCAAGTGATTGAAGATATGTCAAGGATGTATGTGATGGATAAACCATCAAAATGGGAAGACTACCTACACTTGGTAGAGTTTGCTTACAACAATGGGTACCGAGCATCTCTAAAGATGAGCCCATTTGAGGCACTTTATGGCAGAAAGTGCAACACTCCAGTAAGTTGGGATAACCCAGTAGACAGAGCAGTGGTTGGACCCGAATTGCTCAGGGAAATGGAGGAGCAAATGATAAAAATAAAGCAAAATTTAAAGGCTACCCAAGACAAGAAGAAAAGTTATGCTGATAAAGGAAGAGCTCACAAAGCATTTAATGTGGGAGATCATGTATTTTTGAAAGTAAAAGCCAACAGAAGTTCCCTGAAGTTGGGAAACTGTTCAAAATTGGCATCTCATTATTGTGGGCCATTTGAAATCCTAGAGAGGGTTGGTCTAGTTGCTTATATGATTGCATTGCCTACATCGATGACTGTTCATAATGTATTCCATGTATCATTTCTTAAGAAATATATACCCGATGCTAATCATGTTATTGATTGGAATGTGATTCATGTGGAGCAAGAAGGCGCTTTTCAAGTGCATTTGGTATGCATTCTAGACCGAAAAATCAAACAGCTCCAGAACTGAGCCATAGGTCTTGTAAAGGTCCAATGGACCTAGTACGATCCTGAGGATGCTACTTGGGAGCATGAGGATGCAATGCAGGCAGAATACCCACATCTTTTTGAGGATTTTTGAAAATTTGGTGGTATATGGGTACATGATGCACTGAGGACATTGCATAAATAAGGGGAGGGGATTGTAATATCCCTCGACTGAACCCAATTGTAAATGTAATGCAAGTGTACTTAAGCTGGTGAGTTGTTTTGACATCATTTTTTAATGCAACTTCCATGGCATAGTGCGTGCATGTACTACGCAGTAAAATGATGTAGTGTGCACATTCTGGGGTACCGTGCGCAGTAACCAAAGTGTGCGTAGTGTTGAGGTCAGTGATCCTTTGTGAATATGATATGTGTTATAGGCTGGTGAGCCAGTTATTATAAGCTAGGATGATTATGTTTTGGAATTAGGCAAGAGGACCTAGATGTTAAAGGCCAGTGTGCCTATTTTGTATATGTCTCATGATTAATATAAAATACATCGATGTGCATAGAACAACCACGATAAAAGATATGGGGGACTAAACTCCACCAGTTAGGGAAAGGGAGGGCCAAAATTTAAGGGAAAGGGATAATCTAGAGAGCTTAAGCCAAAAAGGAATATTATATTAATATTTCTTAACACATAAAGTATGGATAATTATTTTATCCTAAGTTCTAAAGTTGGGGACCAGTGGACCAAAGTAGCTTCCAACATGACAAATGTCAAGTTGGGGACATGCATACATATTGTCGGAACTTAGTTCATTTTGGGGGAGGCTCCCATTATTCGACCATTCATTTAGTCATCCAGTCCATCATCCATGAGCATTCACACACCATTGAGCTATCCTTCGTATCTTCATCACTGTACTTGAACTAGTAACCATAGCCATTTTTTTGTTGGGGTACCTGGTTAGCTTGGGAGAGAGACTAAAGAAGTGGGTTGTTAGGCCCGTGAGAAATTCTCTGGGTGAGAGAATTGTTGAGGAGTGATTTCCTGAAGGTGCTACACTGTAGCTATAGTGCTCTGAGAATTCCTATCTGGCCTATTGCTGAAGCCCTGGAAGGGAAGTGGGGCAACCAAAGGACTATTAAGAAGAGAAGGGGCACACTTCCTTAGGTGGGACATGCATGTGGGGAATGAGAGACTGTAGGCTGTTAGTTGAGTGAGAACCTAAGACATAGTCTTTCTTGTTGTCTGTGAACCTGTAACCTGGTTAGGAATCCTTTTACTCGGGTGGAGTTTAGTCCTGGCTCATGGGTGACTCACTGTTGAGAGTGACGAACAATGTGTTCTAAGGTTGGAAGGTTCATGGACGGTCTACACGCAGTTGGTGATATTCTTACAAAGATAAGTATTAGCTGTGTGATAAAACTACATGTTGCATTGCTATTACGTGTTTATTTTATGGGTTTACCTCATGTGTGTTTACAATTGTTTGAATGTTTATGGGAATTTCCTGTATATGCTGTGTGCCTATGTTTACTATCATTCAGTGAAAATTCATGCATTTACGTATTGTATTTGTTTGTTATGTTTTATATTTGAAGCTTCCTCAAAAGTGTTGTGTATGTATGTTTTGAATGCATGTAGTTTGGAAAAAATTATGTGGCATAGCTCAGTTGGATGCTGGGTATGTTATGGTAGGTTCCACAGAGAGAACAATAAGAGTTTTATGATGTAGCATGGCTTGGTAGGGATGGTCGGGGACATTACACCCAACTTCTTCTGTACTGCGCGCTAGAATCATGGTAGCTAACCTGCAAAAAATTCTTTCTAGGATCTTGCATCCATTTTTTGGTCCAGACATTCTTTCTATGCATAGGTATAACTTATCTATCACTATTCTTATCAGATGTACTCATATCAAGCCTTCTTTCATCTATCGGTGCCCTAGTTTTCAAACTAGGACAGATTCTATTAAACATACCTAGATCCATACTTTAGAAACACAATTTTTCACTTATCTTACTTCTACAGAGAACAAAGCCTCCAGATCTATTTTTTTTTAACTACTCTTACCTTTATCAGAGCACAGTGCTTACAGACCTTATCTCTTTTAGTCAAGAATTCCCACTTTTACCTTTCTTAGAGCACAAAGCGTTCAGATCTCATTTCTTTTCTTCAGATTCGACCTCTTTTCCTTAGATCAGGCCTCTTTCTTTGAGATCGAGCCTCTTTCTTTCAACACAGAGCTTTGTAAATGTGTTGAACCTGCATGGAATAGATCTAGCTATAAAATACTACACACATTTGCAGAGAGAAATTGAGAAAGAAGAAGCAAGATATAAAGAATGGAAGAATTCTCATTAACTGTATTCCACACTCAAAGAGTGAATAATTTACAATATATATAGGATAAATGAGTAACTAATGAGCCATAGTGGTGGTCTATAGTGATCTAGACACACACCAACAATTACAAGAGTAAACTGCCACCTAGTCTAGTCTCTCAGGCAGTTATGGGAGTGAACTACCACCTAGCTAAGTTAACTAGTAAACTAGTATTCAGTTAACTGACTGAACAAAGAGTAGTGAATTGGTGATGATCCCAATGTTGCATGGTGACAAAACCAATGCAACATCTAAACTCAACTCAACTAGTCAAACTGAAGTGTCAACTGAAAGAGAATATTCTCCAGGTGGAATA
>ML786238.1:438552-477919 GCA_009831015.1 Picea engelmannii | reverse complement strand
GGGTAGAATACTGCGCACTAAGGCACATATCTTCACACAAGAATTCCAGGTTAACCTTTTTCGCAAAGCTTCTTCTTCTTAGTTCCTAGCAATCACAGTTTCAGGTCCTGTAAACAGAACCATTTGTTGGCACAAGGGTATACCCAGGGTTCAACGTTACAACAATGCACCAACAAAACCCTAACTACCAGCCCTTTCGACAACACCTATGAAGCAGATGAAGTCTCACCCGAGGTAGAAGTAGGGGTGGTTGCATGACTCAAGTGTTTGCAACCTTAGCTGGGACACATATCTGTGATTATAACTCTTAATATAGCACTTAGCACCATTAGTTTCTTAAGATTCTATTAATAACCACTTCACTGGTAAGACATAACTTCACAACATTCACAATGAACTCATGTATTCAAGCACTTAGCATCATCAGATTATTCAGATCTAACAGATCAAGCACTTAGCACATACATATATATTAGATCTAACATTCTACACATCATTAGCACTAAGCATAAGCAGATCTATCTAATCATTTCAAAGAACTTAGCAAATAACATGTGAGCACATCGAGACAAGGCACAAAGCAACATAACATAGCATTTATGTGGTTCACCCACACCCTCGGGCTACGTCCACCAACTCTTCTTCTTTATTGTCTTCAGTTAAGCAGTTACAAGCATAGAGCCTCAAAAACCCTTACTTCACACAGGACAGAAGATCTGCGCAGCTCGCTAGATCCTTCTTCCTTACCTCACAGCACAAAGCCTTCCTCAACTTCTTACAATGACTTGCACTCAGCTCTGCAAGTCTCTTATAGTCATGCACAAAGCACTTACACAACCCTGCTAGCACTTAGCCTACATCACATAGATGCCAATCTATATCACTTCCTTCACTACTTTCACTACTTATTACATCACTTCATCATTTATTTATATATTACAAAAGTAGGCCTAAGCATGGGTAAACCCATGGGTTGACGTCCCTTTCCCATTACATATTCCCAAAAACCCAAAAGGAATCTAAAAGTGGGTCGAGATCCCATGATCTCTGCTTCGTCTTGCGCTCTTCCTTTGACAGGGTGTCGAAGTCCAAAATAGGTCAACATGACCAAGAAACTCCCAAAACTTGGTCAAGGGCCAACAAGATTTTATCATGATGTCATTAATGTTTGACCATATGGTGCATGCAGGGACACCACCACATGATGAAATCAATAATATAGTTTTATTAGGATATCATTAATATTTGATCATATGGATGGTGCATGAACACCACAATGGTGCATGGACACCACCACGTGATGAGATGGATAATATAGTTATTAGATAAAACCTTACAACTTCATATTTGCATTTAATAATATTTATTTTCAACCTTTTATCTTATTTATTTATTTAATCATCAATTATAACTCTTTAATTCTAAGTTAGATGTGATAAAGGCATTATTGTAATGCTTCTTTCAAACAAGAGCAATTGAAGCAAAGCTTCAAGTCCCTGTCTTAGTAATGGGAAAGAGGCAATCGGACCATCTAGTGACACAAGTTAGCAATTAGAGGTGCAACTAATAAGGTATGCATTGTGTCTTAATAATAAGATCCCACACACACCTAGCATCCTTGTGTCAATGGAAAGAATAAACACACAATTATTCATGTTCTAGTGCAATTCAAGTCCTTCACATTAATTGTACAATCTTCTTCAACAACTATAGTCTTTTGCCCATTTGAAGTGCTTTTTTCTTTGTATTTTTAATAAAGATAAAGGTCTGTTTGGAATTTTGAATTCTGTAAATTAAAAATTCCAAAGTTTACTTATCCATATATTTTAGGATTTTTTGAGGTTTTGGTTTTATCCAGAGGCCCCTGAAAACATAGATGAAAGAACTTATAACTTAAAATTTCGATCAAGTAAAACTATGTGGGTTATGATACTTTTTTTTTTTATCCTGCTCCTTATATCAAAACTATTTCTAAATATATTGGGATACAATATTTACATATGACAGAAAAAAATATAATATTAAAGGAAAAGTTTTTTCCTAAAGCATTGGGGGCTGTGGTAATATTTTTATCAAACATAATTAAACAAAACCCACTAATAAAGTTAAAGTCCTCTGGTGGTAGTATTATATTATTTTTCCAGCAAAATTATTGACAAAAGATAGCGGACGGTTACATCTGGATTTATGTTAAGAACTTTACTTCAATATAATATACTCCCCACCTACACCCAAACATTCAAATGAACCTCAAAATATCATGTTGCATGGTTTATCAACAATAGAAATTACAATAATTAATATGAGAGTACTAAAAGGCCAGAACGGGCTTTAAAGCCTTCAACTATAAACCTTAAACCTTTTATTAGAAGGATGGTCTGAAATCCATCAGAAATGTTTCACCAAACTGCCATATAGTAGTGAATGCCATTCATCTGAACTGTTGTGAGGCAATGAATGTTTGTCCAAATTTCCAATTAGCTGGGACGACATTGTACATGGTCAACATTCTTTCATTGACTAATAAAACTGGTATACGTAGGGTGTATGAATCGACCTTAGGAGCATACTATTAGTCTTGACTTGGAAAGAATAGACTATTGTTTTTATAACACTGATTTTAATAATTGTTTTAAAACACAAATTTTAATAATTGTTTTATAACATCGAGAATTGTGGTGGCAAATAAAAGAGTAAAGTATTTCTCATTTCTTACACGTCTCATGTGGGTGGTTGTGATCTACACGCAGGACACCTAACACCTACCAACTTCTATGAAAATACATACAACAAATAAGTTCCTTGCATAGAAATGAACTCTATAAAGATCGGTTGAGGGAGATAGCACCTTGTGTCATTGCCCCTCCTCCGAAAAAGTACGACCAAACTAGTTTAGGGAGAGAGAGGAGAGAGTAAATGACTCACCCTTCAGCTAATTCAGGGGGAATATGCACTCACCGACACTCTATTGATTTGGCATGGGAGCCTGCCATTTCTTGCACTTTCATAGTCTAGAGTGTCTTACTATGGGTTGTCCATATAGCCCCAGAAAAGTGGAAATGAATAAAAAAAGGCTGCTGAAGGGGCAAGAATTGCAGGAGCTTCTAGGATAATTGGAATAGATTTAAACAATGACAGATATGAACAAAGTTTTTTATTTGGCCCATTTCCATTACTGGATAATCTGTGTAGATATGTTGACTGTAGAATTTCCTTTCTAATTCGTTGTTTGAATACTTTCTTGTAATCTCAACAAAACCATTGGCGTAACGGAATTTATAAACCATGGAGACTACGATAAGCCCATTCAACATTCAAGAGGTATGTTGAGCTACCTACAATGATGATCTTCTATTACTAGATATTTTTGCACCTTGATAAACTTGGTGTTGTACTCCCCAGGTTGGACGAATTTCCCACACGGATGAAAGAACCAACCTTGAAATGCTCATGTTAACTTGTAGAAATTAATGAGACAGGTTTTGTACAGCAGGATATTTAGGGTTAGTGTTAGGTTTATGTGTCTTGATATGGCTAAGGATCGAAAAAAAAATAAAGGTAATGTGTCGTGAGTTTCTCAAAAGGCCACTGAAGCTATTATGAAGCAACACCTAATCTCTTACATAGGGTTTAGATGTATTCGACATGAAGGCGGATGAAGAATTAGTTTCAATTTGCAATATTTGCAGTACAACTATCAAACAATTACTACCCCAATCTTCAATTGGAAGAAGAATATGTCTTTGAAATATCTGATATAGATAATGAAACAAATAGATAAAGACAATCACATAAACATGATGCAATTCTCAAACACAAAATTGGAATTTTGTAATATATGTTGGTAAGAGAAAGATGATTGGGATTGTTCACAAATGTAAGTATCAAATGATATCTAGTTTTGAAATATGATCAATAATTATTAATTGTGTATTATAGATAAGTGTTACAAAACTAGATGCCCCAGACATTCAACTGACTAAGAGCACATAAGTGCAGTTCAAAAGAATCAAAGAAAGAAACAAAGTGTCATCTTATCTTTATACAAAATGTGTAATCCCAGTGATCTGCAATCAACAAAAGAAAAGACCAACTGCACAGATCTATAAAGTGTTGAAATATAAAAAAGATTAAAGGTTCAGAATAAAAGAATTATGAAATCATTATCTAAGAGCTTCTGTGAACAGATCAAACTGAGTGAAAACCATTAAATCCAAGCCTTCTATTTATAACTTTAGTTGTAAGAAATTAATGTTGGCATTTTGTTTTTTATCTTTTTAATATTTTTAGTGACTGAAACACTCGTTGAAATGGTCTACACGTCAGCCAAAACGGCCAAAATGATGGATGAAATGGCCAACATAGAGTTTCAACAATATGAAATGCCACTGAAATGTTTCAACGATGTTTTGAACCAAAAAAATGTTTCCCAAATGATGGAATACATTTCCAACACCTTAGGGTGGAGTTCCCGGTAACATATATCAAAGGCATTTACCTATCAAAAAAGAAAAGAAAAGATTAAATGGATGTCTCAAGAAATTCATTACAATTCCTATTTCTACTTCACTTCCAAACATTCAGTTTTGAATGTTATGTGCATAAAATAAATCAGTAGAATTTGATACTAGTTAAAACTGGAATTGGCGATCTCCTCTGCTCGTAGCAGATAGAAACACTACGAACTGTGCATGCCTACAGAGTACATATAGAAATAACCTATACATTTGGAGAAATAAATTCACGTGTTATTTCAATTTTACACAAATTTAGAAATTTTACACAGAAATTTAGAAATTTTACACAAAAATTTAGAAATTTTATATAGAAAATTTACACAGAAATTGTCGCCTGACGCATAAAACTTGAGGATTCAACGATAGAGAAATATCGTGAGAGTTGAGGATTCAACTTCAAAGCAAGAATGTGAAAGGAAAGAACATGAAAGACATCTTCTAGCAATAACAAAGTAGACATCTTCTAGCAGCAACAAAGTAGCCAGAGGAAAGGACACAGGCCAACAAAGTAGCTCCTATGCAGTGAACTCTGTATGGGATTCGATCTGACCACAAGAGGGAGTCCAGATAGAGAGGGATTCCAGCCAGAGACTCAATGCCTCAAAATTGTAGGAATACTAGGTATGTAGGGAGAAAATGTCACAACACATGGCTAGCATGCATACGACTAACATGTGGATTGCTAGATAGAAGCATGCAGATTGTCGTGTATACATATTGATATAAGCATGTAAAAAAATTAAACATTTTATGTTTCAAATTAATTCTAAGTTTCAAATTAGCATTAATTCATATGGCTTTTAGCGTACTTATTAAATAAGTTTCAAGCCTCTCTTTCCATAAGTTTGAAGATCCTGGCCTCGATATGAGGCCAAATAAGGCCTCAAACTTAAAACATAGGATTAAAAAACAAATACAAGTCCTAAAAATGTTGAAACTTTAGTTAAATGCTTCGTTTTTTGTGCCATACTAATAACATAATATAAAATCGATTACTAAGAGTCCCTGCCAGCCCGAAGGGCAGGGACTAATAATAAGAACCTCCCTTTGATCCTTTTTTTTCATTTACCTATAAGTGATCATCATTGATATTTTTTTTTCATTTACCTATATGTGATCATCATTGATGATGTTCTAAGGAAGTTGAGTAGGAAATTGTGGCAGAAAAGATTTCATTTATTTTTATTCATCTTAATTTGAAAAGAAATGCATATACATTCACTAGATAATTTTTAAGTATTGACAATAATAGATAACACTAGTAATATTATTACTTTTTAATAATATTAGTATACTTAGTAATATTATTTATTATAAAAATGATATTGATTATTAATGGTGATAATAAAATATTGATATTATATTTCTAATGGCACAAGTAATAACAATAATTTTTAGTTGTCACTAATTAATTTTTTAGTGACATTTTTATTAGCAATAGTTCTTATTTGGACCATTAATTCTCTTTTAACTATGTTTCTATGTTTCTAATAGTGGAAAATATTCACCACCCCAATGAAGTCTTTTAACCACTATTGTTTAGACCATCGCTATTACAATTATTTTGAAGAAAATACTTCGTTTAAACTCTATTAGTAAATAATATTTACATGCATTTTATAAAAAAAAGGTCGACCACAATGACAATTGCCACGAATAAAAACTAGCCTTTCCCCAAGGGCATATCAAGAATTAATAGTCTAGCCTAAAAAATATAACAAAGTTTGGAATCATGTGGCCAGGGGTTAGACAATATCAAGATAAAAAAAATAGGTATGATGGTTAGATACCCACAATAACTATCCACATAAAGTCATGGAACATCAATGGATTTGAGAATAGGTGGTGAGTCATGATCATCGAGGCTTGGAACCCACCTAGTAAATCTTGTACCATCAATATTCTAGGGGGTGTCTTCTTCATCATTTACATTCATTTTTTACCATTTCTCCATTGAAATGTCCAAGTCTAGTGTGGATAATTTTTTCTTCAAGAGCCAAGAAGGAGGCAAGGGTATATGGTGCTCAGAACTCTAACTCCAACATTAATTGTGCTCCCCAACCAAGTTCCCATTGTGGCATGCTTCCAAACTGATGAAAACAAGCGGAGATAGGAGGAGAGTGAACTTCTATAGGAACTTGCCTCATGGGTGCAAGGGGTCAATCCATAAAACTTCATCAACAATTGGATATGTTCCAATGCTAGCTCTACCTCCATAGCCTAAACATGGATATACAACCATAAATTGGCACATAATAGAGTTCCATCATACTAGGGGAAACAAGTAAGCTATGCATTTTTAAATACACATTCATTTTGTTTCTTATAAATAAAATATAACATCTCTATTCTAACAAGTTGTCAAGCTGCATGAACTCAACTACACGTGGATTTTCATCACCAAGGAGAAAAAATTACCAAGTAAAATTCTTGGTGAGGAATTGTCCACTTAGGTCAGAGACCCAACCCTAAGTTGATTTGTCATAAGTATAGAACCAAAAAATATGCTTGATAGTTTCATTTTTGTGAAAACAAGGTCATTTGGGTCAAGCAATTCCTAGATGCTTCAAGCGTTGGGCAAGAGAAGGTTGCCTAGAGTAAAATACCAAGAAAAAACAACCTTTTGGGCTTAATAAATAATTTTCACTTAGAATTCAACCTAACCAGACACTTGGATCAAGGTCTAGAATGCATCCTCTAAAGCTTATTAAGCTTGACATCAAGCCTAGGTTGAACAGTGAGCTAGTGATACCCATCCTCGGGGTTATATTTCTTAAAATGTATAGATCCATTCCATTTTCAATGCTTTCGCCATGTTTTTTGGATACCAACACCTAGCTTCAAAAACAAGTGATCAAGACTAAAGTCCCAAACCTCTCAATAATAGCATTGTTAGTTCTTACAAGTTTCAATTTTTCCTTAAGTGTTTCCCATGGCTTCAAGAAGTGAAGCACACTATCATAAAGGTCCCCAACACAAGAAATTCCTTCCAAAAGTTTTGTTTCACTTAAAAGAAAGAGGATGGTCCGAGGGCCTACCTTAAAAAAAACAAAACAAGGGAGACCACTGTTACAACAAATTTTGCCTCACCCCATGCAACTTGCTTGGATGGCCTTTCCATTTCCCTATGCAGACTTGAAGTCCCCTTTTGCACCTTCCAAAACTAAAAAAGCATATTTTTCCAGATATAAGCACCCTATCAATTATACAACAAGCATATACACAAGTTGCTCCACTACAGCCTACGTACATTGGGTTTGGTGCTCAAAATTAAAATTAATGTTGGGTTTCCATGCCAAGTCACGAGATCCATGATCCGTGACCTTCCATATACTGGAAATGCTCAGTCTCGACCCTTTAGTTCGATTTGAAAGCTATAAATTGAGCCATATCCAAGCCTTGATAAAAAACAACAATTCAACTTTAAGAGAAAAGAAACTCTAAAGAAATTTCACTTCTTATTGAGTCTGCATTCCTTTGTCCTTGAAAGTCTGAACTCCTTGTTCATCCCCCAAGCTCTTCCTTCTTTGTAATGGAGAACCTCATCGACTCATTTATATGATATTTCCTTTGGTGGAGGATTGAAGTGGTGGAGGCCTAGCTGGAGGGACTTAGTTTCTCGGTTCCGATATGTTTCGTTACAGAAGTTTGTCACCTATGTACTTCTGCTGATTATTTTAATAGAAATACTCTTTTCTTGTCTAATTGATATCTTACAAATATTTGAATTATTATTCCATGGGCGTATTTGTCATGTATGTTAATGGATTATGCTAATATATGTGCTAACACTATACATTATCACTATATGCTTGTGTATCTTGGTTTTTGAGGACAAGTTGTAGGTATAAAGCTTTGGGTTGTGTGATCAACAATGGTCTTCATCGAACATCTGAACAAGGTAGGCTCATGGGCTTGTCTTGTTATAATTTATTTTATATAACATACTTGGGATTATATTTTATTTATGCGTGTCATTTCATCTATTGTGGTTTACCCCTAGCCTTAGAGAGATTTTCCTCATAACATAATTGGTGACCATAATGGGGATTATAATGTATTTTGACCATTTGACCTCACACATTAGGGGGCATCTGTTACAAAAAAAATTTCCTCACCCTTTGCAACTTGCTTAGATGGCCTTTCCATTTCCCTATGCAGACTTGAAGTCCCCTTTTTCATGTTCCAGAGCCAAAAAATCATGTTTTTCCACATTTACGCGCCCTATCTGTTATACAACAAGCGTATACGCAGGTTGCTCCACTACATACCACGTACATCAGGTTTGGTGCTCAAAATTAAAAATAATGTTAGGTTTGCATGCCATGTCATGAGATCCATGATCCTTGACCTTCCATAGACTGGAAACACTCCCACTCAGCCCTTCAGTTCCATTTGAAGGCTATAAATTGAGCCATATCCAAGCCTTGAGAAAAAAGAAAAATTCAACTTTGAGAGCAAAGATACTCTGGATAAATTTCACTTCATATTGAGTATGCATCCCTTTATCCTTGAAAGTCTAAACTCCTTGTTCAACCCCCAAGCTCTTTCTTCTTTGTAATGGGGAACCTCATCGACTCATTTATATGAGATTTACTTTGGTGGAGGATTGAAGTGGTGGAGGCCCATTTGGAGGGACTTAGTTTCTTGGTTCTGACATCTGTCATTATAGAAGTTTGTCACCTATGTACTTTTGTTGATTATTTTAATAGAAATACTCTTTTCTCGTCCAATTGATATCTTGCAAATATTTGAATTATTATTCCATGGTCATATTTTTCATGTATGTTAATGGATTATGCTAATTTATAGTCTAACACTATACATTATCACTATATGCTTGTGTATCTTGGTTGTTGAGGACAAGTTGCTGATATAAATATTTGGGTTGCTTGCCCAATGGTGGTCTTCATCAAACATTTGAATGAGGTAGGCTCATAGCCTTGTCTTGTTAGCATTTCTTTTATATAGCATACTTCGGATTAGAGTTGATTTCTGCATGTGATTTCATTGTTGAGGTTTACCCCTTGCCATAGAGATATTTTCCTCATAACAAATACCCAACACAATGGTCATTGAACAATAAACTAATGTCCAGGTGTTCTCCCTACCAATTAGGCCACATTTTAATTGCTTCCCATACTTCCTAGATACACTTGGCCACAAACATGCCCTAGATATTAACTTTTTCATGTGTAAGTAGAAAATTATGGAAGTTGAGATTCAATCCTATTATTTACCCATTGATAAGGTTCCACAAAGAATACAATTATGCATGAGATACTTCTAGTTTTCCTAGACATCCATTGCTTTGATAACCCACTTAGAACACAAATCCTATACTTTTCAAACAAATATGATCATCCTATCCCCCCAATCATTTGAGTTGAAACAAAACTCCCAATCAACATGGTGAAATACCCCTTTCCCCTATGAGTTGACCTAAACAAATCCTCGAAAGAGATTCTCTAACCATTAGTACACTACTTGAGAAGGGACCCGATGAATAATAGACATGAGTTGTAGGAAAACATTTAGAGAATATCTAGAATATCACTACCAATTATAAAAGATGAGAAAATTGCTTTTCCACCTTCTTAGATATCCTTTGGAGCACAATATTCCACAATATACTTGGAGATCCATAAAAGGAAAAAGGGATCTCCTGTAAGCCACTAGGAAAGATCTTAACACTAGGTTTTGGTTACCTATAGTTTAAATCCTAAGGCTTTGTTAAAAATGTACATGCACTAGCCCAAGGTCTTTTACATGGATTCTCTATGCTCAATATTGGAATGGAAGGAGTATTCCATAAAATGTCCACAAACCCTCTAGCTAACATCTAATCTTGGAAGAAGAGTGAAATGAATCAATACCTGAGAATATCTATAACCAAAATTCTTACAACCAATACATAGAGAAAATGGGCCAATGGGAAACGTTTCTTGATTATCATGATAGAAAAACACCCTTTGATTTGGTTTGGTTAATGGAGATACAAGTTGAGGCATCAACAAAAGTGGTTTCAACAACATGCATAACCAACGGGACAAACCCAAAAAACTCAATCATAGCCAAAATGAAGGACCATTCCACTATGTCATGAGCCTTTTCAAAGTCCAACTTGATTAATGATACTTTAAACCAAGACAATGAGCCCACTTCATTCTTTCCTAAAATGCAATGAATTTTTCTATGATGAACCAACCTCAAATAAAACTTACATGTTCTAGTTCAATAATATGAGGGAGGATATCCCTCGCTTTTAGGGCTATGAACTTAGCCAAGATATTATATAACATATTGACCAAGGTAATTGGATACAATATAGTAAGGAACTATGGGTCCCCTACCTTGGGGATAAAATTGATAAATCCTTGGTTAATAATATCCCATAGGGATTTTTTCTACACAAATTCCTTGTAGTCAAATGGCTAGCCTTTGTGCATCAATCATACTCTATCAATGGAAAATAGTATGAGAGTGCACCACAAATTACCACTCAATGTACTCAATATTTGTAACCTACCAAAAGTTGTCTTAGGTGCATGAATCGTTTCATAGGCTTTCTCAATGGCTTGCATTTTGAAAAAATATTTTGTAGCTTAATCACCAGTATTGAATCAATGTAACCTTGAGCAAATATAAACACCTCAGGGTCATTGAAATTCATCCACCTTCAAAAATGGAAAATTATGAGTACCCCTAAGCTTGAAGGACATAATCAAATGGCATTATTTGTAGTTAGCAAAAGCCTCTTTGAATCCCTCCTTGGATGCTTTATTCTAAGAGAAACAAAATGATGTGAGCTATTTTCCAAACCCTCAAAGGAAATATTTTATTCAACCTCTTGTATTATTCCACCATTCTAACCATGCATATTCTCTATAAGGTTGAGGTAATAGATTGTAGATCTATATAATGTCCCAAACAAAAGTTGGGTTTTGAATATGAGAAACATTGATAAAGTATAGAGTCCTATAGCGTGGTTTTAGTTGCATCCTATGAGAGAGAGATGGTAATAGGCTAGTGATTAAAATTAGTGTCCTCCCCCAACAATTTTATTGATTTCTCACAATCATGGTAAAACAATAAAGTGTTTTACTCAGCATGCATGGATCTATCCAATGGTATCATGACTCAATTATTACCAACCCTAAAATTTGATCAGGTAAACCATAGTTCAAGGGAATAAATTCTCAAATATGTTTTGGGAGTAGACAATCCAAGTCTGGCCTTGAGGCCTTTCTAGGCTGTGTGTTCTCTCTGTGGCATGTAAAGAGTGGTTGTGCCTAATTTTTCATCCTAGGACACTACATTGTTGAAATCCCACATAATAATCTATCTAACTTAAGGAGGTATTTAGAGAGCCAATGTCATAGATTAATTGTAACATCAATGTTATTCAATGCATGTAGATTATGAAGGCTTAAAACTCTACAATCTAAATTGAGGAGAACCCACACTACCCAATTGGATGGGTTGTGACATTGGTCAATAATGTTTGAGATAAATTTTAAGGACATGAATGTGCTTTCTCTACCATGGTCGTCTTCATGTCAGGTATTGAAAAATAATCACACTAGGCCAAATGTAATGTAAGATTGAGGTTAAATCAAACCCAATGACTTTAATTTTTTGCAAAAACAATACATTCAAATTAGAAACTATTAAATAAACACTTATAAGCATAGTCTTCCTAAATGGGTTGGTGAGACCCCATGCATTCATGACATGTATTTCACTGTAAATTTTAAATAATAATTTCCATCTCCTCTCCATCCTCACCTGCTGTGGAGAAAATTCCCCCTAAATTGGGTCTAAGGAATAGGTAGAGTGATAACTCACTTAAAAGACTGACTTATCTCTAATCTACCCCAAAACAATCTAGACTAAGTGATAAGAGAGAGGGAAGAGAAGGTTGATAAGATCACCTTGAATCCTTACGGTTGATGTAGACCTCTTCCACTTGTTGTTGCCTCTTAGATCACATATATCCTCCCAAAGTTGACCCGCAATAGACCAAGAACACTAAACAATGACATATACAATCTCTAGTATTCACTTAAAAACTTAAATATAGATGTATATGATCAAATAGACAAGAACATGTACACATAAAGTTTTGGGACAAAGATAATCTCTTTTATTCATCTACAAGATGAAAGGTTACAACCTTTTCTTGTGGACACCGCTCTACAGACCAAGTCCAAACTCCTTTGTCGTGACTCCAAGTGCACCGATCCCACATATAATTCTCACAACCAACATGCCAACATGCTAACATGGGAATAAGGAAGGGTTGTATAGGGAAAATGGTTGGAAGGGAAAGCTGAGGATAAAACACAGAGAAAGATGCAAAACTTGGGCAATGAGAGGAAAAGTATTTTGGCATAGTTTTCTTATTCTCTTGTTCATATCTCTAAATGCCTCCCCTAGACCTCTTTTTATATGAGAAAAATATAGTTATTTAGTTTTGGGAAGGTCTATAGGGGATAAAATGGTTAGGAAACCCTCCATAGCCCATAAACTCCGTTGAAATCCACACAATTTTATATTTTTTGCAATTTTTGGAAGTAAACGCGGGATAACTAGCATGCAACACGCATATGTACACAGGCTAATAGTGCAGCAGGGCACGTACATTATCCAATTTTTTTTTTTAAAGGAAACCTCAACAGTAATATTTGAAAAAGGATGCAAATGGATGGGACAATGTCTTGGATGCATAGATGTGGAATTTTTAGACTATAACAAATGTCCCCTAATGTGTGAGGTCAGATGATAATTCTACTATGGGGAAAATTCCCCCTAAACTAGGCCTAAGGAATAGGCAGAGCGATAACTCCCTTAAAATACTAACTTATCTCTAATCTACCCCAAAACAATCTAGACTAAGTGATAAGAGAGGGGGAAGAGAAGGTTGAGAAGAGCACCTTGAATCCTTATGCTAGGTGTAGACCTCTTCCACTTGTTGTTTCCACTTACATCACAGATCTTCTCCCAAAGATGACTATAATAGACCAAGAACACTACACAGTGGCATATACAATCTCTAGTAATCACTTAAAAACCTAAATATATATATATAAATGATCAAATAGATAAGAACATGTACACATAAAGTTTTGGGACAAAGATAATCTGTTTTATTCATATACAATATGAAAGGTTACAACCTTTACTTGTGAAAACATCTCTACGAACCAAGTTTGAGCTCTTTTGTTGTGACTCCAAGTGCACCGATCCCACATAGAATTATCGCAACCAACATACCAACACGGGAAGAAAGAAGGGTTGTATAGGGAGAATTGCTAAAAGGGAAAGCTGAGGATAAAACTCAAATCAAGATGCAAAAATTGGGCAATGAGAGGGAAAGGATTTTGGTAGAGTTTTCTTAATCTCTTGTTCATATCTCTAAATGATTCCCCTAGACCTCTTTTTATGTGAAAAAAATATGGTTATTCGGTTTCGGGAAGTGCTACAGGGGGTAAAATGGTTAGAAAAAGAGATTAACTATGGAATCACCACCTTTTTCGTAAGTTAGTCCCCTGAGCCTAAAAAAGTATAAAACATAACTTAGGAGAACTCTCCCAGTGAGACATGTCTCCCGAGGCATACCTTTTTCCTAGGTAATCTATTGGCTGGAAAAAGGGTTAAACTTATGCCAAATAGATATTCCTTCTGGACCAATTAATGAGTGTGAAAGGAACAAGGTCACTCAACGATCTTTTCAAATTTAGGGATTCTGAAAAGAGCTTAACTATGGACTCCAAGGGGTTTCCTTTTTTGTATATAATCTCCATGGCCCGAAAAAGAGATAAACCAAAACCAAGGAGAATGGCCCTTTTTCATAAATTTAGTCCATCGTGCCCGAAAAAGGGTTAAACTTATGCTTGAGAATACTCTCCTATCGAACCACAACTCCTAGGGCATACCCTTTTTGTAAAATTAGCCATCCAGACCGAAAAGGGGTAAACTATCACCAGACAGATGTGCCTTCAAATTTCAATTTGATGAGCATGAAGGGAGACAAGATCGCTTGACAATATTTTCAATTTTAGAGAGTCTGAAAAGAGATTAAAGAAGACTCCAGGGGGGATTCCTTTTCTTAAGTAATATGAATGAGACCAAAAATAATAAATAATTCTCCTTAGATGTCGCTTTCAAAGTTTAAGTGAGATTGAAAGACAACAAACCATGCTCTTATGGAGTCATGTGGGTATAGGACAGAAAAAGATGAAGAAGAACGAGACATCAACACAAAGTCATGGCAGGATTAAAAGGACTCCCATGCCTATGAAGTACTTCGACATGGGAACCAAAAGGAAAACAATGATCTAACTAGTATGCTCATGGAAGGAAGGCTCTACCACATAAAGTATGACACACTTATCAATAAGTAAGGTTAGTGTCACAATTCAGTGGGGTTGATCCTAAGTCCAAATGAACCAAGAAATAGATAATGCAACAATGCAGGTAAGGAAAATTAATATCACCTAAATGATATGCCAGTTTTGAGGTCAATACCTGTTAGAACAGATCGATATTATGAACAAATGTCAAAGAAAAATGTCTTCAAGATGCTGCATATAAGGCCAATAACACTCATCCAGAAGTTAATAAATCCAATATATATAGAAACTTCAGAAAATAAGAAGTGTTATTGAATACAAAACTTGAGAAAAACAAACCTGTACTGTACAATAAGGTACAAGGCACTGCACATCCTTATGACTCATGCATAGTACTGGTTCAAGTAGAGCCCACTGCTAGGCTCTAACGAAGAGTCTCTTCGGTAGTCAACCTGGAAAGTCTCCCAAAATGGAAGAAAAAATAAACCACGATGTAATTCTTCCCATGGTATAGAAACC
The DNA here is from genome assembly GCA_009831015.1 of Picea engelmannii. NCBI lineage: Eukaryota > Viridiplantae > Streptophyta > Pinopsida > Pinales > Pinaceae > Picea > Picea engelmannii. The sequence goes on along the minus strand of ML786238.1, from coordinate 462,528 downwards.
ATATTAATGACTTCAAGGATAGCCACATTCGAAGGCAATTCAATATCCAAGAAATAACGCGAACGAGGATCATCGACAGTCCCAAAAGGTGAAGTGAACTGATCGTATTTCATATGACGATGGAGGTTTTGGTCATGGTTGGAATCACAAGCACAAAGTCTTGAGGATCTATAAACATCGATATCAGTTTCAAAAGGAAACTCGATATCACTTGGAACAAGAGGGGGAAGTGTTACACATCAAAATCCCTCACGTTGATAATGTCACATTATCATTGTCACAAGTGTCACACTTTTGTCGCAAGTGTCATAAATGTCGCATTTTCGTTCTGCACATGTCACATTGAGAATGACACCATGGAAATACTTGATACATCCTCTAAGACATGTTGGAAGGGGAAACCACATCATTTGACAAGCTCAACAAAATGTTTTTCCTTGAGAAATGGTCATCTTAGCAAACTTTTGGAAGATCAGTGCTCCCCTGCTCACATGCAGGGAGCGCTAGCGCTTCCTATCCATCTAGAAGGGAGCGTTACATCACTTTGTTGCCTATTTTGAGGGAGTGTCTATTGGTTGAGAGAATAATGGGAAGAAATCCTCCTTATCTCTAAATATAGCTAGAGATGATTTGAGTTGGTTTGGCTTGAATCCAAGCTTTAGGCTACATTTAAGGGAGATACGACAACTAATGGAGTCATATCCTCAACTTATTCCAAAGATAACTAAGGTGTTTGAGCCTCTTAAAGCCTATAAAAGGAGGCATTCTCATGGTGAAAAGGAGGAGAATATCAACAAAAATTATTGTCATTTTGATTGTGGATCTTTCGAACAAGGGGTTGGTAAAGGAGGACTTGGAGAGGTTGTTGCAACTGCATCTACAGATTGTAAGTGCCTTGTAATGTTCTCATTAATATATGCTTGGTCTATTTCCTTCAAGTTTGTGCATGGTTTAATATACTTGTCTTTTATTGACAAATTTAGTTTAAACTAATCTTGGTAGAGTAGGAAGCATGTGTTGTCTTTGATGTCTATTGGATTGCAGATCTCATTAAGGACAAAGGGTACATCATACTTTCTTCCTCTTTTCTATTTGACTAGTTTAACTACATTTATAATAATGTTAGTTTCCAATGTTATAATCCTTTTATCTTGGTAATAGGGATCTAGGATCCAAGACGATCCGCAGGGGAATTTTCCTACAACATGAAGCAAAGGCTCCCAGGCCCCCATTGGATAAAAAAACAGATAATTTTTTGAGACCAAGTCTTGATAAGGAAAACATGAGTGAACAAGTTGCTTCTCAGGAGAAATTACACACCGAGGATAAGACACCACATAATTTACCTATGGTAGGGTAGAGTCTAAATGAATACTAGGAACATATAAAGGGGAAGTCTGAACTAACTTCAAATTAGGATGGTGATTATCAAACTCCAACTGGTAGATAGTGACAATGCTTCCATTGTGAGGGAAATGCATCACCCAGAAGAGCATAGACACCACAACGTTCATATCATATACATAATCATGCCTGAGAAGCATATTGAAATCTAACGCGCCTTGCACCACTATAACATCGACAAGGACAATCTTCCCACCTAACAAGATATGAAACTGAGGAATAATCCCCAAATATTCACTAGGACATCTGTCAAAATCCAACAGCTCATGCGAAGCAGACACAAGCTCGAGAGAACCCAAATCTTGCCAAGCCGAGGAGGATAAAATACTTTCGGAGGATCCTTCATCCACAATACATCGGTAAATGTTTTTTAATAAACTTCAACCCTTATTTGAAAGGGTTTAGAATAAGGAATAAGAGGCTCAACAAGGTCATTCCAATCAAAGGAAAACATCCTAGGACTTGGTGGGGGTGTGCTCGAAGTGAGCAGAATTCCCCCTTGTTCCGAAAGTAGTGAACTGAAAATTCTAAAAACATAGTTGGTAGAGACATCACTCCTAAAGAGAAGAGTGGTATCAACTGAAGATTGCATCGACATGACCACTTTGGTAGACTTGAAACTATCCAAGAGAAGAGTGGGATCAACTGAAGATTGCATTGGCATGACCACTTTCTCAACCACTGGCTGAATAGACTCCAAGACAACATGTTTTGAAGGCTTATCAACCCCCAAAAGAGGAGTGGGTTCGGTCGAAGATTGCATCAGAACGACCACTTCATCAACCAAATGTTGAATAGACTGCAAGGAAACTTCAAAAGAATTAGAATCAGAAGAGTTTGTAGATAGGGACCACAATGTTCATGCCTATGGTAGGCTAGGGCATAAATGAGTAAGGTGATCTCCCTTGCAAAGCTTACAAGGGAAATTATGATTATGTTCTATCCATCTAGGTATTTCAAAAGAAACAATTCCCCTAGAATGACTAGTAGTGGTTGGTTCCATATCACTCGTATGACTCGTAGAGGTTGTTGACAAATCTCCAACATGACTAGCATAAGTTGGTGACATGACTTGTAGAGGTTGGGTGTTTTCCCCCAGCATAACTTGCAGTGGTTGGGTGCACATATCCAACATGACTTGTAGAGGTTGGAAATGGGTCGATAACATGACTCACAGAGGCTACATATGTATCACCAGTATGCCTAGCAATGACCAAAATTCCCCCCCCAACATGACTCACAACGGCTGGGTGTTGGTCTTCAACATGACTTGCAGAGGTTGATGACCTATCTCCAACATGACTCATAGAGGTTGGTGATTTCTTCTTATCATTCTTCCTCTTTTCATTTTTTTTAGACTTTCAATTACTAGTAGTTATACTTTCACTAGAGAAGGAAGAAGGGGGAGGAGAATACTTTGTTGACAAAGGAACGTCAACATGATGCCCATGACATAAGGTTCTAAATTGAGAAGCGTCAAGAGAATTTTGGATATTTGGAATGGTACCCAACCAAACTGGTAGTCCCACATTCAACCCAGGAATGTACAAAGTGGCCATCAAAGGGACACCAATGTTACCAAAGAAAGAAAAAGCAAAAGAATCCCCTTGCGAAGGGGTTCCTTGGTTGTAATCATCAAGAACTTTGGCCATGAATATCTTTTGCACAGGTTCTTCTCTTGCGGGATCATTCAAGTCCATAAAATTCTCACATGCTAACTATGTTAAATGAGTGGTATAAAATTATACACCTATAAGGAGGTGGCTCCACTTTTCTAATAGGAAGACTGAAAAGTCCTCATGACCGATGGAGTTGATGGTCTACCACCTTAGATCAGAGACCCAAAGCAATGATTGACTAACTTGCTATGGAAAAATAGGGAGCATAGAGCCCACCGCTAATAAGAAAAACATAAAAATATACAATCCAAACAAATGACCCTTATGAATGCTTCCAACATAGGTAGATGAAGTCCTGATCGTTCAAAGCATTCACAAAGGAAAATGACTCGCTAGGAGAAGAATTTACCCAGAAATCCAATTGATGGTCCCTTCAGGTTTCTCCCAAAGAGTATAGATTCTGCCTTAGGTACCGTGATACACCCCTCGTAGTCACATGTGTGTCAACCTATATAATGGAAACTAGGCCACAAACCTGTAATCAACAACTAGGGGGGTACAGTCAACAATCGAGAGAGTGTATGGGTAGGGTAACTAAGCCTGAAGATCCTCATGAGGCATGAAATGAAATAGGGCCAGAATCACTCTTAGAGTACCTTGGATAGATCCAAGTGTCTTAGAGGTTTGACACAAGTCGGGCCAATAACGCTATATGATTCACCCCCAATACACACTTACAAACGCCTTGTTGGGATTAGGAGTGGATATCTCCATCACTATCCTCCACGTGACTTTATGTTTGAATATTGTGTTAGAGGAGCTTCCCGGATTGAGTAATTACAAGGTGGATTTTTCACACCCTAGCACAAACACGTAAGTTAAGTTTTGTTTGGCCTTGGGGATTTTACCTCTCCACACCTAATCCAAGGCCCTAGCCTAAGCTATTGGTGAACCCTAGAAAAAGTATTACTAATATATTTTAGATTAGCGCGTTCATTTTAGGGGATTTTCTTACTCAAGGAACGAAAGTGAAACTTATGTTGTTTGAGACTCTTGTGAAAAATAAACTAATTAGAACACTGGAAAAGAATACTTTACACTAATTCTACAAGTGAAAAAGATTTTCAAGCAAAAAGCATGAACAATCCTTCAAACATAAAAATGCAATATTTTCTCCTTTCCATACACAATGCAACTTTCGACTGAAACAAAAGAGAAAAATGAAAGGATTTTCTTTCTTATTTTTCTCTTGAAATGCTTTCAAGATGAGAATAAAACAAAACCCTATGCTAATTCCTTTTTATTTTTCAAATCACAATGCAAATAAAGAAAGAGACCTAACTAGCATAAAAACTAGGTTTTTATTCTTTTTTTTAATGAAAGCAAAACTACCAAAAGATGCTAAAAGAAATTGTAAAATACACGATTTGTGTCCCCCCCTAGTCATGAGGGGGAATGATCCAAAATGGATCCAAAAAGGCCAAAAATTAAAAGTTCTCGGATTTGGATTTAAACAACACCATTGCAGAGTGCTCATCGCGCTGATTTCAGTGGTATATTTGGTTTCAAAAATGGCCTTCGTATGCGAAAGATACACGATCTAAAGTTTAGGTCAAATAGGAAAAAAGTCAAAGGTCAAAGTCAAATGGTCAAAGGTCATACAACTGGTGTGGAAGATGACGTCAGTAGTATGACATGCTAACGTCAACATGACATGTGGTAGCACTAAGATGTGCCATGTGGTAGTCAGATTTGGCATTTTGAGGGATGATTTGGACCTGTAAAAATTTGACACGTGGCACTATACAGAAGTGACACGTGGCAGGTTATGTGGAAATACGGTCCATGTGGCCCAGTGATAGTGTGAAATGTGGTTGTATGGTTATGACATGGAAGTCATCGATGTGGAAATGTGGCATGGTACAGTAGTGATGTGGTGATATATGGTAGGCTCCAGGTTGGACATGTGGCGGTATGGGATGACTGTGCAGCTGAGTTTGTAGCTGACTGGGTCAGTGACTGTATAGCTAACTGGTTTTTATGAGCCATTTAGAGTGTGACAAGTGGCCAAATCACAAGGTGCCATGTGGCACCATGGATAAGGCCAAGAAGGGTTGGGTAAAAGTTTGTTGCACCTTCACAGGGTTCGAAGAGCAGACCTCCCGGGCAAGCAACAACCTAACCACTACGTGCTAGCCACCAAGGTTGATGTGTTGCTTGGTTATCTAAGTGCCAGAGGTTATATATAAAGTTGTGTAGCAAAAATTTTGGGGGACTAGCATTGGTTGGTGGGGGATACCCATCGACCAGGGTGCCTTCCATGTGACAAAGAGTAGATGAGTCAGAGGATCGGGGGCTAAGAACCATGGGCACGGGTGCCATTTGGCCCTGGCACCTGGCCACATGGAATTCCATATGACCATAGCTGATGAGAAAAGGGGCATGACACTATTTTGGGACTTAGCACTTTCCACATGACATACCATATGACCAGGGGCCCGGAGAATAGGGGTGTGTGCCCAATACTTGGCAGAAAATGGGTTCTAAAATATATATTAATATTTTTTAATATACATTATGCCATTTTTAATGGGATTTTGCCCATTTTTGGAGGATTTGAGCCAAGATTGAGGCCAAATGTTGGGAGGAAGTTGGGATGTGACCCCCAACTCAAATTATATTTAAACCAAGATAGTTTGCAAGTTCAACACAGTAGAAGAAGGCAAGAGAGAAGCATCATATGATTGAAGGTCAAAGGTATTCTTCTTTGAAGGTGAAGATGAAAAACTTTCAAGGGCCATAATTTGAGCATATGGAATCCAAATTATGAACGAGAAGAAGATTTGGAAAGGTGGAGTCGAGCTCTGTAGTATGACATAGGTTGTAGCTGATATTGAAGGACTTAAATGCACTTGAATTGTGTAATTTATTTAAGAGTTGTTTTATTCCATTGTAGAGCATTGTCAGATTGATAGGGAAAAACTTGGCAAGAGTATTATGCCGAAATTTCTGGTCCATGCAATGTTAGAAGAAGATATAGTTGCAACTCTTTAGAAGTCCATTGTTATGTAATAAATCTTTAAATAGATTTGAATCACAAGAATGTGAAAAGGACTTCACACCTGAATAAATCTTGGAGACGTAGACTAAGAGTATAAGTCAAACTCTGTTATCAACTCTTCTCTTGTTCTTGTCATATGTTTTGTGTTCATTGATTTACAAATTCATTGGTTGAAGCAGTTGTTTTAATGAACTATTTACTCATATTTCACATGCAACGTCTGTAAAAGATCTTGTTAATAATATAATTCAAGGTGTATGCTTTAAGCACTGATTTCATATCAATTGGTATTAGAGAAGGATGACTATATTGCAGGATTGTGAATAAGCATGGGTAAAATCTTGAAGAGAGCCCGACTTCAGGGACTCGAGGAAATCAATAAAAAAATTCGGCAAGAAAATGTTGAGCTGAGAATATTGGTGCAGATACTTGAAGAAGACAGGGAAAGGTTGCGATCAATCGTGATAGCAACAGAAGAAAGACCAACCATAAGAAGTCCTTCCGCTAGAATCCCGGGTCCTATAGAGGATAATAAAATTCATCCATTCTGCAAGCAATCAGATTAGGATACTTCATATTCTCTTGCTACACCATTTGAGGAGAATTTAGTATAAGAGGCCATTAACACATTTTCCTCACCATCAGAAAGTATTCCATACATGCCAGATTCTCTTGTAGCTGATCGGGAACTGGATTCAAGCAATCAGGATATTGTTTCTTTTGAAAAGCATACCAAGGGAATTGGTATGCAGTTATTGTCCAAGATGGGCTATAGAAAAGGAAAAGGTCTTGGGAAGCATGGACAAGGAAGATTCAATCCTATGGAAGTGCGAGAACAAACACTACATGAAGGTATAGGATATATGAAATATTCTAATGATGAAAGCAACCTAGTGGTTTGTGCACATTGTTGGAAAATTGGACATGATGTTGATCATTGTTGGGATCGACATCCAGAGCTGAAACCAACATGGTTTCAAGATCATAAGGGAAAGAAGACAACTCAATCCAACAGTGACTCAAACAATGAGTCACAAAGAAAAGGTGAAAGGATTGAAAGGTATAGATCCCCTTTGCCTACCTTTGCTAAATTACAAGATAGGATCATGGAAATTATACAAAGAAAAATTCCATGTACATTTTTTGGTAGCAAACAACATTGTGTGCAGTATGTTGGAAGTAGAAATTCTATAGCAAGAAGGTCATGGAAATGAGGAGTATGCCAAGACGGGACGATGTGACACTGCAAGTAAAGAGGGATCCACGTGCGGATTTAGCATAGTTGAGACAAGGGTCAGTGAAATCCAATGGGGATTCAACTCTATGAAAGTAAGACTCTGTCAAATTTGTCAGTGCACAGAACTATTTCTCATACTGTCAGAAGAATGGGCATGGGAAAGACATATGTTGGAAGCTGCATCCAGAGTTGAGATGCTCTAGAGATCCTGAAGAGCTAGAATAGAAGGAGGATGTTGCAGAATAGCGGAAAGATGAACATGATACTCCACCAGCAAGAGATGGGTCACTTGATTGGAATTGGGAAGATTTTAGGTCATATATGTAAGTGTGTCATCGAGTTAATGTTCATCATGTCTGATGTAATACAAGTGACTTGATTGATGTAATCACTTATTGAGTCTAGTTATTGTTTGTTGATTCTAGACTGTAGGCTGAATGAGTCAATTGATGTAATGATTGTGTCAATTGATTTAATAACCTTTTTGGAGGACCAAAAAGTCTTAGTGGGGAGGTGTGATCCAAAATGGATCCAAAAAGGCCTAAAATTTGAATTCTCGGATTTAGATTAAACCAACACCAATGCACATTTCTCGTCGTGCTGATTCCAGTGGTATATTTGGTTTCAAAAATGGCCTCTATATGCGAAAGATATCGTGATATTAAGTTCATGCCAAACATGCAAAAAGTCAAAGGTCAAAGTCAACTGGTCAAAGGCCGTACAACTGACATGGCACATGAAGTCAGTAGTACATCATGATGACATCATCATGACACATGGAAGCACTAGGATGTGCCATGTGGCATTCAGATTTGGAATTTTCAATGCAGGTTTGGCCTGTAAAAATTTGACATGTGGCACTATATGAAAGTGACACGTGGCAGTGACATGGCAAGTGACATGGAAGTACGATCCATGTGGCCCAATGACATGTGGTTTTATGGTTATTATGTGGCAGACATAGATGTGGACATGTGGATGGGTATGATCGTGACATGGCAACAAGCTTTGGGTTGGACACGTGGTGGTACGGGTTGACTGTGCAGTTGAGTTGGTGGTTGACTGGGTTGGTGACTGTGCAATTGATTGGGATGTACGATCCAGTCAGAGCTTGACATGTGGCACCCTAGATAAGTCCAAGAAGGGTCGGGTAAAATTTTGTTGCACCTCTGTAGGATTCGAACAACGGACCTCTCAGACAAGCAACGACCTAACCACTACGCACTAGCCACCAAGGCAAATGTGTTGCTTGGTTATCCAAGTGGCAGAGGTTATATATAAAGTTTCATAGCATAGATTTTGGGGGACTAGCGCTGGTCTATAGGGGATAATTTTCGACTAGGGTGCCTTCCACATGACCAAGAGCAAAGAACCGGGGGTCGAGAACGATGGGCATGGGTGTAATTTGGCCCTCGCGCCCGGCCACATGGCCTTCCATATTACCAAAGCCGACGAGAAAAGGGGCACGACATTGTTTTGAGGCTTAGCCTTGGTCACATGGCACAGCGTATGACCAAGATCTCGGAGAATAAGGGCGCGTGCCCAATATTTGGTAGAAAATGGGTTTTAAACTATATTTTAATATTTTTTAATATATATTATGCCATTTTTAATGGGATTTTGTCCATTTTTGGAGGATTTGAGCCCAAATTGAGGCCAAATATTGGGAGGAAGTTGGGATGTGACCCCCAAATCAAATATTATTTAAGACAATATTGTTTGCAAGTTCAACAAAGCTGAAGAAGGCAAGATAGAAACATCATATGCTTGAAGGTCAAAGGCATTCTTCTTTGAAGGTGAAGATGCAAAACTTCCAAGGGCCATAAGTTGAGCATATGGGATCCAAATTCCGAATAGGAAGAAGCGTTGGAAAGGTGGAGTCGAGATATGCAGTATGACATAGGTTGTAGCAGAGATTCAAGGACTTAAATGCACTTGAATTGTGTAATTTCTTTAAGATTTGTTTTATTTAATTGTAGAGCATTGTCAAATTGATAGGGAAAAACTTGGCAAGAGTATTATGCCAAAAGTTTTGGTCAGTGCAATGTTAGAAGGAGATATAGTTGCAACTCTTTAGAAGTCCATGTTTATGTAATAAATCTTTAAGCATATTTTCATCACGAGAATGGGAAAACGATTGCACACCTAAATAAATCTTGGAGATGTAGGATAAGAGTATAAGTTGAACTTTGTTATCAACTCTTCTCTTGTTCTTCTCATATGTTTTGTGTTCATTTCTTTAAAAATTCATTGGTTGAATAATTTTTTTTAATGAACTATTTACTCATATTTCACATGAAATGTCAGTAAATGGTATTGTTAATAATCTAAGTCAAGGTGTGTCTTTTAAGCACCAATTTCAGATCAGTTTTTTTTTTAAATACAACTCATTTTTCTTAAAATTCAAGCTAAAAATAAGCAAAAAATGCTTGGAAACACAGAGAGACAAGAGAATTTGTTTTTTTCATGAACAATCTAAGCCTACAAACTGTCTAAAACCCAAACAACATAAGCTTCTGGAACTCAGGAAGACCTGGGAACCCCAAGTTTCCTATAGGAAATGGAAAATATTTTGAATTTTTCTTCCAAAACAATAGAGACATGTGTTGTGCACGATCAACCTACATATATACACAGGATGAATATAAATAAGTACACATATGTACATTTTCTCTACAGAAAATAGGGCATGTACACGTTTGTAAATAAAAAAACAAAAATGGACAGACAACCTGGCCAAGGGAAGTTGGTAGGCACCTGGAAGGTGACCAGAGACCCAACTTGACTCAGAACACTTAGAATACTTAGAAAAAACTAAAAATCAAATCAAACCAATATCTCCCACTAAGACCCTAGAGAGAGTCCCTAGTGGAGGTGCTAATTATTCTATGGGGAAAATTCCCCCTAAACTGGGTCTAAGGAATAGGTAGAGCGATAAAACCCTTAAAAGACCGACTTATCACTAATCTATCCCAAAACAATATAGACTAAGTGATAAGAGAGAGGGAAGAGAAGGTTGAGAAGAGAACCTTGAATCCTTATAGTTGATGTAGACCTTTTCCACTTGTTGTTGCCTCTTAGATCACAAATATCCTCCCAAAGATGACCTGCAATAGACCAAGAACACTACACAACATCACATACAATCTCTAGTAATCACTTAAAAACCTAAATATAGATGTAAATGATCAAATAGAAAATAGCATGTACACATAAAGTTTTGGGACAAAGATACTCTCTTTTATTCATATACAAGATGCAAGGTAACAACCTTTGCTTGTGTACACCGCTCTACGAACCAAGTCCGGGCTCCTTTGTTGTGACTCCAAGTGCACTGATCCCACATAGAATTCTCACAACCAAAATTCCAACATGGGAAGAAGTAAGGGTTGTATAGGGAGAATTGTTGGAAGGGAAAGCTGAGGATAAAACTCAGAGGAAGATGCAAAATGTGGGCAATGAGAGGGAAAGGATTTTGGCAGAGTTTTCTTATTCTCTTATTCATATCTCTAAATGACTCCCCTAGACCTCTTTTTATATGAGAAAAATATGGTTATTCAGTTTGGGGAAGGGATACAAGGGGTAAAATGGTTAGGAAACCCTCCATAGCCCATAAACTCCACCAAAATCTGCACAATTTTATATTTTTTGCAATTTTTGGAAGTAAATGTGAACTAAATAGCATGCAGAAAGCATATGTATGTGTGTAGAATAACATGCAACACACATATGTACATAGGTTAATAGTGCAACAAGGTGCATACATTATCCAAAAAGTTGTTTTTAAAAGGAAACCTCGGTAATAAGATTTGGCAAAGGATGCAAATGGATGGCCCAATGTCTTGGATGCATAGATGTGAAATTTTTGGACTATAACATTGCCACTAAGAGGTTGATAAGGGTTCGAGGACACAAAATGGTCATTTTCCAATACATAGGGGATGGGCTCTTGAATTGGCCCATGTTCATCCATTTTGTATAGCTAATTTCCCTTATAACATTGATGTTTTGTCCATTATCCATCTTAGTACTTGCTAAACTAACAAATTATGTAGGTCATGACATTGTGCTTATTAATAGTTTAACAATAATTTACTTTGATTGCATTTTATGCGTTTGACATGAGAAAATTCTTGAGTCTACTTAATTGCTAATGAGTGTGGGTTTGTGATATGATTTCTAATGATTGATTCTTTGTCTCTTTAACCCCTATGGTTGTGGAAAAATAACTTTGTTTCATTTTCAACTTTGATCCTACCTTTTACATCTATCCTAGATACAACCAAGAGAAGTATAAACCAATATGTACTGAATGATGCAATGGGCAAGGCAATGCTTCGCTAGAAAGAATTAGGACATCATTTGATTAGCCCTAGAAACCTAAGAATAAAATCATTTAAAGTTGCAAAGACAGGTTCCACAATGCTCTAGTTTAAGGAATAAGGGAGATGTCTATGTACTCTGCGACAACCCATTGAAAGAAACAGATTGATGATAACATTAGCACCTTGATTTCTCCAATATGCCTCTTTCCCCAACCCAAGAAGAAGGGAAACAATTGCACACTCAATAAAAACCATTTAATGCATCAGATTGAGTGAAATAATGGTGCCATGGATCCTCCAAGAAGATCTATGATCTTGCACCAAATAGCGATCATGCACTCCAAAATCCAATTCCTCAATGAACCATCTTAACTAATGAAGAAGGAACTAGCAATTTTTGGGGCAACACTATTAGTTCATAGTCTATATTTCCTCAACAAGGATCCAAGGCTCTTTTAGTATAAATAAGCTCATCTTCAACTCTATTATGTAGACTACCATAGGTTCAAGTTTTCTTATAGCTAGGGTTGAAAAAGTTGTAGAATAGAGTTTGTAATTTTGAATTTTTTTATGAAACATAAATACTAACATTATTCTAATTTAGTTTAAGTTGTAAAGAAGGGATTTATGAATATCCTCAAGTAGGTCCCACTTGGAGAGGTTGCTCTTGAGTGCACCTTTATATTTGTTTTGCACTGCATATGTAATTTATGTTGTGAATGTTTCTATTTTTCTATAGCTAGAGAATTTATGTTATCTCTATTAATGTGATTCATTCCTTCACCAACATGTCATAAGCATATGATTGGTGTGGGATATGTTGTGTGATTTAACATGTTGTATAATTGTTATAGCAAGATTTGCCTCACCCTATGCAATCTTGCATAGAGGGCCTTTTTCCATTTCCCTATGTAGACTTTTCATCCCTTTTTGCAAATCCCAGAGCTAAAAAATACATTTTTTCCACATGTATACACCTTGCCTACTATACAACATGCGTATACGCAGGATGCACCACTACAACCCATGTACATCGGGATTTGTGCCCAAAAATTAAAAATGGTGTTGGGTTTCCATCTCACAACATGAGATCTATGATCCTTGGCCTTCCATATAATGGAAATGTTCCAATTCGGCCCTTAAGTTCCATTTGAAGGCTATAAATGGGTCAATTCCGAGCTATGGAAAAGGAAGAGAAATAATTCAACTTTGAGAGCAAAGTTACTCTAGAGAAATTATTCACTTCATATTGAGTCTGTATCCTTTTGTCCTTTAAGTCTGAACATAGTGTTCAACCCCCAAGCTCTTCCTTCATTGATTGAGAACTTCATTGTCTCTCTTATCTGAGCTTACCTTTGGTGGAGGATTGAAGTGGTGGAGGCCCAACTTGAAGGAACTTAGTTTCTCGATTCTGAACCATGCCGACATGGAAGTCTGTAACTTTTTCACTTATGTTGACCATATATTAATAGAAATACTTTTTTCCCATCCAATTAATAACTTGAATATATTTGAATTATTATTCCATGGGTGTATTTGTTATGTATATTAATGGATTATGCTATTGAATGTGCTAACATCATATATTATCACCATATGCTTGCTTTTCTTGGTTGTTGAGGACTAGTTGCAGGTATATTTCTTTGGGTCAAGTGCTCAATGGTGAACTTCATCGAATGTCTAGATGAGGTAGGCCTTTTATCTTGTCTTGATAGCATATTTTTTATATAGCATACTTGAGAATAAAGTTGATTTCTGCAGTCATTTCCATATGTTGTGGTTTACCCCTAGCCATAGAGAGATTTTCCTCATAACAGAATTGGTGACCATACTGGGGATTGAATCTTATTTCTTAGGGTTTGAAGTGCTTTTCTCCTTAGATTTCTCTCGTTCTTATTGCACTTCTTGTCATGTCATTTCTTGACAGTCTCTGTTCACTCTGGGTCTGAGTCTTTCATCCTTCTCCTTTGCCTAGATTTGTTTTTGAAACATATACACATGTTTTTTCTTGACAGTCATGTATATACGCATGTTGTCCTTCTGCAAGTTGTGTACATACACGTTGTTTCCCTGAACAATCGCGTACATCAACCTGTTTTTCTTCTTGGTTGTGTTTGGTGGTTGCTAGGTAGGTTTTGATGATTGCTGAGTATTCTTGGGTCTCTGTAGTGACTGTTAAGTGTCTATGGGATGTCAGGAAACCTATCTTTGGTTGAATTTCTGGGCAGAGTCTTTCTCACCACCTTTTCATTTTGATTGTCCTTGTACATTGGGCGGAGTGTCTTGCTTCTTGGTATCCTACTTGAGTTGTCTCTTTATATACACAGTAGAGTTGTTATATATCAAGTTGTTTTTTAGTCCATGCATTTTCGTTTTTCTTATATTGAAAATACAAAAATATTAGGCATTTTGCATTGCTTGGCATTTTGATCTTTTGAGACTTTGTCATTAGCTTAGTGCATGTAAAGAAAGATTACATTTTTACTTCAGAATTGCAGATTTGAAATTAAAAATTGCATTTGTTTTAAGAAGCATATCATTCATTGAAAACTGAAGTTAGGACTTTGCATTTTATTCATATTTACTTTACTTGCTGAGTCATAACATCATGAGTTTCACTACCATGCATTTTTGAGTAAGCACGACCATTAAAATTAACGCTATAATTTAAAATTGATTAGTCACGATTTTATTTTCTAGGGTGCACAAACTAGCTTAGGATTTAGTGCCTTGGAATAGGATTTTTTTAGTAAATTTCTCAAAGGCTATTAAGTCAACATATGTGTCTGACAAAGGGAGTGGAGAAATCCATTGTATAATCGATAATATTGGGAGGCTCCGCTTACACTAGATTTAATCACGAGATCACGCAAGGTTGGTTGAAGGGATATCTCCCTGATACCTTCTTAGCATTAGAGATATTTCTGGGGATCTATTCGTATCTAGGGATCTTGCTAGTGCCCTTACCTCCGTGAGAGGTAGTGATTTCAAGGTTTCTGGATTTGATACCCTACCCATACGGTGGACCTGACTTATGACTCCTCGCTTGTGCATCGGTTATACATTGGTTTCTTAGTTGCTTGACTTAGGTTCCACATAGGTTACTTGAAGGGGTTATTCTGCAGGTATCTTGGGCCAGATAAGGGTCAGACAACACATAACCTTTATGGAGGATTACCTCTCCGAGGGGATTTGACCGATTGGTTTTTAAGCCCACGAGGGCCCTTATAATTGATTATGTTACCTCCGATCTTTAGCAAGGAGTCTCAGGCCCCTCTTAGGCGAGACATACCTTCTTTAGGGAGTCCTCTAGGTTTATCTTCTAGCATTGAATTTAATTTCTAATTTCCATTTCTTTCCTATAACATTGAGCATTTATATTTTAATTTACTTTCAACAATGATGTTTAATTCTACAAGAGATAAGGAATAATGTAGAATCATCAAATAGGCTCTAAGAAATTCCATGTCTAGAAGACTCATGCTATAGAGTTTTGGTTCTCTATTGTAGGTAGCTACATATTAATTATGTAGTTTTATTTTCTAAAAAGAAAATAACATATATTTCATTCAACAACTCATTTCTAAACTTGATGATTGCATAAAATTTGCATAGTGCTTCAAACGTTTATGATTCCCCTGGTTCATAATTTAAGAGTAATTACCCAAGATTTAGTAGCCTTTATTGATGCAATACTTGATCTCACCATTTTTTGGCATTGTTTTCATGGAAGTACTAAAATATTGGAAGAAACCATTGTTGAATGGGGATTCCTTTATAATAGAGACAAGGAAACAAGGTTCTTGAGAGTTTCCTTTTACAAAGTAATCATGTTCTTTGTATTTATTAGGTTGTTTTTTTAGAAGAATGCATGCATCACAGTAGGGATAAATCATGAATATGTTTACCAAGATTTTAGAATGAGAACGAGAATGAGAATGGATCCCTAAGTTAACAACCATTGAATATAGTCCAAAAAAAATATTTGAAGAAAGTGTCGAAGAATTTGGGGATAGGGGAACAAGTAGAAATGAAAAAACAAATCTAGCAGATCTTCCCTAATTTCATAGAATGATCACTGAGGTCCTAGACACTTTTCTCCTTGAATTTGAATCCCTTTGCAACACTTATGAATATACTAATTATGCCCAAAAACTGAGAATTTTCCCCTCTACTTTGAAAGAAATATCCCTCAAATGGTTGATAGGTCTAGATATACATAATATTTAGACATGGGAAACTATGAAGAATTTTTTTATAGAGAAATACACTAAATATTGAAAATATGGAGACTCAAGAGATTAACTATTCCAAATGACTGAGAAAGGACAAATAATTAGAGGACTATGTTAAGATATTTCACTTTAGTTAAAAGAGATCTATCAATTGCTCAATTAAAAAAAACTCTCCTAAAACAATTCTCTTGATAGAAGTAAGAGATAATTATATGGAAGCTTTAAATTTGATCACATCTATAGATATTTCCAAATGCACTTATGATGCGATAATAAAGGTTTGAGAAAACTACTCAAGAGTTGCTACTAAAAGGGATAAAGAAATCAAAGGAATTGTTGAACAAACCTCCATGACCATAGCTAGATTAACAAAACTAGAAATTGAAAATATGTTGGAGATATGAAGACAAATATTTTAAAATCTATGGCAATCTAATTTGATACACTCCAAGTCAAGATGAAGAAATAGGAAACTAAAAATGATTTGGCATTTATTTTCCCAAAGTGAACAAAAAAACATTTTTGTCGTGAATGCCCACTAGATACCATATAATTCTACAACATTTACAAATACAATGATGAAATCAATCTTGCCCACAACTACTAATTTTGAAGTCTTTATATGAGGGAGTATATCAGAATGTGGAGTAGGTTTGTTTCATCAAATACCGAAGGCAACGAATACCATGCATAACTAGTCAAGGTATTTCATATTAACATCCTCAATATTTCAATTTTTCTTGGAATAGTCAATTTAATCCTTTGAAAAACTAGTATTCTCGACATTGGCAAAACCCATTTCCACCCCAACAGTAATGGAAATATTCAAGTTTCCAAAATTAATAGCCACCTTTCTTTCCTTATCAACAACCCCCCAAAATCTAATGGTTTACTCAATAGAAACCTTGGAAATATCACCAAAACTAGCAACCAAATTCTCAACAAAAATCACTAATGCCACCTCTTCAACTGACCAATACTCCCCAACATCCTAGACCTTCTTGTTGGACAAGAAGTTTTGGAAAAAAAAATTGGGAAAAATCCTAAGTATAGAAGAAGTGCATAGAAGATGTGTGCAGAGGAGAAGAAGAAAAAATAGGAAGTGCGCAACTGAGGTGCATCCATAAGCACAACGTGCAATAAGCAGAATAACATAGGGAATAAAGAAAGAAGAAGAATAAAGAAGAATAAATCAAGAGAAGGAAGTGGGGGAAAAGGAAGTATGCCAACCCAACGTTCTAGATATGGAAGGACTATTACAACAATGAGTTTATGCAGTAATATGGAATATAATGATAGTATGAATCTGAATCACTAAGTAGGTAATACAGAATAAGGATAGAATTACGCACATAAAACTAATAAGGAAGAATGAATAGAATGATAGCCTCCCCTTCCCTCACTACTGTAGAAACCTATTTCTATCAGTCCCAATAGATACCTCAGGTGAGACTTCATCTGTGCAATAAGGTGATTCCGAAAGGGTCATTGTTTGGTGGGTTTTGTTGGTCACAAATAAATCGAACCTAGGGTCTTACAAATCGTGTGAAACGTCAACAAATGGTTATGTTGTTGGGACCCAGAATTTATGATTAAGGGAATGTTTTGGAGGTTGACTAAGAAAGATATATTGGAATGGCTGGAAAGGAAGGAATGAGAGTTTTCTCTACAAGAGAATAGAAATTCTCAGATGAGTGACAAACAATGTATGCAAAGGTATGTGTACACAAAAATGTATGAAATTTTCTTGGGTGAATTTCCAATTATTCTGACTTAGTGGCTAGAAATATTAGTGGAGAATAATGGAAGGTACATAAATGTAGCACCGAGGAATTGGAATCCCGAGTTGGTAAGACAACTGAATTATGTAAATAACCCAACTACTCGTGCAATTGATTTTTGGTTGGATAACATACTAGGAGGATATATTACAAATTTTGCATTAGATTGTACCCAATCATACAATGTTGCAAAGAGGGGGTTTTTCAAAGGTCCGCATAGGAGGTTCATGAAATCATTGGGTATGTGGATAAATATGTTGTTGTGTGACAAGTGAGTGATGAAAATGCAATCTAATTGCTAAGGGACTTAACACAAATAGGGGAACTGAGGGATGAAAAGTGGATAGTCTGAGAGAAGGAGAGAAAAAATGAATGATGAATAAGGTAGGGAGGGAATGCGGATGTAAAGGATTGAAGAAGGTATACCATAGGAAGAATATGAGTTTGGAGAGTTGTGTAGAGGAAGGAGGTACAAGAGGTGAAAGACTGGGGCTGAGAAAGGATATCCACACAATGAGAAAGAGGAGAGAGATCCTTGCGCAATCATCCAAATCATGGAAATACCATATATAGGAGGAGAAGAAGGAGAGTCTTAGTCCAGTCCAGTAAGAGAAGAACCATTAATTCCTACTCAGACAGGGTCCTATGTCGAATCCACGACCCCATGTGCATCACCACAATTAGAAATAACAATTGAAGACTTCTCAAAAGAAATTGTAGTTATCTAGGGAGGACAGAGTAGTTGCAATCAGAGAAATGGAAATGGTGCACAGAGTTAGATTCAGAGTCAGAGTCAAATTTAGAGTCACCCAACATCACCAAGAAGAGGGAATACAAAAAGCAACATGAAAGGGGTAGACAAAACCCTTAGATTTCCTGAGTTCCAGGGGGTTGGGCCAGAGGACCCAAAACAACATTTGTTTGTTTGTGAGACAATTTGGGCCATAAAGAATGTTGAAGATGAGGCTGTGAAGATTGCACAATTGGAAAAAACATTTATAGGCCATGCACTTTTTTGGTACATGAATATATAGAGTACCACACCTATAGGACAAGCCATAACTTTGTCATAAATAAGGAAATAAATGTTGAAAGAGTTCAAGAAGCCAAATTAAGAGTCGCATTACATCACATAACTAAAGGGGATTAAACAGGTGAAAACAAAGTCGATATGGGACTTCGATCAAATTTTTAAGGATTTGATGGGTAGACTGACTGTTGGCCCTTAACCAAGTTTTGAGAGAACTTTGGTCGTGTTTGACCATTTTTTGGACTTTGACAAGCTAGTCGAAGATGGAGTACTCGACAAAGTGAAGATCGTGGGATCTCACTTGTTTTGTGGACCCATCAAGGGGTTCATTAGGGTTTTTGTATTAGGGTTTTGGGATGTCGGCCCAATGGTTTACCAATGTTTAGGCCTTGTTGTAAGGGATGTAAAAGTATATATATGAAGGAGAATGGACTTAGTGCATAACTAGATCTGGTTAGATATGTGCATGAGATGTTTTGGCTTTGTGCATAGATTATGTAAGAGGCTTTGTGCACAGATTGTGTAAGAGGCTTTGTGCTAATAAGGAGTTGGCTCTGTGCCTTGAATGAGTTTTGGGAAGGAGGATTTGGCGAGCTACGTGCAGATCTCCTATCCTCTATGGAGTTGCACTCTATGGCTTTGTGCATAGGAGCCAAAGAATGTAGAGAGCTCGAAGAAGACTAATAAATAAGAAGAAGAGTTGGTGGATGTAGCCCCACACTGGGGTGAACCACATATATCCTTTGTTGATGTGCTTTGTGCAATGTTGTTCATGTTGTTTATGTGTTTATCTGTTAATGTATTGATCTTTATAAGTGTTAGATAGATGTATGAATGCTTAGTTCTCTATTTATGAAGTGTTTGATCTGATCATTACTGCGTTGTTATGTAATTAGGGTTTAATCTGCGATGTGAAGGGATTTATGAACTAATTCATATTGATAAGATAAGTGATCTATTAAGTGTTGTAATCACAGATTTGTATCCCAGCTAGGTTGTAGACACTTGAGTCCCACAACCCCCCTGCCTCTACCTCGGGTGAGACTCCATCTTCTTCGCAAGTGTTTCTGAAAGGGCCAATAGTTAGGGTTTTGTTGGTGTGGTGTTGAAGCATTCAACCCTGGGTCTTCCCCTATGCCAACAAATGGTTTCGTTGTCGGGACCTAAAACTTGATTGTTGGGAACTGAAGAAAAGATAAATCTATGTGTGTAGATTTGTTGTTGTAGTGCATAGTATTCTACTCGACTTGCAAAACTTTGTGCGAAGAAAGGAACCAGATATGAAGAAAAGAGTTAATATATTAAAGCTTTGTGCTCTAATAAGGGTAAGATAAGTCAAAAAAAATTCTTTGAAAATATGGATCTAGGTATGTTTGATAGATTTCTTCCTAGTCTGAAAACTAGGGCACAGTTAGAAGAAAGAGTCGATTTGAATCGATTTGATAGAGATAGTAAATGATATGTTATTCCTATGCATAGAAAGAATTTTTGGAGTAACAAGTGGAAGTAGGAACCTAGAAAGAATTTTTGTAGATTGTAGGTCCATCACTGTGATCCTAGTGTGTAGCACAGGAAATATTGGGTATCATTTAAGAGAAAGAGAGGATTGACATTGTGTTATAATTGTAGAAGACCGAGACATCTTGCTAAGGAATGCCCTAGTATAGGTCCTATTTGTATTTGTTATAATGTTGTTGGCCATGAAGTTGAGGATTGCCCTAGAATGATTTCCAAAGTTGAAAAGATGAACATGAGACAAGAAAACTATGACAAAGGGCAAGGGACTATAGATATGTTAGAAAACCATAAAGAGTCAGAGACTATGTTATTACAGATGAAAGAAACACTGAGTGATCACATAAACATCAGTTTACCCGAGATCTTAAAAGAGAAGTAGCGCATAGAAACAAGAATAGGAGACTTTGACATAAACTGTGTCCTTGATCCAAGGGATCAAATTTTGCTCAAAATTCAAAGTGCTTGAAATCACTTCAAATCGAACGGGAGTGTAGGCCTTGTCATCACGAACCCAATGCAACTCGTTTGGGTTCAAATGAACGTTGGGAGAGAGAGATATAGCGTTCTGTTCAAAATGACAAACAGGCAAAAAAAAAATGTGTTGACTGTATAGTCTGTATGGATGTTGACATGGCAGACCGTACGACATGTGGCAGGGCCGTACGACACATGGTAGGAAATCGTGTGGACAGTTGGCATATGACGTGGCTTGTTTGTGGCGAATGGGATGATGACACGTGGACCAATCAATGGCTGCCACGTGTCACCTGGATAGTGGTTTAAAATTTATGCTGTTGGTCGGATTTGACCCCATGACCTCCGGGCAGGGGTGAAGCCTTTGGAAGGGCTGCCTAATTTGAAATAATTTGAAATGGGGCACGGACTGGGCTGGGGCTAAGCCCCGGCCCACAGTTATATATATATGTCATATGACCATTGTTGTGTGCGCGTATTTAAACCCTGTGGTTATATATATATATATATATATATATATATATATATATATATATGGTTTAAAACTTAACCCTATTTGTATTTTCACGCGATCATGTGGTGACCCATGTGCCCACGGGCCTTGGCGGTTAAGGGATAGCGCGTAACCATCCTACAGTTTTCAACGTTTGTGCGGTTGCTCCTGGTGCTGATTTTTAACACATAAATGCGTGTGGGGGATAGGTTGTTGGAGCAAGGGTGCATTTTGGTGATCCAGAGACAACAAGTTTGAAGGGGAACTTCCAGGAAGCCTATCTTCTTCAATTTTTGGCCAAACGAGGTGCCGAAAAAAGCCCAGCTAGGGGTTTTTGGACGTTCTGAAGCCATTGGATCCATCTATTTGGAATTTTGAGCATTGTAAAGAACATATTTGAGCACTTTGAGAAAATAATTCAAAAGATCCATTGGAAGCTGGACCAGGAGATGTAGCCCAAGAGAGGCGTGAACTCCTTTATCATTTGTTGTGTTATGTGTTTTCTGTTCAATGTTATTTGCTGCTGTTTATATGCATCTTGAATGAGTAGTTTCTATAAAAGTTTTGTTTTCAAAATTGATCCATTTGCATTTGAACACATGAATTAAATCTTGCAAATATTTTCAAGATTACAAGTCTTCTTCATTTTTAGATCAGTCCTAGATGAAGAAAAACATGTGAATATTATGCTAGAAATCCCTTGGGAAATTTTTGGAAAGCCTGTTATGATTCATTCATTGGGAAGGATAGGTCTGTTTAAAGGACTGAAGATAACCCTATGTGGAAGAATTGTTGGAAGATTGGTTTTTGTTATTGATGTCAACCCTAGTCATGGGTTTTGGACCGCAAGATTGATGAAGGTATTTGGACATGAAGGAAAATGCACATGCATATACAACACCCATGGATGGATAGTATATATCATGTTATTTCTGGTGGTATGTGTCATGTCACGTGGATCCTCATGGTTGAGGAGAAATGAATTTTTGAAGATGACAAAGTGAATTGTACATGTAGGCCTTGGAAATAATTATAGAAAATAATTACAAAATAAGAAAGTGTCAGGTCGGCCCTAATGTTAAAAGGAAGTGACATAAATGGTATAAATAAACATCATTATACATTCATTTGATACAAGTCAAATTTTAGAGGGAAGAAGAAGTAAAAGAATGCCGGATTTCAAGGGAGGATGAAGTCTTTTGGTGATGTGTTCTAAGGTATGTTATTTTCAGGTCATCTTACCATTTTTGCTATACCTTGTTTTTTAGAATGATTCAGATGGTGAAATCGATATGGTATTGAGAAGACATATCAAGGTACCTCTGGAAACAATTTCATCTCTTTATTCGTTATAATTATGGATATACATTCTGTGGAAGATAGGGTTTGTGAACAGTCCTGAAGCTAGTCAATAAATAGGTGTTCCGGGTAAAATAGTCATAACTTCTTCATACATAATCCAAATAAAGTGGGACCACTTCCATTGGAAAGAGTACGGACTTTAGTTTCTTGTGTAATATTTTCATAATCAGATGTTAAATATTGAGCGTGGGGCATGTTGTACAAGTTGGGTCTTTTGAACATATCATAATTGAATAAAGTCTACCATTCTTTCTATAACCTCTTTTTGGGGAGGATTCAAGGAGAAAAAATTGGAGGAGTTTCAGAGAATACATTGAGTAATATTATCTATAGGATCTGAGTACTCCAAGAATTAAAGAATTTCATAAATTGAAGAAGTCTCAGGAAGCATTATCAAGTTCTATGTGATGATTGGTTGATGGTGATGATTTAATGTAAAGTTTTATTATCTCTCATATATTCTTGGGTATATTATTGGGTGGAAGGAAGGGGATAGGATGGAGAGTTCAAATCTCTCTTGATATTGGAGATTTGTATCTTCCTCTTGGAGTTTTTCCCCTCCCTTTACATTTGGAAGCTGTAGCTACCTTTGGAAGTCATTACTTCCCTTGAAGAATAACTATTGATTATTTCTCATATATTGTGCATGGTGTATTGTGGTGTATTGGTGTAACTCTTATACTATTGTTCATTTCTCATTGGATATAGTTGAATGGTTTAAGTATAATTTGAAAAAGGTTTTAAATTGTACTTGATATTGATTCACCCCCCTCTAAGTATCAACAATTGGTATCAGAGCAGGTTGCCTTCAGAACAGTTTAACCACTGGAAGGAAAATCCTGAGAAAAGATGGATGACCATGAGCACATTTCAAATGGGATTCAAATATTTGATGGAAGAAATTATGTATACTAGAGTGATAGAGTGAAAACTTACCTAACGGCTTTGGGAGTAGACATTTGGTACTCAGTTGTAAATGGCTATGTAATTCCAAATAATGCTCCAACCGATCCAAATGAGAAGAAGCTTATGAGTTGTAATTCAAAAGCTAGACATGTTATTCTAGCAACATTGGCACCAACCATTGCTATCAAAGTGATGGGTTGTGGCACTGCTAAAGAGGTATGGGACAAACTCAAGAATATCTATGAAGGTGATCCAAAATTTAAGTAGGTCAAGCTTCAACGACATAGAGCAGAATTTGAAAATTTGAAGATGAATGAAAAGGAATATATTGCAACCTATCTTCTTAGAGTTGATGAAGTTAATGCTATCATAGGATTAGGTGAAGATATTGATGAATCGTTGGTTGTACAAAAAGTGTTGAGATCACTTCTCTTGAAGTATGATGCTAAGGTCTCTGCCATTGAAGAAACTAGGGACTTGACTAAAATGACAATGGATGAATTACATGGGACTCTTATGGCATATGAAATG
>ML786238.1:419451-436415 GCA_009831015.1 Picea engelmannii | reverse complement strand
CTAATGTTAAAAGGAAGTGACATAAATGGTATAAATAAACATCATTATACATTCATTTGATATAAGTCAAATTTCAGAGGGAAGAAGAAGTAAAAGAAGGCCGGATTTCAAGGGAGGATGAAGTCTTTTGGTGATGTGTTCTATTGTATGTTATTTTCAGGTCATCTTACCATTTTTTATATAACTTGTTTTTTAGAATGATTCAAATGGTTAAATTGATATGGTATTGAGAAGAGATATCAAGGTACCTCTGGTAAAATTTTTATCTCTTGATTCGCTATAATTATGGAGATACACTATGTGGAAGATAGGGTTTGTGAACAATCCTGAAGCTAGTCAATAAACAGGTGTTCCGGGTAAAACAATCGTAACTTCTTCATACAAAATCCAAATGAAGTGGGACTAATTTCATTGGAAAGAGTATGGACTTTAGTTTCTTGTGTGCAAGTTTCATAATTGGATGTTAAATATTGAGTGCGGGGCATGCTATACAAGTTGGGTCTTTTGAACAGACCAAAATTGAATAAAGTCTACCATTCTTTCTATAACCTCTTTTTGGGGAGTATTCACGTAGTGAAAATTGGAGGAGTTTCAGAGAATACATTGAGTAATATTATCTACAAGATCAAAGTACTCCAAGAATTGAAGAATTTCAGAAATTGAAGAAGTCTCAGAAAGCATTATCAGGTTCTATGTGATGATTGGTTGATGGTGATGATTTAATGTAAAGTTTTATTATCTCTCATATATTCTTGGGTATATTATTGGGTGGAAGGAAGGGGCAAGGATGGAGAGTTCAAATATCTCTTGATATTGGAGGATTGTATCTTCCTCTTGGAGGTTTTTCCCTCCCTTTACATTTGGAAGCTATAGCTACCTTTGGAAGCCATTACTTCCCTTGAAGAATAACTAATGATTATTTCTCATATATTGTGCATGGTGTATTGTGGTGTATTGGTGTAACTCTTATACTATTGTTCATTTCTCATTGGATATAGTTGAATGGTTTAAGTATAATTTGAAAAAGGTTTTAAATTGTACTTGATACTGATTCACCCTCCTCTCAGTATCAACAAGAATTACTAATGTATCTATGATTTCTCATGAAATATCAACCGCAAAAGAATTTGAAATCATTAAGTTTGTTGAGAAAAGCGCCCCATTTCCAATATTGTTAGGAAAGACCTGGATTGAGAAGGACCAGATAAAAAAGAAATCAGAAGAGGAAGCTACATAATAGAAAAAGAAAGAATTAAGGGACTTCATAGCTAGAAAATTAGAGCGACTAATAGAAGAACAAGAGGATAAATCGAAGCAACAGAGGACTAGAGAATTAGTTGTCAAAGTTGAAAGAGCACAGGAAGTCTTGAAGAACCTATCCATGCAAGAAAGAAGTGTATTCACCCAGGAAATAGTAAGAGAAGAGGTATTACCTTTGAACCCTTTGAAAGACCCTCAGCAGTATGAAGTTACTACACCAAGAGAAGATAAGAATAAAAATGGAAAGAGGAATCCATAGAATCAAATCACAGGAAAGAAGGCAAGAAAGATCAATAAGAAGAAATGAAAATTAAAAAAACTATAGGATGTTCTAGAGAAGACTTCGTAGAAAGCAAGGTTGCAAAACTTGAACATCGTCGGAATAGAAGAACCGCGCAGAATGGAACTTCACCACGACGAAGCTATATGACCATTGGAGGTGTCCCGACCATTAGAATGATGCTCCAAAATGGCTAGAAACACAGTTATTGACAAAAATATCACCATCGGACTATTGGGATTGTTCCACAACTACCTGATTCGTATTGATTGAAGAATTCTGACCCTTTGGAGGAATTCGTTACGATGTTTCTTATTTAATCCATCGGATGCTGCACTGGGACCACTTTTTGCAAACCGATATATCTGAGCTAACAAAGAATTGATCACATACCATGCTTTGTTGTTTGGAGCTCGTTGTCCATTTGATTATCATATCCATCTATTTTCCTACCCGATCCTCGTGATTACAAGTGTGAATTTTAGGCGAGCATAGCGTGCTAGAGAAGTCCATAGAGGAAATTTTGATAGACCTCATGGATGAGAAAGTCATGTCTATAGGAATATAGGCATCTTCGATGGGTGGATTTCAAGCATCCACCTCGATTGGACGTCGGTCTAGCCGAACCGCGACTGAGAAAAGAATGAAACACCACAATGATATGGCTAATGTGAAGTAGATGTCAATGGTCTTGCTTAACTACATAGCATTATCAGTTGGTGCAGTTAGTCATGACAATGTTCTGCGTGACTTTGAGTACACGCTGATTAATGTTTACCTCCTGAATGGGATACGCATAGTTGGACCCCAGTTGGGATTGATCCCGTCTCTCAAGATCATCAACTTCAACCTTGGAGACTGAAAGAACTATGCGATCCTCGTGCCGCATATGTACCTCATGAAGATGACTGGGAAGAATCCCAAGATAGTTCCCCAGCCGTGTATTAAGGAACTCATGCACTCCACGATCTTGAATGCAACGAAGATCCACCACTTCAGCCGACATCAGGAGGTTAACACTTGTGTTAAACTCCTCCTTTCATGCTATCATGGAGGGTATCTGTGGCTTGATAGGCGCATGACTATCGATCCGGCATTGATCCACTTGATCACATGAATGAGCATGTAGGGACTGAACCCTTAGTATTTCTACCTAGGGAAGATGTCAGATCGCTCCCTGGCACAACGCATCAAGGAGGACTATGGCAATGTAGAGAAGGGGAAGCGAGGCTACAAGGTAGCCTCCATCCAGAATGGCACAGTGCACCTTTATTGTTAGCTTATAGTAGGAAATCTCATCCAGAAGAACCGTCCGACACAATTCACAGGGTTCGTAGTCAACCTTGCAGGGAAGTGTGTCGAAGGAATGCAGATGAATTGGGCAAGTTACCTTGTCAATGAGTTGGAGAATGACTATCGAGAAGCGTAGGACCAAGGATATGAGTTTCACTTCAGTTGGTTACTAATTTTAATCACATTTGTTGCCTAGAAAATGCCGAAAGGAGCACCTTCTCAGAAGTTGAGCCATCAGAACCGTTGGTCGTGAGGTTCTCCACCTATGGTACAGGACTGATATAGCGAAGCAGTGGCATTCGAATGTTGTCTTCCATGCTTAATACTTATAGTTGAAGTGTGCCATTGAATCATTCCTTCGAGTGACACCAAATACACTCCATCAATACAGGCTGCTAGCAAAGTTCTGCGCAGACCGACTCTTCATCTACATCACCGCGCGCATGGACAAAAGTAAGGAGGAGCTGCAGTCGTATTATAAACTGACTGATGAAGACATGGAAGAGATCACTAAGGAATGGAAAAAATAATTCCTTGTGCCAGTCAAATATGCAGATGTATCCGACCTCAAAATCATTGGAAGTCCATTGGTCTCCCGGGTTGAACATGATGGGTAGACTAGCGCAAAGAAAAAGAATAAAAAGGAAGAAATCCAAGACATAGAAACATATGAGGAGGACATCGCATTAGATGAAAGTAGGCCCGATTCACCTGTAGGAGGAGGAGGAGATGAAGTGAACCAAGAGGAATAAGGGGAATAAGGATAAAATCAAGACAAAGGAGAAACTACACCGCCGAAGGATCCCCTCACCACAGCAGAAGCATCATAGAAGAGGAAGGTTTCCCCAGAGAGACCTTTGACAAGAAAGAAGGCTCACACCTGTTGATATTATGGTAGTTGCAGGAGGTATTTACCTCCATGTGTAAACCTAACGAGAATAGAATACTCCGGGAAGCAAGAAGAAACCCTAATGAGTTGGCTAATAACCCTAGAAGACATGCCGGCTCAAGAAGATAACTTGTATTAGGTTATTAGCCTCCAAGAGAAGAAGTCGACCAGAAGAAATAATATATATTGAACAGACAGATACCTAGAATGAGAAGTCAGCCCAGGCAATACTTAGCCAGAATTACTATAAATACAGGAGGCCAGTCCTCATTCTGGCAGGCAGTCTTAGAATTGCAGAGTAGCACTTGTGCGAACTGCAGTGCCCAGTTTTGTGCACAGGTTTGGAGGAGAGATTCCATTGCAGCTGTTACAGCTAGCAGATCACGTTTGTCTTGGACTATCTCTTGGTTAGGGTTTGGACTATCAAATCATCTCTTGTTGGTGCGCTATCCTTGGGAAAAGGTGAGATGTCATTTGTTTGGCTATCTAGCCTAGGGTTTTCTTTCGGAATGATTCTCTGTCAAGGTTAAGGTGCTCGGAGGGTGGCTTCGGCCTATGGTTGGGTGACAATAGTAATATTGTTAATGGTAAAATGAGCACATCCATTATATTCTAATAGGTTATGGGCCCACAAATTCCTTCATTTAGTCTAACCACTGGAAGGAAACATATCCGTAAGGATATTAAGCTCATTGAAGAACTGTCGCTAGGGTTTCTAGCAGGAGAAGTCACCATAGCACTGCAGCTAGGGTTACTAGCAGGTGCAGTTGCGTAAACCCTAATCCTCTCATTGAGGCACCTTAATTGAAGGGATTGACCTAATTTTTGGATAGATCAGTGTGCCCTAGCCTAGCCCATCTCCTAGTACTCTCAGCAAGCCAAGATGTCAAGTTTGAGTTTTTTGTCAGATCTAGGGTTGACCAAGTCAAAGCAGCCATGACTTAATCTATGAAGTCAGAAAATAAGTTAGATGGAGAATCTAACTTCAGACTGTGGAAGACAAGGATTGACCTCATCCTTGCCAAGAATAAAGTGTTGGATATCATGAAAGGAAAGATCATGGAACCAAATTTTGAAGAAGGAAAAGAGAAGGAACCGCAGAACGTTGCAATTATGGAGAAGTTCAAAGACAGTGACATAAATGCCATGAGTATCATAGTGGACTATATAAAATACCACTTGATACCCTACATCTCCCATCTTGACTCATCAAAGAAGATGTACGATTCCCTAACAAACCTCTTCTCAATCAGAAACATTGGACAAATAATGAGTGTGAAGAATGAGCTTCGTTACATAAAGATGAATGATGATGACAGCATAACATCATACTTTGTGAGAATCTATCAGTTAAGATATCAACTACAAACTATTGAAGAAATCATTTCAGAGAAGGCATTGGTAAACATAGTACTCAATGGTCTTCCCAAGATGTGGGATGCATTTGCCACAATCATGAACACAAGGAAGGAGTATCCTACATTTAAATAACTTTGGACTTCTTGTGCTCAAGAAAAATCCAGGATCAATTAAAAAGAGAAACCCCAAAAGAAGTACGACGATCAAGCCTTCTAATGCAGGAGCATCGTAATCAACCCAATAAAGCAAGCGTAAAATGGAGGACAACTCGAAATGCACCAGTTCACATTTTGAAAACATTTTGAATTTGAATGAAGGAGAATTAATATAATAGCTAGGAGGGTGTAATTGCATTTTTATGTTTTGGAGATTGTAAATAGATATTGAGCATTGCTCTCATCTGTCGGATAGTGAAGGCATTTAATTGTAATGAATTTAAAGTAGGTAGCTTTTAATTTGATTGGATAGCTTAGAGATATAGGGGGGAAAACACGTAAAAGACACCCTCGCTTGTATCATATTCAGAATTTCTCGGTTGTAGGAAGATGAGAGAGCAGAGAAGAACAAAGATGTATGAAGAATAGTCGTTGCTATTGAACCATGTACAAAATACTTTGGATTAATATAAATAAGCTTTGATCCAAGTCCGGTGTGTTGTGATGAATATTGTTTACATCTGTGGAATGGTATGTTTATGGTTTCTTATATTCTATTTTATGCTTTTTGTTTCAATGATATGTGTGTGAATTCTCATGAAATAATTTTGAATGTATGAGAACCTGTGAGAAGAGAGAATTATAAGTTTCAATTGTTTCTCTTCCTGAGAAATCCTGCAAGGAGTGTAGTGAAAGGTCCGCATAGAGTGCATGACAGAGTTTATGAGTTTTATCTCAGCAAGCTCAGGAGGAGTAACATTAGCTTATATCAGCAGAGGTGTGGCTGAGGCACAGAGTCGTGCAAGAGGTGTGCAGGCTGGTTGAAGTCTTAGACTTATCAATATAGGGGAGAGATTAAAGGTCTGTTGTTGCAAGGAGTGCATAGATTCGAAGGTTTAATAACCAGAGGTTATTGTGAGTGTCACAAGGAGTGTGAGCAAGAACCCCTTAGGAATCCTTGATTTTGCAAGTGAAAGCTCAGGAAGGAAAGAACCTTGAATAGTTCAAGGGGAGGCGAGTGTTGAAGACATCGAGCAGAAATAAATCTCAAAAGGGTTGACATTGGAGTATTCGACGAAGGAGCATTGAAAGCTGGATTAGATAGTGGAAACGCTTTGAGGAGAAGTGTCGATTTGTTGTGGACCGTTGGATTTGGTCAACTAGCAAGGAAGATAAGGCCGAGAGTTATTCAATGCTCATAAGATCAATAGGAATAGAGATCATTGGATTGGATCGACAAGAGTTGTTGATCTTGTACTTGAGTTCGTCATTTCAGAATTCGGGAAGTGAAGAAGGTTGTGACTTGGAATCGAGAGTTGTGAACTCCTAATTCGCGAAGTCCCAAAACAATCAAGACCATCAGATCATGGGAAGCTTAGAGATGTGGATTTGTGGTAAGAATCCATCGCGGTTTCGACCATCGACAAAGGGAGTTGTTGCATTTGATTTCGTCAGTACGTGAAATATTGAGGTGCTGAAAAGTGGGGCCCAGATTGCATCTGAAAGGTCACGTCAAGTGAAGTCAGGGGATGAATCAATTTTTCGTTAGCTCTTTTGGGGTTTTGGGGATTGACGAGTTAGAAGGACTCACATCTAGGATCTTGAGGTCACGAAACCCAAAAATCTCTTTCATTGGAGTTGTGGTCACATTAGCCAGCCAAAAGGGTAAGAGTTGGTGATCTGTGTTTACTTAAACAGGCGTAACTCCTAAGGGCCCATTTATAGACATTTGTGTGTTAAAAAGGTTCCCGTGAGGAATCAAAGAGTCAATTAGACTCGAATCAGGGAAATTAAGAACAATCCTTAGACCGAGAGGTCAAGCAACACCTGCTGAGGTAGGGGGGTCTGCATCAGGTGGTATCAGAGCCTAAAGCTTACAATATTTGTTTCTATAGGTGAGAGGAGAAAAAAGGAAAGTAGTGATTTGAATTTTGCATGGAACAAATTTGAACCATGTCGTCCAAAAGACGTCATGATAGGAAAATTCCTGATCCAGCTGTGGAAAGGGAAATGAGAGAACTCTGTGCTCGACTAGATGCCATGGAGACAACACAAAGATGGACATTTGATGCTGGAGATGTTAGTGAAGATGAAAGTGAAAATGAGGCTGGAGCTGAAGAAGAATTTGTAGCCAAGGATGCTGCAAAAGAATGTCTATTTAGAGTTGTTGCAAGAATAGGTGCCAGAGCAAAGATGGACATTCTAATGTATGAAGGAAACTTAGACATTGAATAGCTGTTAGATTGGTTTAGAGCTCTAGACAAATACTTCGACTATGAGGATGTCGAGGAAGATAAGAAAGTCAAACATGTTGTCACTAGACTTAAAGGGAATGCAACACTATGGTGGGATGAACTACAGGCTGATAGGCATTGCAAATGAAAGAAAAAGATTAAAAGTTGGGATAGAATGGTTGCAAAGATGAAAGCTAGGTTTATACCCAGGGATTAACAAATCAATCTGTTTCAAAGAATGAAAAATTTGAGACAAAAAGGGATGACAGTGAAAGAATACACTGAAGAGTTTTACAAGATAAACATTAGAGAAGGTCATCGGGAAAGTGATGATGAAAGGTTGCCAGATACATGAATGGTATAAGATATGAAATTCAAGATGATATGAGCATGATGACAATCAGGAATGTCGAAGATGCTTATTAGATGGCTTTAAAGGTAGAGGAAAATTTGGCTCGAAAGCAAGATCAAAGAGAAAGAGGTAGAAGTCAGAGAAGAGGCAAATCAGTTTCCTAGGATAGAACACAGAAGCCAAAAGAGGAAGAGAAGAAACCTCACACTCACCCTGATCAAGGAGGAAGTTCACAAGGAAGGCAGTATGCCGACATAAATACTTTTCTGTGAGCAAGAGGAAGAGGTAGAAGAGGTGAGATAAAATGTTTTGTCTATGGAAAGATCGGACACAAATCTTTTGAATTCCCTGATAGAAAGAGGGATGGAGGAGGAGAAGCTCACATTTCATAAGCATAGAGGTGAAATGTTGAGGCAGAAGATGCAGAAGGTGGAAGATCCTTAATGATGGGGAAAATTCTCTTGAATCCAGAGAAGGAGATAGAAAATCCAGTCCAGAGGAACAATTTATTTAGAACAACTTGCAAGACCAAGGATAGGGTATGGAAGGTTATATTGGACATTGGAAGCATAGATAATCTAGTATCCATAGAAATGGTGGAGAATCTAGAATTGGAGACAGTTGCACACCCGAGCCCATACAAAATTTCGTGGCTACAAAAAGGACATTAGGTAACTGTCACTAAACAATGTTAGTTGAATTTAAGATAGGGAGATATAAGGATGAAATTTTATGTGATGTTATTCCCATGGACGTCTATCATATTTTGTTGGGGAGACCATGGCAATATGACAGGAATGTTGTTCATGATGGGAGAAAGAACACATATACCTTGGAGAAGAATGGTAGAATGCACATGTTGTTGCCAATTAAGGACAAGGAGGTGAAAGCAAAACCCAACAATACTATACTTCTCATGAGTGAGAAGGAACTTCTTGATGAAGTCAAGAAAGATGAAGAAATGCAATTTGCTGTGATAAGAAAACCTAGAGTCATCTTGACAAGTACCAAGATAGATGATCTACCTGAGGAAATTCAGGAACTGCTAAAGAACTTTGTTGATATAGTAGTGGAAAAATTACCTTGTTCATTGTCGCTGATCAAGAGTATAAGCCATCACATTGATCTTATACCTGGAGTGAGTTTACCAAACAAAGAAGCATACAGATTGACGCTGCAGAAGAATGAAGAAGTTAAGAGACAGGTCCAAGATTTGATGGATAAAGGGTTGGTTAGAGAAAGATTGAGTCCATGTGTTGTGCCAACAGTGTTAAGTCTGAAGAAAGATGGTGGCTAGAGAATGTGGACAGACTCGAGAGCTATAAACAAAATCACCATCAGGTATAGATTTCCTTTACCCATGATGGATGACTTGATGGATTGCTTGAGTGGAGAAAAGTTTTTTTCAAAAATTGACTTGAAAAGAGGATATCACCAAATTAGAACGAGGGAAGGTGATGAATGGAAGACAACATTCAAGACGAATGAAGGGTTGTATGAATGGCTTGTCATGCCATTTGGCTTGACGAATGCGCCCAATACTTTTATGAGGCCGATGAACAAAGTCTTAAAAGATTTCATTGGGAAGTTTCTAATTGTGTATCTTGACGATATATTGATCTTCAGTAAGACTAAAGAGGAACATTTGAATCATTTAACTACAATAATGAAGAGGTTGTAGCAAGAGAAATTGCTGATAAATTTAAAGAAGTCATCTTTCATGAAGACAAAACTCATTTATTTGGGGTTTGTATCTATGTGAATGAGTTGAAAATGGATCCTGAAAAGGTAAAAGAAATCAGAGATTGGCCATCACCAAAGAGTATCTTTGAAGTTCAAAGCTTCCATGAATTGGCTAGTTTTTACAGAAAGTTCATTAGAAATTTTAGCGGGATATGTGCACCAATGATGGACACAGTCAAGAAAAGACACAAATATTTTCATTGGAAAGAGGAAGCAGAGAAAATTTTCAAGTTGTTGAAGGAGAAGATAACTGAACGACCAGTTCGGGTTTTTCCAGACTTCAGTAAAACATTTCAAATCAGATGTGATGCAAGTAGATTTGCGATTGAAGCAGTCTTGAGCCAAGACAATAGGCCAATTTCTTACTTCAGCGAGAAGCTGAATGAGACCAAGATAAAATATTCAATGTATGACAAGGAATTTTATGAAGTCATACATGCACTGAGGAAATGGAGGCATTACTTGGTTCCTAAAGAGTTTGTCTTGTATAAAGATAACCATGCGTTACAATTCATAACTCGACAGGAGAAATTGAACTAGAAGCATGCAAAATGGGTTGAATATATGCAGAATTTCACTTTTGTTATAAAGCATATTTTTGGAACTGCTAACAAAGTTGTCGATGCTTTGAGAAGGAAATGTTTGATTCTGCAGGAGTTTAGAGTGAAAACTTTAGGTTTTGACAATCTCAAGGAGATGTACAGAAATGATGCAGATTTTAAAGAAGCCTTTGAAGCATGTGAGAATCCAGTTCTTAGAGACAGAAGCCAGTGGACTGAATACTTGATCCAGGATGGAATGTTAGTCAAGGGAAACCAGTTATGTATACCAAAGAGTTCCATGAGAGAGAATCTCTTGAAGGAAAAACATAGAGGAGGATTGGATGGACATTTCGGCCATGATAAAACATTTGCGCAACTGAACATATTATACTATTGGCCAAAGATGAGAATAGATGTTAAGACATTTGTGAACAAGTGTAGGATTTGCTAGCATGCAAAGGGGAAGAGACATAATACAGGGTTGTATCAGCCATTGCAAATACCAAAAAGGTCGTGGGGTGCGATAAGCATGGATTGTATGTTGGGACTGCCGAGGACATAGAGGGGTTGTGATTCCATATTCGTGGTAGTCGATAGATTTTATAAAATGGCACATTTCATACCATGTTAGAAAAATAGTGACACAACACATGTTGCCAATCTGTTTTTTAAAGAAGGTGTTAGACTTCATGGCTTACCCAAGAGTATTGTTTCAGATTGGGATACCAAATTTGTTGGTCATTTCTAGAGGACATTATGGAAGAATTTGGGGACAAGTTTATATTTTATCTCAACATGTCATCCTTAGACAAATGGATAGATTGAGGTAGTGAATTGAAGTTTGGGATATCTGTTAAGGAGTTTGGTGGCTGAACATCAAAGTTAGTGGGATCAGATTCTGCCAAAGGAAAAATTTTCTTACAACGATTCACCAAATAGGAGCATGGGACAAATCCCATTCCAGATAGTGTATAGAATGTAGCTGAGAGGAGTATTTGAATTAAGAGACCTAGAACAAAGTGATTGCAAGATTGCTAGCACAGAAGATTTTGCAGCAGAGATACAAGAGATCCATAGTAAAATCAGAGAGCGATTGGAGAATTCTAGCCAAGCACAGAGCAAATCAACATAGGAGAGAACTTCAGTTTGAATTTGGTGATTTGGTTCTGGTGCATCTCAAAAAAGAAATATTCCCAAGAGGAACATACAATAAGCTGAAGATAAAGAAAATTGGACCGTGTAAGATCATTATAAAGTTTGAAGAAAACGCTTATGAGATTGAATTGTTGAATGGGGTAGGAATATCACCCATATTCAACATAGTAGATTTGTACCCTTACAAAGCTGATGAAGAAGGAACAGAGGAGAACCAATAAGAAATTCAGTGGGTCAAATAGATGCCTATAGCTGAAAATCCACAGATGGAAAGGATAATTGACCAGACAGTTGGAAAGAAGACCCAAAGAAAGACATACTTTGAATATTTGGTCAAATGGAAAGGACACCCGATTGAATATGCCAGTTGGGAAAGCAAAGTAGAAATCTAGAAACATGGATAAACGGTGCAAGAGCTCATGAATGAATTTTTTAGCCAAGGGAATATGATGCAGGAGCATCATAAGCAAGACAACAAAGCAAGCATAAAATGGAGGATAGCTAGAAATGCACCAATGCACATTTTTAAAACATTTTGAATTTGAATGAAGGAGCATTAATGTAATAGCTAGAAGGGAATAATTGCATTTTTATGTTTTGGAGATTGTAAATAGATCTTGATCATTTCTCTCATTTGTTGGATAGTGAAGGAATTTAATTGTAATGGATGTAAAGTAGGTAGCTTTTAATTTGATTAGATAGCTTAGAGCTGTAGGGGGTAAAACTTGTGAAAGACACCCTCGCTTGTATCATATTCATAATTTCTCGGTTGTAGGAAGAGGAGAGCATAGAGAAGAACAAATATGTATTAAGAATAGTCGTTTCTATTAAACCATGTACAGAATCCTTTGGATTAATATAAACAATCTTTGATCCAAGTTCGGTGTGTTGTGATGAAAATTGTTTACATCTGTGGAATGGTATGTTTATGGTTGCTTATATTCTTTGTTATGCATTGTGTTTCAATGCTATGTGTGTGAGTTCTCTTGAAATCATGTTGAATGTATGAGAACCTGTGAGAAGGGAGAAGTATAAGTTTCAATTGTTTCTCTTCCTGAAAAATCCTGCAAGGAGTGTAGTGAAAGGTCCGCATAGAGTGCGTGATAGAGTTTCTGAGTTTTATCTCAGCAAGCTCAGGAGGAGTAACATTGGCTTATATCAACAGAGGTGTGGCTAAGCCACAGAGCCATGCAAGGGGTGCATGGGCTGGTTGAAATCTTAGACTTATCAATCTAGGGGAGAGATTAAAGGACTATTGTTGCAAGGAGTGCACAGATTCAAAGGTTCAATAACCAAAGGTTATTGTGAGTGCCGCAAGGAGTGCGAGCAAGAACCCCTTAGGAATCCTTGAGTTTTCAAGTGAAAGCTCAGGAAGGAAAGAACTTTTAAGAGTTCAAGGGGAGGCGAGTGTTGGAGACACCCAATAGAAAGAAATCTCAGAAGGGTGGACGTTGGAGTATTCGATAGAGGAGCATTGAAAGATGGAATGGATGGTGGAAACGCTTCGAGGAGAAGTGTCAATTTGTCATGGGTCGTTGGATTCAGTCAACCAACAAGGAAGACAAGGTTGAGAGTTATTCAACGCTCATAATCTCAGGAGGAATAGAGATCATTGGATTGGATCGACGAGAGTTGTTGATCTCATACTTGAGTTCATTGTTTCAGAATTCAGGAAGTGAAGAAGGCTATGACTTGGAATCGAGAGTCATGAAATCTTGATTCGCAAAGTCCCGAAACAATTAGGACTGTCAGATCGCGAGAAGATCAGAGTCGTGGATTTGTGGTAAGAATCCATCACAGTTTTGACCATCGATGAAGGGAGTTGTTGCATTTGATTTTGCCAGTATGCGAAATCCCAAGGTGCCTAAAAGTGGGGCCCAGATTGCATTTGAAAGGTCACGTCAAGTGAAGTCAGGGGAGAACTCAATTTTCCATTAGCTCTTTCGAGGTTTCAAGGATTGACGAGTCAGAAGGACTCACATCTGGGATCATGAGGTTGTGAAACCCAAAAATATCTTTCAGTGGAGTTGTGGTCACGCTAATTGGCCACGAGCGTAAGAGTTGGCACTTTGTGTTTACTTACACAGGTGTAACTCCTAAGGACCTGTGGATAGACATTTGTGTGTTAAAAAGGTTCCCATGAGGAATCAAAGAGTCAATCAGACTCGAATCAGGGAGATTAAGAATGATCCTTAGAGCGGGAGGTTGAGCAACACCTGCTGAGGTAGGGGGGTTTGCGTCACCTTCACAACAAGATTCAATAGTTTCAGGAACAAAAGGAAGTTTGGTTCAAGGAGGAAGCCAAATCAAGAGAAATACATTTCATAAATACAATGCTTCAATTGTCGAAAGTATGGTCACTACAAGAGTCATTGTCCCAAGCTAAAGAAAAGGAAGGGGACACATGAAGCATCAGTTGCCGAAGAAAAAGAACCTACTAAGAAAAACTAAGAAGGATGAAAGAGAATTCTTATTCTAAAGGTCACTACAAGAGTCATTGTCCCAAGCTAAAGAAAAGAAAGGGGACACATGAAGCATCAGTTGCCGAAGAAAAAGAACCTACTAAGAAAAACTAAGCAGGATGAAAGAGAATTCTTATTCTAAAGGTAACAATGCTCTTCTTAGTTCTTGTACTTATCTAGTTTGCATAGTCTATGTACACATCTTGTATATCTATCTATTAGAATATAATATGCTCCAAGAAGAACTATATCTATGGAAGAACAACAAGATAAAGGATTGCTATCATTATAACAAGTCAGATAATACACATGAAAGGATGAAATATATCAAACAAATCATGAGGAAGCTATTACAAAATAAGATGAAATCAGAATCAATCATGAAGAGACTTAAAAGAAGCAAAGACAGAAAGAAGTCAACAATCAAGAGGAAATTGGAGAAAGACTTATGAAGTTTTGTAGAAGACAATAAAATGGAAGCGTGGACTTTGTTAGATGGAGGTAGCTGACTATATATTGTAGAAGAAAATAAGGATGCAGATGGAAGCGTGGCCTCTTTTAGACAAAGGGAGTCGATTATATGCACTCATACATTGTTAACGGGTAAATTGGTAGATGGGGACATGAGCTAATCCCCCTAGATCCACTTGCATATAGAACAAAACAAGACGGAACAATACACTTTCCCTAGATTATGATCATTGAATTTAATTACCAAAAGAGGAATAGATAACATACCTTATGAATCACTTCCTTATGTCTTTTTTGATCTTGCTTTGCTCCAATGTTCCTACGAGATTAGATTTTTGGCAAATGTTTAACAGAAAGTTAACAGCAGTGAATTCTTGTCAATGATGGCAACAGTGAAGATCGACAGACAAACAGAAGATAAGTTCAGAGAGGTGAATGATCGAAAGTAGTGAATGATCGAAGGCAGCGAATGATCGAAGGCAACGAATGAGCGAAAGTTTGAGAAGAATCTCTGATCATTGAAGAGGGAGATAGATCTCAACCATCAGATCCGAGCATAGGGTCCGACCACCATTGGATCGAGAAGAACCTGCACGGTCTTTAAAGTGCAAGGAGAAGAGGGCGTAATAGCAATATGAAAAATCGCGATGAAATCTGAGCCGTCAGATCAAGCTTTGATCTGGACCGTTGATCCCAGTCCTTGTCAGAGTTTCAGGGATTGCGAGTTGGACATGTCAAAGTTTATTGACATCAGGAACCCCAAAATCACGATGTGTGAAATCCCGACTAAACCTGAACTGTCAGATCAAGATGTGATCTAGACCATCGACCCAACTCACGACAGCAGACCACGTCACAATTAGGTAATGACAAGTGTCAGACTGATTCAACATGTCAGGCACATGTAAGTCATGAATCAGAGTGACACGTGGTAGTATTCAACACGTGTCAATTCATGTGTGACGTCAGCAGATGGACACCATATCGGAGTTTCGAGGATCGCAAGTTGGACATGTCAAAGATTATTAACATCAAAAATCTCAATATCGCGATATGCGAAATTGCGACGTAACTTCGACCGTTAGATCAAGATCAGATTTGGACCGTTGATGTAACTCCTTATCAGAGTTTCGCGAATTGCGACATGGAGTGAAAAAAACACTGCAAGAAGAAATGAAAAATTGCGACTCAATCACAGCCGTTGAATCAAGCTCGGACTTAGACTGTTGATGTAACTCCTTATCGGAGTTTCGCGAATCGTGACATGGAGTGACAAAAACACTGCAACAAGAAATGCGAAATCACGATATGTGATATGGCAATTCAATCACAGCCGTTAAATCAAGCTTGGATCTGGGTCATTGATGTAACTCCATCTCAGAGTCTTGGCTATCGTGACTTGGAGTGATGAGACCCTTCATCACAAGAACTGCGAGATGCGAATTCAAGAAGAGATCTGGATCGTCAATACACCAAGATTCTAGACCGTTGATCCAGCTCCATCTCGGAGCTTCGCCTATCGCGACTTGGAGTGATGAGAACCTCCAACTAAGGAACAACAAGATGCGAGATCTCGAAAAGATCTGGACCGTTGATTCATCGAGATCATGGACCGTCGATCAGGGACGATGAAGATCATAGCAAAACGGACTCATGATTGCAAATCAGTTAGCGTTTTAGTTGGTGTTTCAGTTGCTTAGATAGTTGTCGACATTTTGCCTAAGGAGTTGGGAAGTTGAACCGTCATGTTCATGTCTATAAAAGAAGATGAAATAGACTGTGTCGGGTTGGTCGTTCTGTAAGTGAAAAAGAATGAAATTGTAAGAATAGAGACAAAGAGGATGTGCAGGAAGAGATTGAGCATATGTAAAGGGTGAGATGAAATGTAGAGCATAATAACAGAGAGTTGAAGAAGAGAAGAATGAGAGAATGAGTTGATGCAGAGCATACCTACTAAACAGATAGAGGAAGAGTAGAGCTGCAAAACAGTGTGCAGAAGACCAGAGTTACAGAACAAAGAAAGATTGGTAAGACCTGATTTATCTGTAAAGTTGAATGTTTATTTAGCCATTTATATTCTAGGGAGGTTGGGAGGTGCTCAGGAGGACTGTTTTCCTCAGAGGTTCAAGTGGGAGCTTGAACACAGGAAGTTGTAGCTTCCATCTAGTTGCAGCCAGAGAAACCAGGGTGGTAGGGAGGTGCAAGGGATAACTAGTGTTCTCTGTTATGCAGGTTGGAGCCTGTGTAACTGGAAGTTGGTGCTTCGATCCAGTTGGTGCTGGAGCAATCATGGAGTTGGTGCTTCCTTCTAGTGGGTGCTAGAGAAACTAGAGAGTTGATGCTCTCAAACAAGTTGCAGCTTGTAAAACAGAGGTAGTAGCCTCACATTGAGTTGGTGCTCAATTGTAAATGATGTACAGAACTGAAAAAGACTGCCTATCATTTCGAAGAAGAAGAGGTTTTCTCCCTTTATGGGTTTCCTCATGAAAATCTGTCTCTGTGTGTATTTTATGTGTGACTGATGATCTTTACTTTTACTGTCCATATGTTGTATATTGTTGATGATCACTTGAAGGAAGATTAAAAATATTTAAAAGGTATAAAATTGTTTAAGCTCATAAACAAATGATTCACCCCCCCCTCTTAGTTGTTTTAGTATTTCCAACAATTGGTATCCGAGTGGGTTCCTTTTATTTAAAGGTAGATCTGTAAGCTTAAACATGACAAGTCATGAAGGGACTTCAGCCTCTAAGCCCCCTCTATTTGATG
>ML786238.1:372717-414375 GCA_009831015.1 Picea engelmannii | reverse complement strand
AAATGTATAACAGACAGTTAACAACAGAAAATGCTTGTCATTGATGGCAATAGTGAAGATCGACAGGCAAATAGAAGATAAGTTCAGAGAGGTGAATGATCGAAAGCAGTGAATGATCGAAGGAAGCGAATGATCGAAGGCAGCGAATGAGCAAAAGTTTGAGAAGAATCTCTGATCATTGAAGAGGGAGACAGATCTCAACCGTCAGATCCAAGTGCAGGGTCCAATCACCGTTGGATAAAGAAGAACCTGCATGGTCTTTAAAGTGCAAGGAGAAGAGGGCGTAATTGCAATATGAAAAATCGCGATGAAATCTGAGCCATCAGATCAAGCTTTGATCTGGACCATTGATCCTAGTCCTTGTCGAAGTTTCGGGGATCACGAGTTGGACATGTAAAAGTTTATTGACATCAAGAACCCCGAAATCACAATGTGTGAAATCCTGACTGAACCTAAACCGTCAAATCAAGATGTGATCTAGACCGTCGACCCAACTCACAACAGCAGACCACGTCAGCTAGGGACACGTGGCACAATCAGTTAATGACAAGTGTCAGACTGATTCAACATGTCAGGCACATGTAAGTCATGAATCAGAGTGACACGTGGCAGTATTCAACATGTGTCAATTCATGTGTGACGTCAGCAGATGGACACCATATCGGAGTTTCGAGGATCGCAAGTTGGACATGTCAAAGATTATTAACATAAAAAATCCCAATATTGCGATATGAGAAATCGCGACGTAACTGCGACCGTCAGATCAAGATCAGATTTGGACCATTGATGTAACTCCTTATCGGAGTTTCGCGAATTGCGACATGGAGTGACAAAAACACTGCAACAAGAAATGCAAAATCACGATATGTGAAATTGTGACTCAATCACATCCGTTGAATCAAGCTCGGACTTAGATCGTTGATGTAACTCCTTATCAGAGTTTCGTGAATCGCGACATGGAGTGACAAAAACACTGCAACAAGAAATGAGAAATCGCGATATGTGATATGGCGATTCAATCACAGCCGTTAAATCAAGCTTGGATCTGGGCCGTTGATGTAACTCCATCTCGGAGTCTCGGCTATCGTGACTTGGAGTGATAAAACCCTTCATCACAGGAACTGCGAGATGCGAATTCACGAAGAGATCTGGACCGTCAATACACCAAGATTCTAGACCGTTGATCCAGCTCCATCTCGGAGCTTCGCCTATCGTGACTTGGAGTGACGAGAACCTCCAACTAAGGAACAACGAGATGTGAGATCTCAAAAAGATCTGGACCATTGATTCATCGAAATCATGGACTATCGATCAGGGACGATGAAGATCATAGCAAAATGGACTCATGATTGCAAATCAGTTAGCATTTCAGTTGGTGTTTCATTTTCTTAGACAGTTGTTGACAACCGTCGTGTTCGTGTGTATAAAAGAAGATGAAATAGACTGTGTCGGGTTGGTCTTTCTGTAAGTGAAAAAGAATGAAACTGTAAGAATAGAGACGAAGAGGATGCACAGGAAGAGATTGAGCATATGTGAAGGGTGAGATGAAATGCAGAGCATAATAACAGAGAGTTGAAGAAGAGCAGAATGAGAGAACGAGTTGATGCAGAGCATACCTGCTGAACAGACAGAGGAAGAGTAGAGCTGCAGAACAGTGTGCAGAAGACCAGATTTACAGAACAAAGAAAGATTGGTAAGACCTGATTTATCTTTAAAGTTGAATTTTTATTTAGCCATTTATATTCTAGGGAGGTTGGGAGGTGCTCGGGAGGACTGTTGTCCTCAGAGGTTCAAGTGGGAGCTTGCACACAGGAAGTTGTAGCTTCCATCTGGTTGCAGCCAGAGAAACTAGGGTGGTAGGGAGGTGCAAGGGAGAACTAGTGTTCTCTGTTATGCAGGTTGGAGCCTGTGTAACTAGAAGTTGGTGCTTCGATCCAGTTGGTGCTGGAGCAATCAGGGAGTTGGTGCTTCCTTCTAGTGGGTGCTAGAGAAACTAGAGAGTTGATGCTCTCAAACAAGTTGTATCTTGTAAAACAGAGGTAGCAGCCTCACATTGAGTTGGTGCTCAATTGTAAATGATGTACAAAACTGAAAAAGAATGCCTATCATTTCGAAGAAGAAGAGGTTTTCTCCCTTTATGGGTTTCCTCATGAAAATCTGTCTCTGTGTGTACTTTATGTGTGACTGATGATCTTTACTTTTACTGTCCATATGTTGTATATTGTTTATGATCACTTGAAGGAAGATTAAAAATATTTAAAAGGTATAAAATTGTTTAAGCTCATAAACAACCGATTCACCCCCCCCCCCTCTCAGTTGTTTTAGTATTTCCAACATAGATCTGTAATAACACAAATCGACCAACATGAAAGTAGCAATAGAGAAATTCAATGATAACCTAAACATGTGATCAAGGAGTCATGTAATAAAATATCAATCATTTTATGGGAAAGAGACATGCCACCGTATTATATTAATGAAAGGTAGAAGATACAACTGAATTTCCTTGATGTCACAAGTTCCCTTTCAGCGGCCCTTCGTTTTGACACACACATACATTTTCTTTGACATTTTGCATGAAGACTTCTCTCAAAAACTTGATGGATGAATGGAGACCTCAAGCATCACTTGAAATAAGATTCTTCATAGTCTTCAGCCTATTCTTTTTCAATCTCTATGCTTCTTTATGCTTGTACCTCTAACCTTTTCCATGAGAAGCCTATCATTATATAGGAGAAGCTAAAGTGGTTAAAGAGATGAGGATG
This sequence comes from Picea engelmannii, assembly GCA_009831015.1. Taxonomy (NCBI): domain Eukaryota; kingdom Viridiplantae; phylum Streptophyta; class Pinopsida; order Pinales; family Pinaceae; genus Picea; species Picea engelmannii. Next base: position 411,610 of record ML786238.1, on the reverse strand, counting down.
ATCCCATCAAATCAAAGAATTTAGTAGGATCATAACCACATGGACACCACTTCATATTTCTAGAAGATTCCACTTCTAGAAGCTGCTAGAAATCCTTTCCTCTTTTAGTTTCAAAGTGTCATCATGACATACCTATATATCAGCCTATGAAAATCCCATGGACTGGCTATAGTACAACATGCGAAAATTAGGGATTTCCACACTATTTAAAGGGAGGTACCTATGACAGCCTTTCAAAAATATATCTTGCAAGGGTGGAAAGAGTTTGCTTTTCTCAGGCAAAAGATTATATTGGGAACCTGAACACATGTTTATGTAACCATCATCAGGGTGACCAAAATAATGTGTAACATAATTCCCCCCAAAGTATGAGACTGGAACTCGAGATAGCCGAAATACTTTGTAAAATAAGCATGTATGTGTCAAGAACTAGGGGCGCACCAAATAGGAACTTGCAAACAATCAAGAATCTGTACAATATCATATCATGTTTGAAGTAGGCATTCCCATGTCCAGACTGTAAATGATTGGAATCATAAATGTAGGTCATGGTCACCAATTTATACAATGTGGATCCATGTCAACAAGATTTTGCATAGCCATTGGGAATACACTGTAGATCCATGCATACAAAACTCAAGTATGAACATAGCCACGTGACATACAAAGTGGATCTATGTGTCAAAACAAATCATAGATACTCCTCCGCAACCTGGACCAAAAATGATGAAGTCCAGGGTCTTCAATCCATCATCTGTTAGTATGATTCTAGTCACGTGATTACATATGTTGAAGTTGAATGTGAATAGAAACCACTTGATTACCGGTCATTAATGAAAACTATTAACAAGTGTGAGGGAAATCACCATTGATGTCAATGACTCCCAAGGTACCCTAGTACAATCGAACAAGTGTGAATGAATGAGTTGAAGTCAAACACTTGACAAAATCTTTTGATCAGGGATCAATGATGTGGATCCACTGTCGAAAGCGAAGAACCTACCATTGAGGCATGCAGAATCTTAGGTACTAAATAATTTCTAAGCCTTTTTTCCTGGATAATGAGTTGAAGTCGATAGGAAAAGGCTCATCATAGGAGGGCCTTGATGTATCCCCCATCAATGACACAAAATAAGTAACAGATTTAGGATAGAGAAAAATACATATGGGACTTGGGACTGACACAGGGAAGGCCGACATGGTAAGAATAGACAAATATAGATGGCCGACTCAAAAGAAGGTTTTGGTTGAATTTCTCTTGAACATATGAATGACACGACAACGATATTGGCAGTATTTACTCAAAGACGACCGGAGATATGAACTTGCAGAAGGTCAGACAAGAGACAAACAGATTACCCAACCCAGATTCAAATGACGAAGAGGGGTGTCATGTTCAAAAGTGATGCTTACTGCCATAAATACAGATACAAAGATACATTCCTTTCCCAAATTCCCCCCCACCATTTATGGTGAGTACCTCTTTATTTTTACGCAAGCTTGAGGAGGATAACATATGCTTGTTGATGTAAGCTCATCCTTTGGATGAGTCCGTTGGAGTACATTTAACAAACCATAAGAAGGAGTGGTTTAGTCCTGTATGGGCCTGTCGATGTTTGTTTAACGAGTCCAAAGATAGAAAACTTGAAGGTTTTTCATGATTATAGAGTCTATAAAAACACTTAAAAGAGAACTCTTTCAGTTCCTTTTTCATAGAATAGTTTGACAAGAATGAAAAAGTGATAAACTATTCAAACATTTTATTCAAATACTTTTACGAGCATGAAAATAACAAGGTCACTCGACAATATTTTTGTTTTTAAGGAGCATGAAAAGATCTTAAAGAATTATCCATAGGTTTTGTTATTTTTGTGTTACCATGGCGAGTATGAAAAGATGACAAAAGTATACTCGGTTACATTCTCATTGGTTTTAGAGCCCAAGAACGAACAAAGACTATGCTCGAGGTTTTTCTAAAAAACCTTAAAAAGTAATTGTACATGCGACAAAAATAGAATAAATCATGAAAACTATCCATAATTCGTTGTCCAAAGTCCTAAATTTCTTCCTGCAAGGAACAAAACACTTACAAGACCTTTAGAGTTAAAGGGTTTTTGACCAAAATGTATTTATATACAACAAAATATTAGAAAAAATGATAAAAAAATCAATAAATAGAAGTAAAAAGTCTTTTTCACCATTTTATGTTCACTTGGTCAAAAACTTACCAAAACCCATTGTTTTTTACCTCAACTTCGGCGATAGATTGCAGAGGCTACAGGGGATCATTCCACGAATGGATTGCATAAAAGAGGTAAGCATATCATCTTCTATCTTTTCAATGGATTAATTTTTGTTTTTGATGGTAAAAAATCAAGATTTTTTCATGATTTGGGACTACCAATCGTGCATTGGGGCCGCCGCGAGTGGCCTATAACAGGCCCTGTGGAAATCAACGATTTCTGCATGTGCGTTAAGGCACACTCATGTAAAATCTACACTGTATTTGAAGTTTGGTCGTGGAGGCCAGAAAACTAAAAAGAAAAGTGAATGTTGACTCAATAAAAATCCAAAAAAGTGTTGAAAAGGTGTGCTAAAGATCTTCTCTATTTCCCATGCAGGTATTTGCTTGCAAAGGTGTTGGAATGGAGGGAGAGTGAGCATGAAGAAGATGATCTTATGGCTTTAAATGATCCCGGGACCATGAATTCCCTCCGACAATTTGTTCTATTAAAATTCTTCAAAGTTCAGGGCATGAGAGCCCAATGAAGATTACTAAAATATCCTTTTCATATGTGGGATTCAAAACAACAAGTGTTCGACATGGGGGTTCATGTCCTCTCTTTGGATATTGAGGATATTTACTTCCTGACAGGGTTTTCATGTCATGGGGCACACGTGACTTTGACAGGTGGTCGAGGTGGTGGATTTCCCATGAGTGAGGACATTCATGAGCATTGTGAACTTGATGCTGAAAGATGTAAAGGAAAAGTAGCAATCTGAGGTGTGAGAGATTTGACCCTCAGAACCATCTTGTTTACTATTTCACAAATGGAAGGGAGTGCTTCGCCACACATGGCACTCCAAAGTTACTTCCAATATGCTATTGAATGCTTGGATCCTCGAGTATTCAATTGGTGTGACGGTCGATTACACAGCATAAAAAATCAACTCACGAAAAGCAAGAACGGGGACCTCAAACAGTTTGGTTATGGTTCTATTTTAGTATCTTTCTTCCTCAAAAGAGTTCCACACCTACGCCTACAGGTGGAATGGGGAATACCATCCCCAAGAGACCCATGAATGAAAATATGGTGTGATCTGATGACACGGTATGTGGCGGGCCGAATTGTGAAGTATGATGATGCATTCTTCAATTGGTTGGGACCGCAAATCTTGATGATTGACGATTATTCTTACGCCGGTCTAGATTTTCGGGGTGATCCATATTTGGTTCTCCCTGAGGGATCTTAGTGGGGAGATCTAGGTAAGAAAGGAATTTGTGTTTTTACAATGTTTTTATGAGGTTTTAAAATATTTAATGTTTTTGTGTTTCCAATCGAAAGACTAATAAAAAAAATTCGATCATGCAGATGTAGGACCACATCGACCCCCATGGTATTCTCCTATTCATAGGCGAGGAGAGGCACGCATAGTCGCTGTATGGGATGTCGAGGATTATGATGCGATAGAGCAGAACCTGGAAGGCTTGATGATAGACATCCCTGATATATCCATCGAGGAGATCCTGAGGCGTTATCAACGCCATACTATAAGCGTATCCGGCTCACTTAGTCGGTTACTATGCAGGGTAGTGAGAGAAGTAGTATGTTATTGCAAGTGGCATCCATGAGGCCATTTTGTAGGGGCCATGGGTTCTATATTTTGATATTTTGATCTTTGGATGAAAACTCTTTTTGTAAACATTATATCTATCTATCTATATATATATATATACATACATACATGAGGATTTTATTGGTTTACTCTGCTCTTTGTACAACTATTACACATTATTTTCGTCATCCCTATGACCGTTAATGATGTAAACCTATCTGTTGCCTTCATAGGGGTCAGTGGCCTGAATTCCTGAAGAAAGAAGAGAGAAGAACTTTTCCTCAGAAAAGAAGTTGCATTCTCCTTTATAAAAACCCTATTAACGAGGATGTTCATAGGATGCATTATAGGTGGGGTGCGAGAATGCTTGATTCTTGCAGGTTGCACCATAGCTGGGTTGCGAGAGGTTCGCAGGTTGCTCTATAGACAGGGTGTGAGAATGCCTACACGTGGGAAAAATGAGCGTTTTCTCGAATCTTCTAGAAGGAGAAACTTCCATGGTGAGGTGGCATCCGAATGTTTTGGATCTTACTTTCTTTCATGATTTAGTGGGATCATTCTAGCCTCATCACCTTATCCTCTTCAACTTATAAAAGGAGAGGAGCTCTCATGGAGAAAGTTAGCTTTAGCTTTGGAACTTGGATTGGGCTAAGTTGTTTTTGGCTTGGGATTGTTAGCTTGGTTAGAGTGGCTTTGATATTTGCTTTGTCAAGATAGATTGTGAGTAGCTATCAGATCCATGGTCTTAGAATTCTTGGAGCAATAAGTGTGTGGGGAATGAAGGACAGTTGAAAGAGACCTTACAACATCAAGGCCATGGTTGTAATCTCTCTTTCACATTTAATATGATACAGTAATATGATTCTTTCCTATAAATCTTGTTGTGTTTTATTGTATGATTCCTTGATCACATACATAGGTTTATATTGAGTTTATGCTATTACTATCACTTTGGTTGGTTGCATTCTTTTGCAGGATCATCATTGTATGAATGTTGGAACAGAGCTAGGATGGCGATAGCAAGAGGAAGCGACGTTTAAACGGTATGTCACCTATCCCTCTTTAGTTAGCAAATTCAGTATTTAAAACTTAAGGAAAGCGTCATGTTATAGTGTGTTTTGTTCTAGATCTAGGTGGATCTAGGGAGATCAGTTAGTGTCTGCACTTACCGATTTGTCCAATAACAACATGTGAAATGTGATTGGAATTACAAATGTCTCAAATGTCTGTCTAATACATAATTAGCTAGAGCATCAGTTAATGTATTTAGACATCTAGGAATGTGTTGATATTCAATATAATCAAAATGACGTTCCAAGAGGAGGATTTGTAAATATACCCGTAATAGAGTAGGGCTTCAGATAGTATAGACATTGTTTAGATATATAACTATTAGCTATGAATCAAGTCATATAATGAAGTGACGAATCCCAAGTGAAATAGCACTACTCAATAACTCAATGACCATGCTATACTCTGTGATATTATTGGTCGCTCGACTGAGAGAAACACCTTGTAGACAAATAAGTTCATTTGAGGGTGCATAGATTGCCCAAGTAGCAGAAGCTAAATTCCAGGTACTATGGCTAGCACCATCACCGAAGCCAATATGAGGTAGCGAAAACGCGGACATATGGAGACCAAACACAAAGCAGGGTAAGTCGCCAAGGGTAAAAGTCAAAAACTAGAAACACACTAAAGTCACACACAAGAGTATGATATAGTAAAAATACAAGTGCTTATGCCGAGATAGGCTAAGTGTAGTACTTCTTCAAGTAAATCCCATTTATGGGTTCACTCAAAGTAGTGCCATTGTAATATACTAACTCGTATGCTCCCTTCTCTAACACTCTTTTAACAATATAAGGGCCTCACCACATAGCTTCAAACTTTCTGGCTCCTAGCAAATCACGATCTTGTTCATAGAGGAGAACTAGATATCCTTCAAAAAATGTGCGTGGCTTGACATGTTTGTCATATTGGGATTTTACACGTTTCTTCTGGGTTTCAATAACTAGGGTGGCATCGTGACGGGTTTCTTCCAATTTCGTAAGATACAACAGACATTCCTCCTAAGCAGAGGTGTTTGGGAGAAGTTGGATGACTAGTTTTAATGATGGAATTTCACATTCAATCTGTAGAACCGCTTCTAAACTGTACACTAATTGGAAGGGTGTAAACCCCGTGGCTGACTTCATGGATGTTCAATAGGCCCACAATGTTTAGAACAACATCGTGTGCCAACTTGTTTTGTGAATTTCGATAATCTTTGGAAGCATGGCAATAATTACTTTGTTTATTGCTTTGACTTGGTTGTTGGCCTGTGGATAGTAGGGGGTTGAGTTTTCATGTTGAAGACCCAACTTTTCCGTAAGCTCAAACATCATAATGTTTTAGAAGTGGCTACCTTGATCAGTGAAGATATCCTGTGGGATTCCAAACCATGTAATAATGTGATTGAAGATGAATAGGGATGCATTTTTTCCCATGTTGTCAAATGTAGGCATCACCTCGGCCCACTTCGTGAAATAATCTATGACTACAATAATGTACCCATGCCTCCCAACCGAGTGAGGGTTACATGTCATGAAATTGATGCCCCATTTAGTGAAGTGTCCAATAGAAACTACAGGATGTAAGGGAGCGGGGTGATATCTTATTTTATTGGTGTATGTTTGGCAAGCGTGGCATTTTTGGATGGCGATAATACAATATTTGAATAAAGAAGGCCAAAAATATCCATCTCGTAAGATCTTTTGGGCAGTAGCATACCTAGACATGTGACCACCACATGCTCTACACTGGCAGTGATTCAAAGCTTTTTTAGCCTCATCATATGTGAGACATCGTTGAAAAACGGAGTCAACTCCATGACAATAAAGAGTATCACCGAGGATGATATACTGATGGGCTTGGTAACGTATGTGACGACGGTTAGTGCTAGAAAAATCAAGCCGAAAAGTTTGAGTCTGTAGATATATAATGATATCTCCATACCAAAGGTCATCATAACTGATCATAAAAAGGGATTCATCGGGTAATGAATCCTTTGCTACATTTTTTGTCTTAGGACAGGGAAGGTCACATATCAATTCAAAAAACACAAGGATTTCTTGGACTTAGCACATTCAAACTCCTAGAGTATCACAATCCATTTGGAGTATTTTCCCCCTAGCAACTGGCATGTAAGAATGTGCTACATAGGGTTGCAATCAGAAATCATGGTGGTCTTTTGTAAAAGGATATAGTGTCAGAAATGTTGAACAACTTGAACAGCTGCCAAGGCCAATTTTTCAACATGTAAATACTTGGCTTTGGTAGTCGTGAGACTCCGACTCAAATAATAAATAACATGTTCGTCGTGAGAATCGTCCTCTTGGACCGGAACCATGGCGATGGTCGAATCCGAAGCAATGATATAAAGGAAATAATCTCGACTATAATCGAGAAGGAAAAGTAGTGGGGTATTGGTTAAAGTCAATTTCAAAGCATCGAAGGCTTTGTTGGCAGTGGTGTCCCATACAAATTCAGAGCCTTTCCTTAAAAGTCGAGTAAATCCGAGCGTTAACTCAGTGTAGTTTGGGATAAAATGACGTAGAAAGTTTGCCTTCCCTTGCAAACTTTGTAGCTGGAGAAGTGAAGAAGGGGGAGGGAGATTGAGAATGGCCTCAACCTTCAAACAATCTACCCAAATCCCTTGATGTGACACAATAAAGACTAAGAGTCGGTCGTACTCCATACAAAAAACACATTTGTGTGGGTTTAATCGTATATGATAGAACTAACAATGAAGGAAAATGGCTCGGAGGTGGGCCAGATGATCACTACGATGCATAGAATGCACTGGTAGGTCATCTAAATATGGTTGGACAATGTTCTTAATATCATGGAAAGCATAAGACATAGCATGTTGAAACGTGGCACCGACGTTATTTAAACCAAAGGGTAGTTTCCGATAGGCAAAAGTGCCCCAAGGACAAATAAAAGCGGGTTTGTTTTGATCCGCGGGTAAGATTTTTATCTGATTATATCCGGAGAAACTGTCCATTAGAGAGAAGATTTCACTTCCAGCGCAATCATCGACGATTTGGTCAACGAAGGGGGTGGGAAAGTTGTCTTTAGGACAAGCTTTGTTGATATCCCTATAATCAACATAGACATGGATCGTACCTTGTTTCTTGTTAACTGGAATGAGATTGGATACCCAATAAGCTAAATCCACGGGATAAATAAAGCCAGCTTTATGAAGTTTTCCAACTTCAAGCTTGATAGTGGTGACTTTACGAGGGTGGACCGGTCGAATTATTTTCCAGACGGGTTTAGTGCCCGGGTATGTCTTGATTTCATGTACAACAATATCGGGGTGAATACCAGGCATCTCTTCATAGCTCCAAGTGAAGACGTCACAGAATTCTTCAAAAAGAGATTGATACATGGAAACTTCATCAGTGGAACACGAAGCTCCGATGTGCACATTTTCAACAACTCTAGGTTTGATAGAGATATCGAGGGGGATGGTGGGTGAAATGTTGCTTAAGTTCCCTTCGTATAACATATTGTGTGTGGAGTCGGGAACCGAAGTAATAACGATAATGGTCGACGGAATAGAAATCCGTTGGTTACTCTCGAGGGTGTGTTGTTCCAGGAAGAGAATGGAACGATGATGTCCATCATCCCAAGGAGTGTCCTCCATGGACATAACTGACATAATCATCTCATCTGTGGGAAAAATTACATGAAAATGATCAGGAGATGAATCACCAAGAGAGGGGGTAGAGGGGGATGTTGATTGAATGGCTTGGTAAGTGGATTCAATTGGACTCAAAGGCATCTGGTCACCATAGTGAAGATAATCACCGGTTGCGGGTACTACCCACGGGTCAGAAGACACGGGAGTTTCACGGATGAAGGTGGATATCATGTTGATCAAGGCAACCAAAGGAGGTGGAACGTCGGGTGGTGGGATGGGGAAAGTACCCATCAGAGTGGAATCTTTTAGAAGACCCACACCGACATTCTAATATCTAGGGGGTGTCTTTGCAATGAAAGGTACGTTGTTGGTACATGTATTAGAGTTAAAGAAGGCCAATTGGTCCACCGTAATTACTTTTCCCTGATGTGGAAAACATACGACATGGAAAAGAGTGGACACAAATGCATGCATGGAATCAATCCAGCTATGGCCGAGTAAAAGGTTGTAATCGAGAGGTCCGTCAAAGATCTCAACTTCTACACTGACTGATTTGCCTTCTAACGTGATGGGAAACAAGGGAATGACATGGTAAGGTTTAAATCCAGAGCCATTAAAGGCTTTGAGCATGTTGTGTGATTCAGTTAAGGGAGGAGAGCTGATGGCTTTCCAACAAGCGATGGACATGACACACGTCAAGGCACCCTCATCGATAATTGTGCTACAAATGTTCTTGTCGGTGACAACAACTTGTATTTGAAACGCGAGTTGAGGAGGAAGCCTTGGAATGTGATATTCCAAGTCAAAAATTATTAAATTCGTATCTGTAGGATCAATTTTACCAATAGCTTTCAACAACACCTTCCATTGTGTAGGATGATGCAGGAGCATCGTAAGCAGCCAGCCAATCGAGAAATGTAAAAGCGGAGAGACAACTGGATGCGCAGATAAAAAAAGGAGCACATTTTTAGGAAGATGTTTTGATTTTTAAATCTGAAGCATTAATGTAATAAGCTAGGAGAAGCGTACTTGCATTTATGCCTTGGAGATATGAATAGATCTGGAGAGATTACTCTCATCTTCTGGATGTATTAGGCATTTAAGGTTGTTAATTTAAAGTAGGTAGATATGAATGTTAGATTAGACAGTTTTAGAAGCATAAGAGGGAAAACAAATATAGACACCCTCACCCTTGTATTATTGAAAGTTTTGATGTTCATTCAGAATTCATAAGCCGAAGAACTGTAACAGAGAGCTATAGAGAAGAATCCATGTACAATAGCATTTGAGTTAATATATGGAGCTTTGACTCAATTTTCATGGTGTTGTGATGCTTACTGTTTACATTTGTTGAATGGTATGTTTACAGTTGCTTTGTTTTTCTGTATGCATTTGTTTCAATGTTGTGTTATGTGTATGATTTCATGTTGAATGAATGAAGTCTGAGAGAGGAGAAGAATGAGTTTCAATTGTTTCTCTTCCTGAGAATTCCTGCAAGGATTGCAGTGAATGTCCGCAAGGTGTGTGTTGATGAGGGTCTGAGTTTTATCTTAGAAAGCTCAGGAGAGATACCGTTGTTCTCATAACAGCTGAAGTGCAGGTGAAGCATAGAGCCATGCAAGGTGTGCACAGGCTAGTTGAAGCCTTGGATTTTATAAATCCAGGAGGAAGGTTGAAGGACCATTGTTGCAAAGAGCGCACAGGGTAGGAGACTCAAATAAACAATGATTATTTGAAGGTTTTCCCCAAGGAGTGCGAGCAGAGATTCTTTTGGAAGTCTGAGTTTACAAGTGAATGTTCAGGAAGGATAACACCTTTGAAGTGCTCAAAGGGAGACGGAGGTTGAAATCCTCTCATAGAAGCCAAGTTCAGGAGGGAGAACACCAAGTCGTTTGGACAAGAGTCATTGAAGAGTGCATCTAGTGGTCATAATTCTCCGTGGAGAACTCTCGAAGTCGTGAGGACCGTCAGATCCAGAGGAGCTATGAGGTGGTTAGGAGTTGGATGTATCTACCACCCTAACATCAAGAATCAATGTGGACTGTTGATCGGGATCTGTTTGAGCTGTCAGATCATTTCGGGAATTCAGGATCGCAAGTTTGGAGTGCAGGCCAAAACCCTTGGTCACTTAAACTACCAGTTTATGAAAGGGGTTATCAGTAGTGGAATTTTCATAATTTCGGTAATTCGAGGTTCGACATACTAGAAATTATAGTGACAAGGAACTAGGACCCTTAGCATTGAAAATCCTGAAGTCGTGAAACATGACGTTCCTTTGGTGTGAAATATTGGCATTTTGGCATATCGGGGTTTGGTGTTTCAGAAATCCTGATGACAAGGAGCAGGGGCACTTTGCACTTAAAACCCCGAAGTTGCGAAACACAAAGTGTCATCAAGTGGAATTTTGGAATTTCGGCTTTTCAAGGTTCGGGAAGTAGAGGAGACAAGTGATTTTTGGAATCGAGAGTTTCAAACTCTCGGTATGCGAAATCCCGAAAAAGGGTCACTGTTTCAGAATTCGGGGAATCATAAGGCAAGAGGGACGATTGTTGGGTCATTCGCTCAAGTCCTGAAAAGATGAATTTAGTGGCAATAGGTGGTGTGCATTGGAGCGGTCAACCCTCATTGACAATTCACATTTAGGAAATTTTCAAGAGCTGTGGGGATATATCAGGATTCTCCAACTCCTGAAACCTAAAGTCCTTTGTGGCTCAAACAAAGGGTTTGATTGACCCTTGGCATGGTTTTAGTGAAGATCTTGTGTGGATCTCTGCCTGAGGGCAGGGGGTCTGCATCAGTGTGGTATCAAAGCACAGAATAAATTCTTTGCTTTCTGTAGCAGAGAGTAAAGAGAAAATTTTCTCATCCATGCCACCGAGAAGAAGAGATAGGCCAATGCCTGATCCAGCAGTGGAAAGAGAAATGCGTGAGTTACATTCCAGACTTGATGCTAAGGAGACAGCACAGAGGTGCACAGTCGACGCTGGGGATATCAACAAGGATGAAAGTGAAAATGAAGTTGGAAATGAAGGAGAAGAAGTTGTAGTCAAAGATGCTGCAGATGAACGCCTATTCATGGTTGTTGCTAGGATAGGTGCCAGAGCAAAAATGGACATTCCCACATATGAAGGAAACTTGGATGTTGAAGAGATTCTAGAGTGGATTAGAGCTCTATACAAATACTTCTACTATGAGGATGTCGAGGAAGATAAGAAAGCCAAACATGTCGTTACTAGACTTAAGGGGCATGCAACACTATGGCGGGATGAACTTCAGGCTGACAGATGCTGCAAGGGCAAGTAGAAAATCAAAAGTTGGGATAGAATGGTTGCAAAGATGAAAGCCAAGTTTATACCCAAGGATTATCAAATCACTTTATTTCAGAGGATGCAAAATTTGAGACAGAAGATGATGTCAGTGAAGGAATACCTTGAAGAATTCTACAAGATAAACATCAGAGTAGGTCATCAGGAAAGCGATGATGAAAAATTTTCCATGTCCATGAATGGTCTGCGATATGACATCCAATATGAGATGAGCATGATGGCCATCCAGAATGTGGAATATGCTTATCATATGGCTCTGAAAGATGAAGAGAAGCTAAGCCGAAAGCAAGGTCAAAGAGTCTGAGGTAGAAGTCAAGCCAGAGGCAAAAAAATTGCCCAAGACAGAACTCAGAGACCTAAAGAAGAGGGAAAGAAACCTCAAACTCAACCTGAGAGAGGAGGAAGCTCACAAGGAAGGTATTATGTTGATATAAATACTTTTCCTCAATATAGAGGAAGAGGAAGAGGCAGAGGAGGTGAAGTGAAATGATTTGTCTATGGAAAAATTAGACATAAATCCTATGAGTGTCCAGATAGGAAGAAATATGGTGGTGAAACTCACATTGCCGAAGCTCAAGGATGGAATGTTGAGGCAGAAGACACTGAGGGCAGAAGATCCTTGATGATGAGGAAAGTTCTCTTGAAGCTAGAGAAGGAGGCAGAGAACCCATCCCAAAGAAACATTCTGTTTCAAATTGCTTGCAAAACTAAAGACAGGGTATGCAAGGTCATAGTGGACAGCAGTAGCACAAAAAATCTTGTATCTACATAGATGGTAGAAAAGCTGGAGCTAGAGACTATTGTACATCCAAGCCCATATAGAGTTTCATGGCTACAAAAGGGACATCAAGTAAATGTCACTAAACAGAGTTTAGTTGAATTTAAAATAGGAGGATATAAAGATGAAATATTATGTGATGTCATTCCCATGGATGTTTTTCATCTATTGCTGGGTAGACCATGGCAATATGATAGAAACGTAGTTCATGATGGGAGAAAGAACACGTACACCCTGGAGAAAAATGGTAGGACTGACATGTCGTTGCCAATTAAGGATAAAGAGGTAAAAACAAAGATGAGCAACATTGTACTTCTCATGAGTGGGAAGGAACTTCTTCATGAGGTTAAGAAGAAGGAAGACACACAATTTATTGTGGTTAGGAAGCCCATAATTTTTTTGACCAGTACAAGGATAGATGATTTACCAGAAGAAATCTAGGAGTTGCTAGGAGGGTTTGTTGATATAGTAGTGGATGAACTACCTTGTTCATTGCCACCTATCAAGAGTATAAGTCATCATATTGATCTTATACCTAGAGCCAGTTTTCCGAACAAAGAAGCATATTGGTTGACGCTGCAAGAAAATGAAGAAGTTAAGAGGTAGGTTGAGAACTTAATGGACAAAGGATTGATTCAAGACAGCTTGAGTCCATGCACTATTCCGACAGTGCTCAGCCCAAAGAAAGATGGTGGCCGGAGAATGTGCACAGACTCAAGGGAGATCAATAAGATTACCATCAGATATAGATTTCCATTACCAAGGATGGACGACTTGATGGATTGCTTGAGTGGAGTAAATTTTTTTTCGAAGATTGATTTGAAAAGTGGGTATCATCAAATTCAGATGAGATAAGGTGATGAATGGAAGACATCATTCAAGACGAATGAGGGGCTATATGAATGGCTTGTCATGCCATTTGTCTTAGCAAATGCACCCAGTAATTTCATGAGGTTGATGAACAAAGTCCTGAAGGATTTCATTGGGAAATTCGCCATTGTATATCTTGATGATATATTAATTTTCAGCAAGACAGTAGCAGAACACTTAAATCATTTAGTTGCAGTAATGAGGAGATTACAGCAGGAGAAATTGCTGATCAATATGAAGAAATCATCATTTATGAGGACATAACTCATTTATTTGGGTTTTTTTATCTCTGCAAATGAACTGAAAATGGATCTGGAAAAGATAAAGGCGATTAAAAATTGGCCATCGCCGAAGAGCATGTTTGAAGTTCGAAGCTTCCATGGTTTGGCTAGCTTCTATAGGAGATTCATACGAAACTTTAGTGGAATTAGCGCACCAATGATGGATACGATGAAGAAAAGACATAAATGTTTTCACTGGATGGAGGAAGCAGAGAAGAGCTTCAATCTGCTGAAGAAGAAGATCATTGAGCAACCAATTCTGGTTTTGCCAGATTTTAGCAAGACATTCCAGGTCAGGTGTGATGTGAGTGGATTTTCAATTGGAGTGGTCTTGAGCCAAGATGACAGGCCAATCGCATACTTCAGTGAAAAACTGAATGAGGTGAAGATTAAGTACTCCACATATGATAAAGAATTCTATGCAGTCATACAAGCACTGAAGAAATGGAGACACTATTTGGTTCCCAAAGAGTTTGTTTTGTACAACGATAATCACGCTTTACAATTCGTGACTCGACAGGAGAAGATGAACCAAAAACATGCTAAATGGGTTGAATACATGCAAAATTTTACTTTTGTGACTAAGCATATTTCTAGAACTGCTAACAAAGTTGTTGATGCTTTGAGTAGGAAATGTTTGCTTATGCAGGAATTTAGAGTTAAGACTTTGGGTTTTGATAACCTCAAAGAAATGTACAGGGATGACCCAGATTTTAAAGAGGCATATGAGGCATCTGAGAATCCAATTCTCAGGGATAGAAGCCAATGGATTGAATACATGATCTAGGATGGATTATTGTTTAGGGGAAATAAATTATGTATTCTGAAATGCTCCATGAGGGAGAATTTGCTGAAGGAAAAACATAGTGGAGGATTGGCCAGACATTTTGGTCATGACAAGACATTCTCAAAGTTGACTGGCTCATATTTTTAGCCAAGGATGAGGACCGATGTCAAGAAATTTGTGGATAGGTGCATAATTTGTCAACACACGAAAGGAAAAAGGCAGAACACAGGGTTATACCAACCATTACCCATACCTGAAAGGCTATAGGATGCAGTGAGCATGGATTTCATATTGGAACTACCAAGGACACAAAGAGGACATGATTCAATCTTTGTGGTAGTCAACAAATTTTCAAAAATGACACATTTCATACCATGCCAGAAAACTAGTGACGCAACTCATATTACAAACTTGTTTTTCAAGGAAGTCGTCATACTTCATGGCATTTCTAGAGGACCTTATGGAAGAAGTTGGGGACAAGTTTGTATTTTAGTTCAGCATATCATCCTTAGATGAATGGACAGACAGAAGTTGTGAATAAGAGCTTGGCAGATTTGTTAAGAAGCCTAGTGACTAAACACCACAGTCAATGGGATCACATTCTACCATAGGTGGAATTTGCTTACAATGATTCACTCAATAGAAGCATAGGACAGAGTCCATTCCAGATTGTATATAGAACACAACCAAGAGGAGTTTCTGAATTGAAAGATTCAGAACAAAATGAATTCAGGAGTGCTAGTGCAGAGGACTTTGCAGAAGGAATGAAGGAGCTTCATAGCCAAGTCAAGGAATTATTGCAGAGTTCAAGTCAAGAGTACAAGCGGAGAGCAGATCAACAGAGGAAAAAACTTCAACTTGAAGTTGGTGATCTGGTTCTTGTGCATTTGAGGAAGGAAAGGTTCCCAAGGGGAACGTATAATAAGCTGAAGATGAAAAAGATTGGACCGAGTAAGGTCATAAGGAAATTTGGGGCAAACACATATGAGATTGAATTACCTGATGGGGTTGGAATATCACCGATATTCAATGTTGCAGATTTGTACCCTTACAAAACTAAAGAAGCAGGAACAAAGGAGGAACAGAAAGAAGTTCAATGGACAAAACAAATGCCTGTAGCTGAAAATCCGCAAATGAAAATCATAATCGACAAAAGGGTTAGCAAAAATACCAAGAGAAAAGAGTATTTCAAATACTTGGTCAAATGGAAGGGACATCCAATTGAAGATGCCAGTTGGGAGGATGAAGCAACAATTCATAGGCATGGATGGACCGTGCAAGATCTCATGAATAGGAGTTCATGAACATTTTCAAGCAAGGGAGTATGATGCAGGAGCATCGTAAGAAACCAACCAAGTGAGAAACATAAAAGCAAAGAGACAATTGGACACGCAGATGAAAAAAGGAGCATGTTTTTAAGAAGATGTTTTGATTTTGAAATATGAAGCATTAATGTAATAAGCTAGGAGAAGTGTACTTGCATTTATGCCTTGGAGATATGAACAGACCTAGAGATATTACTCTCATCTTCCAGATGTATTAAGCATTTAAGGTTGTTAATGTAAAGTAGGTAGATATGAATGTTAGATTAGACAGTTTTAGAAGCATAGGAGGGAAAACGAATATAGACACCCTGACCCTTGATTATTGAAACTTTTGATGTTCATTCAGAATACATAAGCTGAAGAACTGTAACAGAGAGTTGTAGAGAAGAATCCATGTACATGAGCATTTGAGTTAATATATGTATCTTTGACTCAATTTTCATGGTGTTGTGATGCTTACTATTTACATTTTTTGAATGGTATGTTTACAGTTGCGTTGTTTTTCTGTATGCATTTGTTTCAATGTTGTGTTATGTGTATGATTTCATGTTGAATGAATGAAGTCTGAGAGAGGAGAAGAATGAGTTTCAATTGTTTCTCTTCCTGAGAATTCCTGCAAGGATTGCAGTGAACGTCCACAAGGTGTGCATTGACGAGGGTCTGAGTTTTATCTCAGAGAGCTCAGGAGAGATATCATTTTTCTCATAACAGCTGAAGTGCAGGTGAAGCACAGAGCCATGCAAGGTGTGCGCAGGCTAGTTGAAGCCTTGGATTTTATAAATTCAGGAGGAAGGTTGAAGGACCATTGTTGCAAAGAGTGCACAGGGTAGGAGACTCAAATAACCAATGGTTATTTGATGATTTGTTGCAAGGAATGAGAGCAAGGATTCTTTTGGAAGTATGAGTTTACAAGTGAAAGATCAGGAAGGATAACACCTTTGAAGTGCTCAAAGGGAGACAGAGGTCGAAATTGTCTCATAGAAGCCAAGTTCAGGAGGGAGAACACTGAGTCATTTGGACAAGAGTCATTGAAGAGTGCATCTGGTGGTCAAAATTCTCTGTGGAGAACTCGCAAAGTTGTGAGGATCGTCATATCTAGAGGAGCTGTGAGGTGGTTAGGAGTTGGATGAATCTGCCACCCTGACATCAAGAATCAATGTGGACTATTGATCGGGGTCTGTTTGAGACATCAGATCATTTCGGGAATTCGAGATCACAAGTTTGGAGTGCAGGCCAAAACCCTTGGTCACTCAAACTCCTGGTTCACGAAAGGGATTATCAGTAGTGGAATTTTTGGAATTTCGGTAATCCGGGGTTCGACATACTGAAAATTATAGTGACAAGGAACCGAGACCCTTAGCATTGAAAATCCCGAAGTCACGAAATGCAACGTGCCTTTGGTGTGAAACATTGACATTTCTGCATATCAGGGTTCGGCGTTTCGGAAATCCTAAGGACAAGGAGCCGGGGTGCTTTGCACTGAAAACCCCAAAGTCACAAAACATGCAGTGTCATCGTAGTGAAATTTCAGCATTTCGGCTTTCTGGGGTTTGGGAAGTAGAGGAGATAAGTGATTTTTGGAATCGAGAGTTTCAAACTCCCGGTACGTGAAATATCAAAAAAGGGTTGTTATTTCGTAATTCGGGGAATCATAAGGAAAGAGGAACAATTGTTGGGTCATTCACTCAAGTCCTGAAAAGCCAAATTTAGTGGCAATAGGTGGTGTGCATTGGAGCAGTCAACCCTCATTGACAATTTTCATTTCGGCAATTGTCAAGAGCTGTGGGGATATATCGGGATTCTCCAACTCCTGAAACCTGAAGTCCTTTGTGGCTCAAACAAAAGTTTTGATTAACCCTTGGTGTGGTTTTAGTGAAAATCCTGTGCAGATCTCGGCCAGAGGGAAGGGGGTCTGCATCAGTGTAGGACAACTCTGAAGGACTTCGAGGGATGACATCATGGATGGTGCTTGAGCTAGATCCTCTACAATACTGTAGTTCCAGGCAGCATATGCATGAGTATTGAAAGTAGACTTTCGAACAACACCCTTTGGGGGAGGACGAAGAACTGTATCTAGGCTCGGTCGTTCGAGATGAAAAGGACCGTCGGTAGGTGGAGCTGAGGGAGATGGTTGAACCAACGAAGGTGGTATTTCGTCAACTTTATCCTTGTAGGAAGAATAATCTTTGGCTTGAGTGGTAAGTGTGATGTCATTCTTCTTTGAGTCACCAGTACACATTAGGACATAGGCAGTAGTGGAGGGGGAAGGTTGGTCATGAATGACCAATTGGGCCTTCTATTGAGAAGGGAAGGGTTGTGACAACATGACCAATGTAGGTGGTTTCAGAGTCCCTTGAAGGAACTTGGTAACCTCGACTCGTCTTGGACAATCCTTAGTGTAGTGATCATCACCACAGATAAGACAAGGGTTTGCGCTTATCCTTATCATCAACAGGTTGTGTTTTGGTCTTCTCAAATTGTGGATTATTTTTGTCCTCCTTATTCTTACCCTTCCCTTTTTTAGATTTATTCTTTCCGGTAGGGGTAGATTGAACATAGTTCACCTCAGAAGTCTTGCGGGTGAGAGGAGTAGGAGATAGAGCATGTTGAACATTAGAAGCAACATACTTGGGGTTGGTGGTAGAGGCTTGTGTGGAGTGGGGTTGGGCATGGAAAGTGCCAATCACACCATCAACTGCATGAGAAACAACAAGAGTAGTTGAAGTAGTGGTAGTATAAGGAAGAGGTGCATCAGGGAATAAATCATAAAGAGTACCTATTTGTGAGTAAACAAGGTCGAGGTATTGAGAACGACTGATCGCCTATTCTTCTGTGACAACTCCACCCATGGAGATGTCACGAGTGATGTCATTCATGAATTATTTTGTGAACCACTTTGCTAGTAACTGATCAGGAAGCTCAATTTTTATTAGACGTCGTCTCCATTGCCACTCATGAATGTGATCAGAGATATGATTGGCTTTGGTTTGTTTGAAAGAACTCAAAATTTTGGTTCCCATTTTGTAACGGATTGGTAACTGGTAGTGGGTGAGGAAAGCCATGGTGAGGATATTAAAGTCAATGAAGAAGCCTCGTGGTAATTCCATATACCACTTCACGGTGGAACCCATGAGAGTTCGCTGAAAAAGATGCAAACAAATAGAGTCATCCATTAAAGAGTTGGATGAACACCAAAGGTGGAAAGTCATTACATGATTGTTTGGGTCCTCTCTCGGTTTACCATCGAACTTAGGAATGTTGGATGGTAGTTTGGCCAGTATTAAGGGCCATTGAGGAGAGTGACTGATAGGATCATTTAAAATTCTAGATAGATCAGGGAGGTCCAGGGTGGCTAAGAAGGGTAACTGTCTATTCACATGGGGGTACTAGTGACTTTGGGGAGGAAGTCCTGTAGGTATACCAGTAGGACCATAAGCAGTTTGCATATAATGCGAAGATCTAGACATATTTGGTTGTTGGTGCGAAGGAATGTAACTTATAGGGTTGTATTGGTTAGGGTTGTTCCCTTGAACAGGGACATTGGGTCGAGCATTTGAGCCCCAAATGGCATTGGACGGACCTAGATATGGTTGGCTTGTACTAGGGGGTATGAAAGAGCTAGCTTGAGGCTGTTTCTCCCTAGTCGATTGAGGATTATTTTGGATAAGATAGTTCCAATACTGGGCCAAGGCTGCAGGTATGTTCTGTCCATAGGGTGGGGTAGGTGGGGGTTTCTCTCTAATCGGGGGTTGCCTCCCAATTGGTATTTGACCTCCAAAAGGGGATTGTGTTTGGCCTCCAGGGTAAAATTTTCCACCAACAAAAATTTGGTAGTTAGGTGTGAAAGACTGGGTGGTGCCACTAGGGTCGGTTCCTCCAATAGGGGATGGAAGAGACCCTCTAGAAGGGGGTCGATGAAGTGTCAGAATAAAACTAGGAACAAGATTGTGCCTAGAAGGAGTGGAAATGCCAAGAGTTTTGGATGGGACTTGTGTAGGAACGGAAACAGAAGCATTCAATGCATGATATCTCAGAGGAAGTATTAGGGTGAGTCTGGGCGAAAGCGGCATGCCAATGGGGGCTTGGCTAGCCACTGTATTCCTGGTGGGAATAGTCGTAGTATTTGGGACCATTGTAGAATGGCGTGTCTAAAGGGGGATGGTCGAGTTGGGATCTGCCAACGGGGTGTCAGAACTACCGAACATGTAGGCAGTCGTAATGAGAGTATGTTCTATATCATATGTTTTAGGTAGCTTGTACTTGATGAAGATATTGACACTTGTGTCGAGGCCGAAAATATCTTGTCTCAGAATGTGACGAGACCAAAAAGGATCCTGACCTTCAGGGCCTATGAACGGTCTAGTTGGTACTCTAGAAGTTTCAACAATAATATCTCCAGAACAATTTACCCGAAGAATACTTCTCTCAGAACTATGAGGAATTCCAGAAGTCTCTAGAGAATCAGAGCCTTCAACTCGTGGAGTGGTAGTGTCTTGGACCTCACTCCGTTGAGGAGAGTCCTCCAGTGGGTTGGTAGGAAAGGGTTGAGAACCTCCCAGATATTTCGGGGGTAGTCCTTGCATTCTACGTGAGCGACGTGGAGGGTCAGAGTTGGCAGAGCTAAATATTTTACACAAGAAACTCAATGGCCAACTTATGGAAACAAACAACAAGCGCTAGTAAAAATCTAGCAATCAAAACCAAGCAAACAATACCTTCTTACTCCGAAGTCACTAGTTGGTGATGAAATCTAACATCGCAATGTCGAGACAAGAAGGGGTTGGGCTAGGGTGGAAGAGTTACGTTGACGACCTTCTTAATGGAATTACATCCTTGTGCAAGCTCCCACACATAATCATGGGTATACCCTCCAAGGAGCCTGCGTGAGTCTAGCCAACATCGATTCCAGGTACTGTGAAGACTTACCCTTCCACAGTCACCTTGTGTAAGAATCTAAGAAGATAAGCTACTAAAGTTACCACAAACAACAATGATGCCTAGGGAAACAGTCGACAGTCTGATCTACACGCAAGGGCAAGGTATCTAGCCCGAAATCAACTTAAGAGGCTTCCAATCATCATTGTGGGTATACCTTCAAGCGACCCCTGTAATACGTGCAATATCTACACCGAGATCAACAAAGTAGGGTGAGTAACTCTATCGATCTCAATGTGACCTTAGGTTTGACCCTTGTGTGAGAAGGGCTTCCCAGGATAAAATGTTGTAAATGGAATTTGACACTCCCTATCACAAGATACTATTGTGTGTTTTGTGTTTTGGAGAGTGTGTCTCACTGCCTATTCCAAAACTCTAGCCTAGCTAATGTTGGTGTAAAAGATCCCTATAAAATGTTACTAGTTGAATTTTAAAGTTTCAAAATATTATTAAAGGTTGTTGTTACTCAAGAGGGAGACGAGAATGAAACCAATGTTGTGTAAGACTTTTACCCAACAATGCGTAAATATAAAGGAATGATACAAACTTTCATTCAATGAATTCTATCTACAGCAGGGAAAAAGAAGTTTTCTGGAACAATGCAAACTACAATGTACAATTCCCTTTTTAAATGTAATATCAAACAATCATTGATATTGTAAATTCACTATTCGTTCTCTTTCAATATTTTAACGCCAATATTTTATGAATAAATGATTTCTTAAAAGAAAAAGACTTTAATTTATTTTTTTTAGAAACCAAAAACAAGGATGGAACTAAGTAAAGGTAAGCAACCAATGAAAATAAAATACTCAAAAAAAACCCAAATCGATCTTTCAATGAAGATAAAAACACAAAATGACAAGAAAAGGTTTCTTCAAATGTGAACAAGAATTTTTTTTCTGATCATTAAGCAATCCAGAAGATACTTACAAATTGAAACCCAAAATAGGAGCTTTGATTGAGCAAGCACTCGGACTGAAATCCAGAGATTGTATCCTTCTCGACCAAAACAAAGATCGAAAAATACCAAAAGAGAGGTGTTCGATCTTCAAAATCAATCAAGATCAAGTTGAAACAATCAGAAGCATTCAAGAACTGGTATAAAAAATCTTTTTCTAGCTGACTGAAACAGAAACTGGGCAATAGCAGAGGTCAAGACCCAATCCAAGAAAGTTTTCAAACGCTACCATGGGCAGACAGTATAACTCAGTGAGCAAATGAGTGATTTCCGTAGGCCAATAGTCATGCAGGTCGTGAAAATCCCGCACTGAAACAAACCACTAGGGTGTGGAAATGGAAGGTTTCCTCGGGCTACTAATAGGGTGCAGTGCAGATGCGTTCCATAAAATAGAAAATTTTGGAAAAAGACAAAGGGTCTCATGAAAATTTTAAACCTAGTGAGTCTAATTGGATCTTCCACAGAGTCAGAGACTGAAATAGAATGTAAAAGATAGGCTATAAGAAAATGGCCAATGAAAAACCACAATCAATTTGTACTTTCCCCAATGGAGTCACCAATTTTGTTAATGGGTAAATCGATAGATGCAGACATGAACTAATCCCCCTAGATCCACATATATCTAGAACAAAACAAGATGAAACAATACACTTTCCCTAGATTATGATAATTGAATTTAATTACCAAAAGAGGAATAGATAACATACCTTATGAATCGCTTCCTTATGTCTTTGTTGATCCTTCTTTGCTCCAATGTTCCTATGAGATCAGATCTATAATAACGCAAATCGACCAACATGAAAGTACCAATAGAGAAATTCAATGATAACCTAAAAATGTGATCAAGAAGTCATGTAATAAAATATCAATCATTTTATGGGAAAGAGACATGCCACCGTATTATATTAATGAAAGGTAGAAGATACAACCAAATTTCCTTCATGTCGCAAGTTCCCTTTCAATGGCCCTTTGTTCTGACACACACATACATTTTATCTGACCTTTTGCATGAATACTTCTCTCAAAAACTTGATGGATGAATGGAGACCTCAAGCATCACTTGAAATAAGATTCTTCACAGTCTTCAGCCTATTATTTCTCAATCTCTATGCTTCTTTATGCTTGTACCTCTAACCTTTTCCATGAGAATCCTATCATTATATAGGAGAAGCTAAAGTGGTTAAAGAGATGAGGATGATCCCATCAAATCAAAGAAGTCAGTAGGATCGTAACCACATAGACACCACTTCATATTTCTAGAAGATTCCACTTCTAGAAGCTATTAGAATTCCTTTCCTCTTTTAGTTTCAAAGCACTGTTGCGACCTACCTATATATCCGCCTGTAGAAATCCCATGGACTGGCTATAGTACATCATGCAAAAATTAGGGATTTCCACACTGTGTAAATGGAGTTGCCCGTGGTGGCCTTTCAAAAATACATCTTACAAGGGTGGAAAGAGGTTGCTTTTCTCAAGAAAAATATCATATTGGGAACCTGAACACATGTTTATGTAACCATCATCAGGGTGACCAAAATAATGTGTAACATACATGAAGCAAGGACTAGGAGGGAGCTAATCCTATGATCCATTGAATATGATGAAGTATATATCCGTGGTAGCATCCATGAAAGATAGTATGTGTTCAGTTCAACTTCATAATAAGTCTTCTTAGAAGAGAAGCCTTAAAGTATTCCTGGTTGTCCATCCACATCCATGATCCTATAATAAAAGGAAGAAGTGAAATATTTAAGGCATGGAATCTATAAGAAACTCCATGGATCCAAGAGATAAATAAAAACATCAAGAAGAACATGAAGATTCCAAGAAAGAAAGAGAAGCCAGAACAACCAGTCATTGTATTAAGAATCACAAGATTACTAGCCTGATATGAACTCACTAAAAGCAATCAAGCAGATGAAATGAAGGTTGTGATGAAGAACATTGTATATATGCAAGCATTGCAAGATCCATAACTAGAGTTTCTCCCAAATGGAGGGAGAAGACTATGATGATTACTTGTTCCAGTAAACCAGACATACCTCTACATGAATCTGTATATCATCTGCAATATCCATGGGTTGGAGTTCTACATCAGATGAATGCAAAGATTGTTCTCCAGAGCGTATGAAGAGAAACCTCAAGACTTTGAGGCATACCAAAAAGAGACCCTTGTACGCAGATGGAAGAAGATAACTTGGTGGAAAACCTCCAGTGCACAACAGAAGCATGGTGAAGAATTTCTATAATAGAGATATTGTATCAAGATGATTACTTAGAAGATCAGATCTCATGATGACAGAAGAAGTTCCACATGGATATGTTCCAGTTTGACCCTTGTCACAATGTTGTGAGCTAATAGGAACCAAGAGGAATCCAACAATGATACACTTTATTGATCAGAGCTACATGAAGCCTTCATATAATACCAATGTTCCAGACCGAAGTACATTTGAAATCAAGCATTACATTATTCGTGAAGAAGTCCAGAAAGGAGAAAGTGGTTCTCCAATACATATCTCCACAGATGAACATATAAACAAACATTTTTGGTAAATATTATGTCCAAGATGAAAGAGTTTGTGTACTCAAGATAGAGCTCACGGAGATGAATTCCTTATTGAAAAAGAAAGAGATGAATCCCAGGTTGGGAGGGAGAACTGATGTATTATTTATTGATGGACAATCATTTTTTAGTTCGAAAAATGGTCCAAGATGAGCAGATTCTTTTTAGTTTGGAAAGTGGATTGAGATTTCTGACAGACAAACATTTTCCTGTCTGGAAAATGGTCCATATTCCTGATGTACCATAGATAGTGACTTCCCATTGTGGTTAACATGGGAAGTGGTCTATGGTAGTCTCTCTTCTTGAGAGTTACTCAAGAAGACTAGCCTGCCTTGCCGAACAAAGATTTCTCATTGTGGTTAACATGAGGAATGGTCTGTTTTGGAGGTTGGTACAGGACAGTCATTTCCTCTTGTGGTTAACATGGGAAATGGTCCAGACAATCATTCCTTAGGGAGGATTCATTCTCTCCAGGTTTCACTTTGTTTAGTTCTAGAGGAATGGCCCAGGGTGGGGAATGGTCCAGGTTCAACAATCAAGAATAGACTTTCCTTAGGGTGGATTCATTCTCTCCACGTTTCACTTTGCTTAGTGTCAGAGGAATGGCCCAGGGTGGGGAATGGTCCAGGTTCAACAATCAAGGATAGACATTCCTTAGGGTAGACTAATTCTCTCTAGGTTACACTTTGTCTAGTGTCTAAGGAATGGCCTAGGGTGGGGAATGGCCCAAGCTCAGAAATCAGGACAATTATTCTTCCTTGCTTGAGAATAATAGTACAGATAGCTCATCATTGATGTTTTACCTTCTAAGGGTAGATGCTCTTCCAAGATCTCACATATGTGAGTAGGAGAATGGCCCAAATGATTCAGTTTATATCATAACATTGTTTCTATGCAAGTTTCTATCAGATGATTGTTATGAAGACTGTATGTCTCTAGACAGTAGATGTATACTACTGTGGTGGATGTGTTTCACTATTTGTGGTTGTACGTCACTGATCAAGTACATGTGTGATACTTGGTGTGGTAGTGTACCAATGGATTGTAGTTGTGTACTAATATGGATAGACACAGTTGTGTTCTATTGAACGATATTGTTCTGATTGCCTTGAAGACTATCAGCAGTGTTGAAAATGATTATTAGCTAGATGGATGATCAATGAATAGAGATTTTCCAAGACAAAAAATGGTTCAGAACATTTACTCTTCTAGATTAGAAGAATGGCTCTTGTGTCACTCTGTGGAGTGAGTATCATGTCTGATTACTCAGATAGAGTATGGTTCTGAGAGATGATGTAGCCGATGACACTGATGGTGATGGTAGTGCTCATGATCTAGTCATGAGATCATCTATACAACTATATTGATGCTACCAGGTGAATGGTATGTTTTTGTGCTCAATACCATTACCTGTAATACCTCCATAGCTAGGAGGGAGTGTTGATATTATGGTAGTTGTGGGAATTATTTACCTCCATGTGTAAACCGGACGAGAAGAATACTCTGGGAAGCAAGAAGAAACCCTAATGAGTTGGCTAATAACCCTAGAAGACATGTCGTCTCAAGAAGATAACTTGTATTAGGTTATTAGCCTATAAGATAAGAAGGGATGATTTTAAGGATGGAATTTTATTTTAAAATGTAGAAACCTTGGCGAATCTTACTAATCCTTCATATGCCAAATATAAATGATTGGTTTATTTTTGTAAAAATATTCAAATTTCTAAGGATTTTATATAGTTTTTATAAAATTTTAGCGATTTTTAAGGTAAAACAATTTTATCCTATAGAATTTGGGAGAATCATTTTTAAAATAACAAATCTCATTTTTGGAAAAAACATGGAAAATTAGCCAATGAGCGAAATTTAGCCCCTAAAATCATCCCTGATATTATTAGAGAAGAAGTCGACTAGAATAAATAATATATATTGAACTGACAGATACCCAGAATGAGAAGTCGGCCCAGGCAGTTAGCCAGAATCACTATAAATACAGGAGGTCAGTCTTCATTCTGGTAAGCAGTCTCAGAATTGCAGAGCAACACTTGTGCGCACTGCAGTGCCCATTTTTGTGCGCAGGTTTGGAGGAGAGATGCCATTGCAACTTCTGCAACTAGCATATCACACTTGGCTTGGACTATCTCTTGGTTAGGGTTTAGGCTATCTGATCAGCTCTTGTTGGTGTGCTATCCTTGGGGAAAGGTGCACTATCCTTTGTTTGGCTATCTAGCCTAGGGTTTGCTTCCAAAATGATTCTCTGTCAAGGTTAAGGTACTCAAAGGGTGGCTTCGGCCTATGGTTGGGTGACAATAGTAATATTGTCAATGGTAAAATGAACACATCCATTATATTCTAACAACACCAACAAGCCTCAGTCAAAGAATGTGCTTACAATGGATGATATTGATCTCATCATCGTAGTTGTAGAGGAATCTTCAGAAGACATCTTACAAAGACAAGGAGAAAATAAGGAGTGGAAGTATGAAAGAATAGATAAGGATCTCAAAGGCATCCAATGAGCTATCCATTTGAGCCGTGCAGTGCCAACTGCACCTTCTTCAACGGAAAATGCAGAATTGGGGGATGAGACCACCTAATTGCTAAGGTTAGCAGATGTGATAGAAGTTCGACTTCGTCGAGCCCAAGAAGAAAAGGAGCAGGCCACATAATCCATGAAGGAGGAAAAGGAGGAGGTCCTAGAGAAACTTCGAGTTGCACAGAAGGAGAAAAGTGAAATTCAGGCAGAGTTCGAGCAGAACAATGTGAAGATACAGGAAGAAAAAGACCAACTCTCACAGAGCAGATTGCGGTCAAAGAGGAAGTAACTAAAGAACTTCGCTCTATGTCAGGCCTGGCACAAGAGGGACCAGAGTCAACTGAGATTCAAGTGGGGAAGCTCATCGAAGCCATTTAGTAGCTTCAAGAATGGATAATGGATCTATAACTCCAAGTAGTACCTAACACTCTGCAAGAAGTGTACGATCAGAGGGAAGAAGTTGCCAGGAACGCAATAGAAATAATCAAGGAATTGGTCTCAGAATGTAACAATTAAGTGATAGAAGTGCGCAGAACTATGAGCACCTTGTAGAAGATACAGAGCTGAGGATATTGGAATCACAGCTCCAAGAGGCGAAGCAATAGGCCTCTATCATGCAAGCATAGATGAAGTTGCCTACTGCAGTTGAGAAGATGAAGAGGTCATAGGAGCAACGCACAGCCCAAAAGCAGGTCACTGCTATCCAGAGAAAGGCTATGGAAGTGACACAAAGACTCCAGTCGGTGTAGGACAAAGGCTGCATGCTTTTTGAAGAAGTTGAAGGACAAGGATCGCAACTAGACCAACTGGTTGCAATAGTGGAACAACACCTAGAAGGGCCTATCAATGAGAAATTAATTCAGGAGTTCATTGAGCTTGAGGCTCTAGCGAAGAAACAAGTCAAGGCAGCTTGAGCTAAACTCGAAGCCTTCGAAGCAGTTTTTCCCAGATCAGAGTGACTTGGGATGAGTCACAGGTGAGTATTGGGGGCCTGTTGGCCCTTGACCAAGTTTTGAGAGAAATTTGGTCATGTTTGACCTTTTTTGGGACTTCGAGAAGCTAGTCAAAGACGGATCGCTCAACGAAGTAGATATCGCAGGATCTCACTTGTTTTGTGGACCCAACAAGGGGTTCATTAGGGTTTTTGTATTAGGGTTTTGGGATGTCGGCCCATGGGTTTACCCATGTTTAGGCCTTGTTGTAAGGGATGTAAAAGTATATATAGGAAGGAATTTAATATAGAAAGGAGAATGGGCTTAGTTCATAACTAGATCTGGTTGGCTATGTGCACAAGTTGTTTTGGCTTTGTGCACAGATTGTGTAAGAGGATTTGTGCTAATAAGGAGTTGGCTCTGTGCCTTGACCAAGTTTTGGGAAGGAGGATCTAGCAGGTTGTGTGCATATCTCCTATACTATGTGGAGTTGCGCTCTGTGGCTTTGTCCACATGAGCCGAAGAATGTAGAGAGATCGAAGAAGAGTTAGTGGACGTAGCCCCACACTTGGGTGAACCACGTATATCTTGTGTTGATGTGCTTTGTGCAATGTTGTAATGTTAGTGTATTGATATTTATAAGTGTTAGATAGATGTATGAATGCTTAGTGCTCTATTGATGATAACTGAATGCGAGATCTGAGTTAATGAGATGTGCTAAGTGATTAGAAGTGTTTGATCTGATCATTACTGCGTTGTTCTGTACTTAGGGTTTAATATGCGATGTGAATGGATTTATGAACTAATACATATTGATAAGATAAGTTCTCTATTAAGTGTTGTAATCATGGATCTGTGTCCTAGCTAGGTTGTACACACCTGAGTCCTACAACCCCCCCTGCCTCTACCTTGGGTGAGACTTCATCTTCTTCACAGGTGTTGCTGAAAGGGCCGGTAGTTAGGGTTTTGTTGGTGCACTGTAGAAGCATTGAAATATTGGTCTTCCCTTGTGCCAACACTGACTTTCCAGATCCCCGATCAACAACATCAAGAATGGTTTATTGCATGGCTTCTACCACACATTCCCAGGCTGTTGATTCAATAGAAGGTTGTGTCACAACCCGAGGCACTGGAAATTGTAATGAGATTAGAACCATATCTTGTAGGAGATAATGGAGGGATGGCACAAGCTCATATGTAGTTGGTTGCATTGACAATTTAACTGAAAGAATTGACAAAGGGAAAGGAGAAACACAAGCAAGTTTGGTGTACCAAATGTAGGACTAAATACCATCACAAGGACAAATGCATATAATTCATGCGGTATTTGGTGATGGGAGTGTCGAATCCATTACAAAGAGGAGGATATTGCGAGATATGTAAGAAATGGGACCATCACCCAACTAAGTTTCCATTACTACAGAAGTATAAGGGTACTAAAAGGAACTTGTTTTGCAACTTTTGCAAGTCGGTGGGAGATGACGAGAAGAATTTTCACGCATTCAACTTAATGAGGGAGTGCACATCATATATGTACATGATTCAAGAGGAAAATGTTGGAGAAAAAGGGTGTGTTCCTCAATATAATAACAAAAGAGGCTTTAATCTAGGTAATAGAGGAAACTTTGGCAGAGGCCGAGGCAGAGGAAATTTTGGTAGAGGAGGAAGAGGACCGATAATATGTTTTAATTGTAATCAACCAGGACACTTGGACCATGACTAACAAAATCCATGTACAATGTGCACATATTGCATAGCATTGAACCATGCGACATAAGGTTGTCCCCAACTAGTTGTGAAATGGCAGTCAAGAGGAAACTAGAATTCAAATCAAAATGTACAGAAAATATCAGTCGAAAAATGCAATGAAGGACAAAGAATAACAATTGTTACACATGAAGGAGATAGAGCATGAGCTAATATGACGAGTGAAGGAAATCATACTGAGCAGTGGGTAAGGAAGTAAGAAGGGCCTATGCCAGCCTCTGATCCTTAGCAATAAAAGAATACATATCGAAGGGCAAGAAAATAATTACTCGGACAGGATTGAGAAGCATCAACACGAGATGCACCACATGTAGAATATCATGTCTCGCTAGAGAATTCAATTGGAAAGGTAAGAATTCTAAAATAATTCCTAAGAAGTTGTGTAGATCTAATGAAATATGAAACTGTGTTGAGTACACTATATGACATGATTGATCACTATATACGAGGAATAGAAACTCCTATCACACAAAGGGTGGTAAATCAAGCACTGTGCAGGAAGAGGACAAACAAATAATTTAGATTCAGTGCGCAAATTGGGGACTATCATGTGGATAATGTTATCTTGGACATGGGGTCCAACATGAATGTTTTGCCTAAGAAAACATGGGAGATTATGCGAAAACTCAAACTAGTATTTCCTCTTGTTCAACTAAGGCTCATGAATCAATAAAAAATCATACTGATTGTTCATTTGATAGGAGTACCTGTGAACATTGATGGGGTGCACAGTGTGGCAAACTTTGAAGTTATTGAGATCATGGATGAAAATCAACCATATCCAGAGCTGATGGGACTATAATGGGATTTTGATAACTTGGTGATCATCAACTTGAAGAGGAGGGAGATGGTATTTGAATTTGGAGATTTGAAAGTTATTGCACCCTTGGACCCATTAGAAGGAAAGAGGTACACATCCAGCCAGAGGAAATGACATCGACAACTTATACAACATTACTGCGCGGATGGGTGATTATGTCAACCCTACTACAGATGGTGTGCTAAGTTGGTGAAGTATCATCTTGTGTGCATCAGACTCTGAATAAGGTCTAGAACATTAGAAATATAAAATGCATGAAGTCTCCACAAGATGATGGGCATGCATAACCTGATCCTTGCATTGGATTGGAACAGAGCTATGTGATTCACCTAGGTATGATGGATTAATTGATATAAGTATGTTTGTAAAGGAATTTGAGCTATAGGTACCCGAACAACAAAGGCTGTTGGAACTAAATGTTGTACTAAAAGCAACTCCAGCCAAATGGTGGGATTCACACAAAGAAGACATGAAAGACTGGCCACAATGCAGAAGACTAATGCAAGTTAGGTTGAAAAGTGTAGGAATCTATGGAGATAAATATTAGAAATAGAATGGATGCACATATTTATCCACACACTAGATACAATTCCTAAGAATTGGTAATTGGAATCAGAAATGCATAGAGAGATGACAATATGGGAAGAGTTAGTCCATAGGTTCAAAGTCACATTTACATTTGAATATATGCATTGCTACAGGCTATTTGAATGAATATTTTCTCAGAAGAAGGGACGATGGAGGTGGTACCAGTGTGTAGTGTGCAAAGAGTGACTATGACTATCCATGAGCTAATGGAGTGCTACAATGTGGCTAAGGAAGCAAATGATGAGGAAGATCCTAGAAATGTACAACTACCTAAGACAGAAGGAGAACGAGTATAAGTAGAAGGGTCAGATCTTGAATTTGTCACATACACCCAACCAATAAAGACATGGAAGGTAAACATTGGGATGACAGAGAATCTGAATTTTTCATATATAGGGGATTAATGGAGCGATGAGACAGTCGAGAAAATTGCAGATTTTTTGTGAGAATATCAGTACCTATCCCCACGACATTTTCATAGATGAATGGAATAACAGGGGACTTATGAGAGATGAATATCCCATTGAAACCAAGAGTTAAGCTAGTGTGACATATGCCTTATAGGTTAAATATGAAGTAAAAGGAAAAGGTTGTTGGACACACCTACCACACTTAGAGGGGGGGGGGGTGAATGAGTGTGGGGCTCTTTTTACCAAAAATTTCCCTCTTACACAAAACTCATTAGTTAGCATTCAACATTTTACTCATTACTCATTTCTTTCATTTATAACCAGGTAGATGTGAACACATATCAACAAGATATATCAACAATATATCATCAACAAGTCATCACCACAAGGAATAAAAAGAACACAAGATGTATGTACAATTTTTCTTTTTATTATGGACAACAATCCAGGGGTTTATCAGCAACAACTGAATAGAGTACAAATCTACAAGATCACCAACTCTATAATGCAAGACTCAACTTACATCCTCAGAAAAAACTGAGATGAGGCAACAATCCTCCACAAATATCAATCTGTCACAGGTACGCAACCTATCAGTAGTGCAGCCTGCGTGTGTATGTGCCTTGGATCACTACAGCCCATGTGTGCACGCGGCCAGAGTATACAACAACCTACATATATCTTGTTAGTGTTTGTCCTTCAAGATCAATTCAGATCTTCTGCAACCAATTCATCATTCTCTTCACTGTCCAAATTGACCACCAACCAGTCACAACACATCCAAGCTCTCCAATAGCTTGCTCATGCTCCACAACAAATCAATATGAATTCTATCTCAATCATGTATAACAACTAGTATACCATAGCGATCATGTCATCACTGAATTAAAAGAGTACTGCTCACTCCATCAACCAAATCAACCAAACTGAATCACATCATAGAATCCATACCAAGAATGCCCTAGGCATTCACAACACATCAAACCATAGTATCCATTAAGACAATAATGTAACCATACCTTTTGAACCAATGGATAGATTTGATGTATCTGAGCACTATAGATCTTCTTGGGAGCTTAATCTCAGAATATGGAACCTCTGCATTTTCATCTTCTCAAGTTTCCATGGATTTTCAACATGTACTCACCCTGTATAGAGCCATCCTGCGTACATACTCACCCTATACACAGACAACCCATGTATACCTTCAATGTATACACACTGTATACACAGACAACCCGTGTATGCATCAAAAACTAGGGTTTCTGAACTTCCAAAACTTTTGTCGTCAAGATCTCTGACATTGCCGAAAATTTGATGCATCCATGAGATCCTCCTCATGCTCTCTTTCTAAGAATAGATCTTCAATAATTCTCAAGAGATCCACACCAAAATTCTCTCACAAGAATCTCTCCATCAATACTCCACAAGATAATCTCACAATAAGATCTCCATTGATCCACACAAAGGATGATCTACAAGAGAGCATTGCTATCTTATTTATACTTTCATCCTCTAGGTCACTTTACCGATTTTTAGGCTACTTAACCCATTTCTAGGTCACTCAACCTTTTCCCTTATTTTAGGGTTAACCACTTTCCATAAATAGAGAGTTCTCTAATACTTTACCATTTAAATGTTCCTTCTTGATTTTGTTTCCTTACTTTATCATTTAAATAATCTTTCTTTATTTTGTCACTTCTCTTTATTATTTAAATAATCCACCTTGAATTTTTCACTTTACTTTATCATTTAAATAATGATTTCTTATTTTAGGTCACTTTGACTTCTTTGACCTTGGGGGCTTCAAGCCTTCATATGGGGGTCCTCCAACTTCGTAAGGTCATAACTCTCAAACCGTGAGGATTTATGTGATGTTCCACTTACCACCGGAAATGGCATTACAAGCACTATACATCTAAGATAGTGTTACCAACAAATTCATTGATATTCATCTCATTATTCCACATACAAGCATGGGTCTTCCAACCATTCTTCTAGGATAACTCAATCTGCAAAGCGTCTTCCTGTGAGGGCTTTCACCATAAGGGGACCACTTTGGAGTTCATCCATTTGTGCACCTTATCAATTATTATAAGACAATAATGATTCATCTTTGCATTTTTCAACAATGCATCATATACCAATGAAACCACATCAATCCATCTTCATCATGTATCAATGACAACCCATTGATCCATCATCATATCAATGAAAAATCATTGATCCATCTTCTTCTATGCATTATCATCAAGGATAATACATATTACATTACATCAATTAGTGACGACATGATCCAACAACCTCTTCTTGACATCAATCACTGATATCACTCAATCAAACCATTGGCATCAATCAATCACTTGACATCAATCAATCAAACCATTGGCATAAATGACAACATGATCCAACAATCTTCCCCTTTGGCATTGATGGCAATACCAACATTGATGTCAACACCAATTACCAATTATTGATGTCAAACATGTAGACAAGGCATGATCTACATCAATAGTCATCAATCATATCAATATGACTATCTCTCCCCATTAGTAAACATCAATCATATCATAAATCATCAATGTGACTATCTCTCCCAATCAATAATCACATCAATGTGACTATCTCTCCCCCTTTGACATCAATGGAAAAGAGGCATTCTCCTCTTACGGCTGCTCCCCTTGCTTGAACGCTTCTTAGGGCTTCTCCCCTTGTCTGGATGCCTCTGAATAGTCTCTCCCCTTTTGAACAAGGGATGTCACTCTGATGTAATGTTGAATATACATCACTCATACTCCCCCTATGACCATCGATCCCCCTGGAATTATGCTTATGTTCTCTTTCTTCAAATATAGGGCTCTTTTCTAGGTATGCATATGATAAATATATCCTCCTAGAATCATGGGAAGAAGAATGACTCCCCCTAAGGGTATGTCTCCCCAATGTGCTATCATATAGTGATCCTTGGACCTGTTCATGCATCAAACTCATCCCATACCAAGCATCATGAAGCAAAATATATGTCAGTAAAGAATCATGAGAAAAATATATACCAAGTACATCTTGTACAAAATTTGTGCTCATCATGCACAATACCTATGTACATCAACCTCATGCAATGTGTCAAAATATATTATCCATGGAATATATCAATCATATGCCTCTATCAATATGCCAACATGTGCATCTACCAATATGTCAACCATGTGCATCCACCAATATGCCAACCATGTGCATATGCCAACATGCCAGACATGTGCATCTACCAACATGTCAAACAATGTATCATATCACTCATGATATGTCTCTAAGTGCCAAAATCATGTATCTCAAACAAATGCCAATCGTTATGCTAATAAAGTAGTACTAATGGTGTAGTATCATCAAGCATATGCCATATATGAGTGTACCAAAACATGTACACCATCATGCACCAACATCAAAAAATGATGAATCCCATACATGTATGCCAAATCCTCCATAAAACATGTGCTAATCAACCTGCTAGTAGGTGCCTCTACTAGTGTACCAATCATGTATCAACTATATATCATCAATGATGTACAACATGATCATCTCACCAATCACATGTCCCAATGTGTATCCCATCCATATGCCAAATACATCAAGCTTTCCACCAAGTAAGATATCATCAATATATATCATGTAACCAAGGTGTCATAACTTTACTTTCATAGCCAGCATTGTTCTTCAACATAAAATGCATCAATCCAAACTCTTGGGTTAGTGCCATGCACCCAAGATTTTATTTTACATAATCCAATAGATGAACATTTAAACCTACAACAAAATAGTGTTAGAACCTACAACAAACAATGTCATAACCTGCATCATAGAGTTATACCATCACATCAAGCTCCAAGCCATGTGCATTTCCTTTTTCCCAAGGCTTTACCATATATACACACCCTGCTGCACAACAACTCATGTATGTGCATGACCTATTCAAGGTCATCCTGCGTATGTACGTGATTGTCACCATTATCACCTACATATACCTCAGTAGATGACACTTTTGAACTTCCCTTCAGTCTTTCATTCTGTTTGGGCTGCTCTGTCTTCTTCACCCACTTCTGTAGATGTCCCTTCTCCTCAGAACTTGAGCTCTGAGAATCCATCTTTTCAAAGATGTCTCCTTTCCTTACTTCATTCCTTCTTCTAGCCATGCTATGTGAAGTCCTCATCATGGACTTTCTTCTTGTGTTCCAACATTCTTGGGATTTGTGGCCAAATCCACTATAGTTGTAGCAACTCATGGTGTTACAGTGAACAACAATGTGTCCTACTTGATCACATCTCCAACACCTCATGGTGTTACAAAATATTCCATTATATCTCCTTTCATAAGATCTACATTCAAAATCTTTGTGACCATATCCATTACATGAATAACAATTCCCATGAAAAATACTTTCATACCTTTGCTTTGGTGTCCCAAGAATAGCTTCTTGATGTCTTCCTTTCTTTATTCTTTTGAAATTTTCTTTTCCTTGTGTAGATGGTTGCTTTGCAACATTGTCTTCCTTCTTTGATGGATTTACCTCATGCTTCTTTGAGGTGCTTGCTTCAGCATGTGTATCTTCTCCTTTGTATCCAAGACCTGATTTATCACATGATGATCTTTGACTTTGCAAGATCTCATCCAAGATTCATGAACTATTCAAGAATTTGTTTGAGTTTTCAACCTTCTTTCTAAGGTCAACACTTTCAGCTTCTAGCTTACAACATGACTCTTCCTTTTCATTCATTTGATTCTTCAATAGTTCCTCTATTTTTTTGGCTTCTTCAATTTGGGTCTTGAGATGGACAATGGTTTCAAAACTTTTGCTAATATCATCATCTACATTCATATCTTCTTTTCCATTCTTTAGTATTGTGATCTCTTCTTCCTTTTCTTATAATTGAGTCTTAGAACTCTCTTCTTGTTCTTTGAGCATTCCCTTTAACTTCAAGATGTATCTTTGATTCCTCCTAAGAAACTTCTTAGTTTTATTCAAAAGATAGTTATAGTGTGTATAAAAATGATCATTTCTCATTCTATATAAACCCTCTTCAATTTCCTTTTGAAGTTCTAATAGATTTTATTCTATTATTTCCATGGGATAACTATCATCAAACTTTACACAAACTATTTCTAGATCATATTCTTCACTTGATAAAAATTCAACATCATCACATTTTGAATCATTGCAATCAAGAGTCTTTGGAGATTATTTACCTTCATTTGAAGTATCTTCAATATCTTCCTTCTTTCCAACATCACCACATGACTCTTTTCCTTCATTTGAGATTCCTTCAATATCTTCCTTCTTACCAACATCATCACATCATTTGTTTCCTTCATTTGAAATTCCTTCAAAATCATCACATATGCAATCAAGAGTTAGAAATTCTTTACCTTTGATAATCTTGATGGAGTGGTCTTCAACATCTTCTTTCTTGTCTTGATATGACTCCTCTAGCTTCAACCATAGATCCTTGGCAAAAGTGCATTGTCCCATGCTCTCTTTGATAGGGATTGAAAGTCCACTAAGAATGGTCTTGAGAGCCAATGCATCATTCTTGTTTCCTTCCCTTTGAGTGATCAAAATCTGGACCAGGGGTCAAATTTTAGCTCAAAAATCAACATTCTCGGAATTGCCTCAAAACGAATGGGTGCGTAGCCCTCATCGTCACGAACCCAATGCAATTCATTTGGGTTCAAACGGACGTCGGGAGCGAGAGATATCGCGATATGTTTGAATTGTCAAACAGGCAAAAAAAAAAGGGACGCTGACTGTGCAGTCCGTACAGTCCGTACAGATGCTGACGTGGCATGACCGTACACTGACATGGCAGAGGTGACATGGAAGAGCTGAGTTGGCACCTGCTGACATGGTAGATTCAGATTGGTTGACAGTTGGGCGAATCATGATGTGACACATGGCAATTTTTGGTTAGTGGTTTGGTGCCATGTGGCCTAGTCATGGGCTACCACGTGGCACCATTGAATTGGATATTAGGTCAAAATTTTATGGAGTCCGAGGGATTTGAATCCTGGACCTCCCCCTTTGGCAGCGCCTTAACAAAGTCTAACCAACCAACGTGCCATATTATGTTTCTTGTTATATATACGGTTTAATATATATTTGAATTTATATATGTGTATGGTTGGCGAGGGGTCGGGCTAGGGCTTAGCCCCAGCTCACGGTTGTATTGCATATAACATATGACCATACAGTCCCGACCACGGAGTTTGGCGCGCGTTTTGAAAGGTCAGCCTCCGATTCCACATAACCACCGCCCATATGACCCCGTCACCATATGCGCGCGGGAGTTTGGTATTTCACATGGTTAGCCCCTGGTCGTGCACATATAACCATATGACCACTTGCTACATGGAGCTATGGCGTGCGCATATTTTACATGGAGTTTAGCCCATGGATTCGAGCTCCAATGCATATGACCTTTTCCCACATAGATTTTGTGCGCGGGAAGTTTATAATGACCATCACCACGTGCCTATTATGTGGTGATTAGGCATTGGTTTAAACAAAACCCAACCTTTTTTTAATTGCATCCACCACTTGTCAAGTCCATGGTTAATCTTGCAAACAAGGGCCTATTTTCGCGTTGGGACGTGGCCATATGGCCCCCATGTGCCCAACACCTCCGGGATTTGGGGGCTTAGTTCCCTAACTGTTCGACAAATTGGTTCATTTTGTGGAGATGCACGCGGGTGTTGGGTTTAGGCATGGGAAACGCCCAGAAGCCAGGTTACTGACACACAGGTGCGTTTTGGCGAACCAGAGACAACAAGCTTGAAGGAAGATAATGGCAGGAGGCCTATCTTCTTCATTTTTTGGCCAAATGAGGTGTTGTAAAAGCCCAGCTAGGGGTTTTTGGATGTTCTAAATCCATTGGTACTATTTTCATATCCATTTGAAGACTTCTTTTGTAGGTTTTTAACCATTGAAGTTTCAGGAAGTTCTAGGGTGCCTGAAGCCCTCATTGTTTGAGGTCTTGCTCAGATGAGTCTATGTTTGTTTTCTGTGAATGAATAATCATTTTTTTCTATTTAGTATGATCTGAACATTTTGGGATAGGTTTCAGATCCATTTGAAGACTTTTACAGGTGTTTTTTCCAAAGAGAAGCTCGGGGAAGCTTAAGGCCACATGTAGAAGAGGTCATGCCCAGATGAGCCATGATCCGTTTTCAGAGTTTTATTAGTCATTTTTGGGGTTTTTATGTATTTTGAACCCAATGGTATAGTCAGTATTTCCATTGAAGTTGAGCAGTAGCTTGTAAAAGAATATTTGACAAACTAATCCCAAAGAGCATAGTCCATTGAAGGAGGCTCAAGGAGATGTAGCCCAGAGAGGGGTGAACTCCTTTATCATCTTGTTATTGTTGTGAGTTTGATGGGTTATTTGCTGCAAGTGATGTTGTTGTGTATTTGTTTAAAGCACATATTTAACCTTTT
>ML786238.1:344862-371350 GCA_009831015.1 Picea engelmannii | reverse complement strand
ATTTTGTTGAAGTTTGACAAGTTGCAACAGTTTATCATAACTTGTAAGATGCAAGTTTGCATGTGAATGCATTTCTTTTGAATGCATTCTTGTGTTATACAACTTCGTCAGGAGGATGTAAAAGAGGGGTATGATGCTCATTTTTTACAGCCATATATATTTTTCATATTCAGCTCTTATGTACCCACATGTTTCGGGTTTATGTACTTATGTTTGTATGGAAAGGAGAGTTGAAGAGCTATGCACATGCATGTGTTTTTGTGTGTGCGTAAACAATGAACTTGGTCATAGTTCATCATGAATGACTCATGATTGTAACATGATTGTGTATCATGATTGTCGACTTGTTATTTTGGGAAGGTCGATATGTTTCAAATGAGTCTCAACTGGTGTTGATGATTGTCTGACGACTATGTTGTGTTGATCATGTTTTTCGACTTATGTTTAGTCGATGGTGTTTGTTGGCTTGTAAGTCAATTTTGAGTACACCAAGATGTAGGAAAACGTCATGTGCTTTGATGAAATATAGGATGCGACAGTTTTCTTGAAGAGAAAAATACTTTGTTGGCATCATTTTCAGTCTTGTATAAATTTGTTTTCAAGATTGATGGTTTTCTTGGCTTGTGACAAGATGTCGCAGGAAAGTTTTTGCAGCTATTGGAGAGCGGATTGTGTTGACGCCAAAGAGTTCACAAGAGGGACTTGATTCTCAGTGGGAAGGTTGGTAGTCTTACAAGCACAAAGAGAACAATGGGTCAGCAGCAGCCAGAGAACAGTGGTTGAGGGACATAGTTAGTTGCAGTGCAAGACATGTCAAAGTATCCAGGTGATTGTCGAAAAGACTTTTCAAGTAGAATCAATTGATACAACTTGAAAGAAGAAGAGTATTGAATCTCATATAGATAATCATAAGCTTTTGTGGGTCCAAAAGCCTTTCAGTTGGAAGGTGTGATCAAAATCTGGACCAGGGGTCCAATTTTAGCTCAAAAATCAACGTTCTCGAAATTACCTCAAAACGAATGGGTGTGTAGCCCTCATCGTCACGAACCCAATGCAACTCATTTGGGTTCAAACGGATGTCAGGAGCGAGAGATATCGAAATCTATTTGAATCATCAAACAGGCAAAAAAAAAAGGGACGTTGACTATGCAGTCCGTATAGTCCATACGGATTCTGACGTGGCATGACCATACGCTGACATGGTAGAGCTGAGTTGGCACTTGCTGACATGGCAGATTTAGATTGGCTGACAGTTGGGCGAATCATGATGTGACACATGGCAGTTTTTGGTTAGTGGTTTGGTGCCACGTGGCCCAGTCATGGGCTGCCACGTGGCACCATTGAGTTGGTTATTGGGTCAAAATTTTATGGAGTCTGAGGGATTCAAATTCCGGACCTCCCCCTTTGGCAACGCCTTAACAAAGTCCGACCAACCAACGCGCCATATTATGTTTCTTGTTATATATACGGTTTAATATATATTTGAATCTGTATGTGTATGGTTGGTGTGGGGTCAGTTTGGGGCTTAGCCCTAGCCCGCGGTTGTATTGCGTACAACATATGACCATACAGTCCCAACCACGGAGTTTGGTGCGTGCTTTGAAAGGTCAGCCTCCAGTTCCACATAACCACCGCCCATATGATCCCATCACCATATGCGTGCGGGAGTTTGGTATTTCACATGGTTAGTCCCTGGTCGTGCACATATAACCATATGATCACTTGTTACATGGAGCTATGGCGCGCACATATTTTACATGGAGTTTAGCCCATGGTTTCGGGCTCCAATGCATATGACCTTTTTCCACATAGACTTTGTGCGCGGGAAGTTTATAACGACCATCACCAAGCACCTGTTATGTGGCGATTAGCCATTGGTTTAAACAAAACTCAGCCTTTTTGTAATTGCATCTGCCACTTGTCAAGTCCACGGTCAATCTTGCAAACGAGGGCCTATTTTCGCATTGGGACGTGGCCACATGGCTCCCATGCGCCCAACACCTCCGAGATTTGGGGGTTAGTTCCCTAACTGTTCGACAAATTGGTGCATTTTGTGGAGATGCACACGGGTGCTGGGTTTAGGCACAGGAAACGCCCAGAAGCCAGGTTACTGACACACAGGTGCATTTTGGCGAACCAGAGACAGCAAGCTTGAAGGAAGATAATGGCAGGAGGCCTATCTTCTTCATTTTTTGGCCAAATGAGGTGTTGTAAAAGCCCAGCTAGGGGTTTTTGGATGTTCTGAATCCATTGGAACTATTTTCACAGCCATTTGAAGACTTCTTTTGTAGTTTTTTAACCATTGAAGTTTCAGGAAGCTCTAGGGTGCTTGAAGCCCTCATTGTTTGAGGTCTTGCTCAGATGAGTCTATGTTTGTTTTCTGTGAATGAATAATCATTTTTGGCTATTTAGTATGCTCTGAACATTTTGGGATAGGTTTCAGATCCATTTGAAGACTTTTACAAGTGTTTTTTCCAAAGAGAAGCTCAGGGAAGCTTAAGGCC
This sequence comes from Picea engelmannii, assembly GCA_009831015.1. NCBI lineage: Eukaryota > Viridiplantae > Streptophyta > Pinopsida > Pinales > Pinaceae > Picea > Picea engelmannii. Next base: position 368,846 of record ML786238.1, on the reverse strand, counting down.
ACATGTAGAAGAGGTCATGCCCAGATGAGCCATGATCCATTTTCAGAGTTTTATTAGTCATTTTTGGGGTTTTTATGTATTCTGAACCCAATGGTACAGTCAGTATTTCCATTGTATTTGAGAAACATCTTGTAAAATAATATTTGACAAACTAATCCTAAAGAGCCTAGTCCATTGAAGGAGGCTCAAGGAGATGTAGCCCAGAGAGGGGTGAACTCCTTTATCATCTTGTTATTGTTGTGAGTTTGATGGGTTATTTGCTGCAAGTGATGTTGCTGTGTATTTGTTTAAAGCACATATTTAACCTTTTAAAAGAACATTTCCTCACACATGAACATGGAAAAGAAGAAGCATGAACTTAACACATAAATCATTTTGCATATTTTAACACATGAAGCAAGGTCCGGTAAAGTTTGTTTTAATGAAGTAGAGGGTGCTTGAATAGCATTACAAGTCAGCCTTCTATTTTCAGATCATTGAGCTGCAAACATTGAATTGTTCTTCAAAGGAACTGATCCACCAATGGCTGTCTTCCAAATAATGGCTCCCATTGTCTTCAAATACACTCTCATCTCTATTCTCCAAGTAGAATAGTTTTCCTCATCAAGGATTGGTATTTCATCATCCATTTGTGTGTCTATGGATCTCCTTCAAGATTTTTAAGGATTGTAGTGAAGGCCCACTCTGATACCAATTGTTGGACACATCTACCACACTTAGAGTGGGGGGTGAATGAGTGTGGGGCTCTTTTTACCAAAACTTTCCCTTTTACACAAAACTCATTAGTTAGCATTCAAAATTTTACTCATTACTCATTGATTTCATTTATAACCAGTTATATGTCAACACATATCAGCAATATATCATCAACAACTCATCACCAGAAGGAACACAAAGAACACAAGATGTATGTACAATTTTTCTTTTTATTATGGACAACAATCTGAGGGTTTATCAACAACGACTGAATAGAGTACAACTCTACAAGAGCACCATCTCTATAATGCAAGACTCAGTTTACATCCTCAGCACCAACTGAGACAAGGCAACAATCCTCTACATATATCAATTTGTCATAGGTAGATGACCTGTCAGTAGTGCAGCCTACGTGTGTACGCACCCTAGCTCACTACAGCCCGCGTGTGCACGCGGCCAATGTATACAACAACCTACATATATCTTGTTAGGGTTTGTCATTCAAGATCAATTCAGATCTTCTACAACCAATTCATCATTCTCTTCACTGTCCAAACTGACCACTAGCCAGTCACAACACATCCAAGCTCTCCAATAGGTTGCTCCTCCACAACAATTCAATATGAATGCTATCTCAATCACGTATAACAACTAGTATACCATACTGATCATGTCATCACTGAATCAAAAGAGTACTACTCACTCCATCAACCAAATCAACCAAACTGAACCACATCATAGAAGCCATACTAAGAATGCCCTAGGAATTCACAACACATCAAACAATAGTATCCATCAATACAATAATGTAACCATACCTTTTGAACCAATGGATAGATCTAATGTATGTGAGCACTATAGATCTTCCTGGGAGCTTAATCTCAGAATCTGGAACCTCTACATTTTCATCTTCTCAAGTTTCCATGGATTTTCAACATGTACTCACCCTGTACATAGCCAACCCACATACATGCTCACCCTATACACAGAAAACCCACATATACCTTCAATGTATACACACCCTATACACAGACATCTTGCATATGCATAAAAAGCTAGGGTTTCTGAACTTCCGAAACTTTTTCCATCAAGATCTTTGACATTGCCGAAACTTTGATGCATCCATGAGATCCTCCTCATGCTCTCTTTCTTAGAATATATCTTCAATCATGCTCAAGATATCTAGACCAAAATTCCCTCACAAGAAGATTTCCATCAATACTCCACAAGATAATCTCACAAGAAACTCTCCATTGATCCACACAAAGGATGATCTACAAGAGAGCATTTCTATCTTATTTATACTTTCATCCTCTAGGTCACTTTACCCATTTTTAGGTTACTTAACCCATTTCTAGGTCACTCAACCTATTTTCCTTATTTTATGGTTAACCACTTTCCATAAATAGAGATTTATCCAATACTTTATCATTTAAATATTCCTTCTTGATTTTGTCACCTTACTTTATCATTTAAATAATCTTTCTTGATTTTGTCACTTCTCTTTATTATTTAAATAATCCCCCTTGACTTTGTCACTTTAATTTATCAATTAAATAATGATTTCTTCTTTTAGGTCACTTTGACTTCTTTGACCTTGGGGGCTTCAAGCCTTCATATGGGGGTCCTCCAACTTCGTAAGGTCATAACTCTCAAACCGTGAGGAGTTATGTGATGTTCCACATACCACCAGAAATGGCATGACAATAAATATCCATCTAGGATAATTTTACCAACAAATTCATTGATATTCATCTCATTATTCCACATACAAGCATGGGTCTTCCAACCATTCTTCTAGAATAACTCAATCCACAAAGCGTCTTCCCGTGAGGGCTTTCACCATAAGGGGAACAATTTGGAGTTCATCCATTTGTGCACCTTATCAATCATGATAAGACAATAATGATTCATCTTTGCATTTTTCAACAATGCATCATATACCAATGAAACCACATTGATCCATATTCATCATGTATCAATGAAAACTCATTGATCCATCATCATATCAATGACAAATCATTGATCCATCTTCATCTATGCATTCTCATAAAGGATAATACATATTACATTACATCAATTAACGACGACATGATCCAACAACCTCTTCTTCACATCAAACACTGATATCACTCAGTCAAACCATTGGCATCAATCAATCACTTGACATCAATCAATGAAATCAATCAATCAAACCATTGATATCAATGACAACATGATCCAACAAAGGTGAAGGTTGAAATAGATAGGATGTTGGATGCAGAAATCATCAAACCGGTAGAATAATATGAGTGGATCATTCCAATGGTAGTGCAGGACAAGAAGACGGGAGGAATCATGATTTGCGTGGATATGAGGAAGTTGAATGACAGGATGTTGGATGAAGGAATCATCGAACACCATGACCCATGATCTACGTGTTTACATGACCCATTCCCAACACCATTCATAGACGAGGTACTAACGAACGTAGGATGCCAAAAAAATTATTTGTTCACATATGGATTCTTGGGGTACCATCAGATAAAAATTGCGTAGGAGGATAGGCATAAGACCAATTTTTGGATAGAGTGGGGAAGTTATCAATATATAGCAATGCCCTTTGGACTGAAGAATTCCCTTGTGGTGTTTTCCAAAGTAGTGGTGGTAGTGTTCAAGAAGTTTATCCATAAGTTCCTTGAAGTGTACTTGGGTGATTGGACTGTGTTTAGTGTACTGAAGAATCATATAGAATTCCTCGGGCTAATGTTGGACTAGTGTAGACAGTTTTAGATTTCACTGAACTTGAGGAAGTGTATTTTTTGCGCATCGTTTGGAATTATGTTGGGACATGTAGTTTGAAAATGAGGATTACTAGTAAATCCAACTAAGATTGTAGTAATTCTAAATCTAGAACCACCTACTTCAATCAGACAGCTAAGGGAAACTCCAGGTTATATAGTTTATTATAGGAAATTTATCAAAGGATATGCACAAATAAAAACATCAATGGAAAAGTTACGAAAGAAGGAATCCAAGTTTCAATGGAACGAGGATTGTCATAAGAGGTTGGACACTTTAAAATGGAAACTTGTGACCATGCCAATTTTGATCTTTCCATATTGGAATAAGGAGTTCCATGTACATGTAGATGCATCCTCCATAGTGTTGGGTGCAATACTATATCAACCAGGGGATGGAGATATAGATCATCCAATTGATTTTGCAAGCATGAAGCTATCCATAGCAGAGAAGAATTATACAACCACGAAATGAGAAGGATTGGAAATGGTTTATGCATTAAATAAGTTCAAACATTATTTATTGGGGTCTCACTTTAATATGTATGCATACCATTCTGCATTAAAATACTTAGTCAAAAAGCCAATGTTGGGGGGGGGGGGGATATGCATATGACTACTATTATTTCAGGAATACGATTTATAGGTTGTAGTGAAACCATGGAAGTTGAATGTAGGACCAGATCATCTATTGCGCATATTATTAGGTGAAGATGTGAGCAACTTAGATGATATCTTCCCAAATGCACAACTATTTGTAGTAAAGATGGTGGATGATTACTTCTTAGACATCATATAGTTTATAAGTACATGTATGGCTCTATCAGATATGAAGGTTGCACAGAAGAAACAACTAGTAGTGAAAGTAGCAAATTATCAGTTGATTGCAGGGAATTTATACAAGTTGGGTGCAGATGGAATATTGATATGGTGTGTTTTGGAACATGGGAGACCGATGATTCTTGAAGAAGCACATGACGATATTGTAGGAGGACATTATGCAAGGAGAGAAATTGCATAGAATATTTTGTGCACAAGGCTTTGGTGGCCTACACTCCACAAAGATGTGAAGGAATACTATCATTCATGCGATGTATGTCAAAGAGTGGAAAAGCCATCCAAGAGGGATGAAATGTCGTTGAATCCACAAGTTACACTACAAGAATTTGACAAATAGGCCATAGAATTTGTAGGGACAATCAAACCATAAGAAAGAAGATCAAGGGCAAGGTACATCATCACTATGGCAAAGTATTTGAAAAGATGGGCAGAAGAAGCCCTAGTTACATATTTTACTGCAGAGACTGCTGCAAGGTTTTTAATTGAGAATGTAGTAACAAGGTTTGGATGTTCACACATATTACTTAGTGACCAAGGCACACAATTTTTTAATAATACAATTTCATCATTGAATGAGGAGTTCCAAATTCATCATCAAAAGAGTGCCTTGTATCATCCTCATCCTAATGGAATAGTGGAAGCTTTCAATAAAATATTGGAGAATGCTTTGACAAAAATTTGCAAAGTAGGGAGAGACGATTGGGACATAAGAGTTCCTGAAGTTTTATGGGATTATAGGACTACAAGTAAGAAGCTGTCAGGGAAGAAACCTTTCAGGTTAGTCTATGGGAAAGAAACAGTAATGCCTATGGAGTTTATTCTACCTAGCCTGCGCATTGCAATGATCAATGATCTATCAGACTCTAACGGAATAGAGGAAAGTATATCACAATTTCTATAGCTTGAAGAAGATCAGTTTGTTGCAGGTTTCCATCGACGAGTTCAGAAATCAAGAGAGAAGGCTTGGCATGATTGACACATTAAATATAAAAAGTTTCAAGTGGGAGATTTGGTATTCCTCTATGACAACAAATTCATGCCGCATCCAGGAAAGTGTAGAATGCACTAGTTAGTACCTTATGTGATTCAACATATAACAAAGACAAGTGTTGCGCAGTTGGAAACCCTGAATGGATAAGTCCTTGAAGGAATGGTGAATGGAAGTTAGTTGAAACTCTATAGAGACAACTAACTCTCTGTGCTAAAACAAATGTATCATAGTAGTTGTATTACTGTAGGAGGGGAAAACACAAAAAAAAATAGAAAGTAGAAAAGGAAAGAAACTCAAATAAAAAGTAGATACAACAAAAATAAAAAGAGTGTTAGAGTACCAAGACATAGGAAATTGTGCAGAAGGCATGGTTATCACACATCAAAATAGAACTGCATCAAATCAAAAAATAACACACATAAGAGAAATATTGCAAAGAACGCAGATGTAAAAGAAAGAACTATTGCACATTTTGGTAATGACAAGAATTTTGAAACCATTAAAGTAGGGAAACGATAGCTACAAAGTGGGAATGAAAGGTCATAAAGGTGTCGTATAATATTAAATGGTGAAATTTGTTGTAAATCATGAAAGATTTGTAGTACGAGGGAAAAATCCCATGATGAATTTGGTAATAAAGATGCATTCGTGTAACAAATCATCAACCACGTTGACAGATTGGATAAGGTAGTTAAGGTGGGATGAGACATGCACAGCTGGAAACAAGGCACAAAAAAAACAGAAGGTTGTTAAGTGTAATTCATTGTTGCATGCAAGCAAGAGAAAAAAAGAGTGAACCAGAGTGACTCTGAGTGCACCAGAGCCGAGCTACAACTACCAGAGATCAGACGTAGATCTAGTTCAGGAATCCATCACACAAGATGAATGGTACCACCAAAATTTGGAGCATCTTTAGTAGCAACGTAGAAATAGGAAAAATAACCAGTAGAGACACGAGAGTTTGAGGAAGTACCCAAAGCTTCATATTATGTGTCATAGAAAATTTTCCACAACGATTACCTACCACCTAGGAGGGATAATGCGCCACCAATCCATGTACCAACTAATGGAAAATACATTGCTGACATAACCATCTCATCCTGGTGTAATTAGTGAAGGATATATGCTCGGAAAGGTTGCAAGTCTCAAATTAATGGATCATGACATCACATATGAACATAAATTATCAGAGTTGGCCATCGAAAAATATTTTCTCACTAGGAGAGTACCAGGTATAGGAGGAATCCTGCTAGAGAGAGGAGTGGGCATCAATATTGGAGAAGGAAGGAATACTGAACCTGTTGGAGATTCCACATTTCGAGTGAAGTTTGGAGATTAATGCATGTGTGAGGGTGTTTCTCAACTATGTCCATGGGGGGACATTGTCACTTGATCCCCCAATGTCAATTGACACTGTGTTGATTTCACACATTACAGGACTCCCAAAATTTGGTGAGGATACAACCATTTTGTTCAATAGGACAGGAGAGAGATCCCTCTTAGAGTCGATGAAGGAAAAGTTCCCAAAAATCAGGGGAAAGAGGGGATTGGATGTGAAAAACATCAATGACACCAATGTTAGGTTTTCAATGCAGGTACTAGCCTACAAATTGTTGCATAAATGTAGGAAGGATTAAGTCTCAGTTGCCATCATTATAGCTATAGAAAAATGTGTCGAAGGATTTCAGATTAACTAGGCCACCTTCTTGGTGAACTAGTTTTTGCAAGATTGTATTGAGGCCTAGGAAAAGGGCACAAAATTCCACTATGCATGGTTTTTTATTCTGATTGCACTAGTCGTTTGGAAAGAACCATGTTACTATCAACACATGCACACATCAAGAAGAGGTAATTTGGCTAGGAGATATGCCAACCTATGGCATACGACAATTAATAGAAGATAAAACAACACTAATGCCACATTTTCTGTATACTTGGAAAATATCACGCATCTAATCGCACACACACCATGCATATCAACAAAGATGGTAGAAACATATAAGGATATTGAGTGTTTTAAAGTAGGCATGCACCACATGTATGTGTAGGCCAAGAAGGACCCAACACACCAATGGTTGCCAACCAATTATAGGATGACAACAGAGGATGTATGTTTGATAGTGAATGATTGGGAAGATGGCTCGAAAAACCCAACAAAGAAAACAGGGCAACTAGAAGAGGAAGGAGAACAATATAAGAATGATGAAGAATCATATAAGAAGCAGAGGAACGATCAAAACAATGGCATAGGAGATTATCCTGGCCCATCCACAATAGTATCTCAGTAGAGAGTCCCCGCAACAAGATCCAAACGAAAGGATAGGGGGAAAGAACTAGTGGGAGGGACATGCAATAAGACTAAGGTGCACATAGAAGCCCCAAGTTATACTTTAAATAATGATTATATGGACCTCATAGGCTACCAGGTACGGGATTTCATGGAAGCAATAATGGAGGAAGCAACTAGGAAGCAAGAAGAGCAACAAAAAATACTACAGGATCAGTTGGCAGCACTCCAACATCTTTTAGCAGCTGCTATCCTAGAAAAAGAGAGAAAAACCGAGGGAGGACCATCTTGTATTCCAGGGAAGGAAGTAGAGAATGCACATATGGTCTTGACTCAGTTAGAAGTCAGGCATATAACACTTCATATTGAGATAGATGCACTTGAATTTCCAATGGCTGAGTTAAAAGAGAAGGTGAACGCAATAGGACACCTGAACATAGTCGTATCAAGGATGCTAATACAAAGATTACAATACTTAAAAATGGGATTGTTGCAAGAGATTAAGAGCAAAGGCAAGGAAGTACAATAGGAGGTGATGAAAATGATGGACGGAACATATCAGTTGTAGAAACAATATGATGTTGTGCTCCAACAAAAGAAGGAAGTTGAAGGCTGAGTGGAAGAGGTAATGAAAGAAAAGAATGAGGTCGAGGAAAGGGTAATGAAATCCATTAAGGAGAAGGACGAAGTTGAAAATATAGCACAAAAAACACAAGCAGTTGTCCAAAAATTATACAAGGCCATTTTGGAAGTCCCCATGGTAGTAGAAGCTAATATGGAGGAACAAGTATTGAATATTGTCGAAGTCATCAAGGGATTTCGATCACAAATAGAGGATATATAATTGTAGAGTGGCACACTGCCAGAAGTCAGAGAAGGTAGGGAGAGAATGGCGACGATAGAAGTTGCTAATATTAAGAAGAGAGAAGAAGAGTGTGCCAAACTCTATGAAGAGAGCGCAAATTTTTTTAAGACTTAGTAGATGATATGGAGATGAAGGTTGTAGAGGCTAAGTTAAAATAAGAACAGAAACATGCACAACAATCTTTAAAAAGGGTCACTACACTTCCACTAGCGTAATGTATGACAACAATTTTGGCACAAAGGCAGTCATACCTGGAAGTGGAGAAAATGAGGGATCAACAAAATATCCTTCAACAATGTTTAGGGTCATTGTAGGAAGAAGCAGTGAGGGTGATCAGTTAACTGGCCACTACGCAGAGAAAGGTAAAGCAAGCATCCTTTGAATCAAAAGACAAATTGACAAGCTTGATTATGCATGGGGTCAAAGAGATTGCAAAAACAAAGGTAGAGACTCTCAAGGAAGTGGAGGTAGCTAAGGTAGCCTCCCAAAATTTCATTGCAGCATGGAGAAGAAGGAAATAGGCCTGAGTAGCTTGGGATGAGCCATAGGTGAGTGTTGGGGGCCTGTTGGATAGGTAGTTTTGGAATAAAATTTTGGGAAAAATCCTAAGTATAGAATAAGTGCTTAGAAGAGGTGTGCAGAGGAGAAGAAGAAAGACTAGGGAGTGCACAGTTGAGGTGCATCTAGAAGTAAAACGTGCAATAAGAGAAATAACACACGAAATAAAGAAAGAAGAAGAATAAATCTAAGAAAAGAATAAAGCAGGAGAAGAAAGTGGGAAAAAAGGAAGGATGATAGCCCGACGTTCTAAATATGGAAGGGCACACAAAAGCAAGAGGAAAAGCAGTCAGAGTGAAAAAGCAACATGCATATGGAAAATCAGACGAAAGCAACCAAACAACCAGTTAACTGGAGAATTCATGCATGGTAATGAGGGTTTTGGAGGGAACCAAGTAGGGTTTTAAGCCCTATATTGTATGTATAATTATGTAATGGGTTGGGAGAATAAGGGTTCCTCCATGTGGTTATTCTCGAGTAGTATTGTGGAGTCTGTTCCAAACATTTGAGAAATTATGTTAGTAAGAAGGTTGATAGGATAGGCTGGGAAGGGAGAGAAACAATAACTGAATGTAAGGGATGATGCAGAGAGAGAGAGAGAGAGAGGCTTGCACTGCACAGTGGTTAGGCTAGTAGAAAAAAAAGATAAACATGATATATCTTTGTAATCACAGTGCACAAGCCTGAAGCAATTACTAAATGCATAATAAAGAATCTATTCATTGTGGACGTAGCCCAGAGTTGGGTGAACCACATTAAATCTTGTGTTACATGTATTTTATGTGATTGATGATGAATTATGTTTGGATTCATAGTAGATTATATTTTTCTTATGTTTAATCATTTCGCAATAATCACGATTGTTACATCAATGAGTTTATGTTGTAATCTGGAATATAATGATACTATGTATTTGAATCACTAAGTAGATAATACCAAACAAGGACAAAATTATTCACATAAAAATAATAAGGAAGAATGAACAAAATGACCACCTCCCCTTCCCTCACTACTTTAGAAACCTAGTTCTAGCAGTCCCAATAGATACCTTGGGTGAGACTTCATATGTGCAATTAGGTGATGTTGAATGGGTCGATTTCTAGTGGGTTTTTTTGGTCATATATAACTCAAACCTAGGGTCTTACAAACCACACACAACACCAACACTTCTCTACTACCTTCTCATATTGCACCAAATCCAAAAAGTAATAAACAAATATGATCTAGATTATTTTCGGCAAAAAATGAGAGCAGAGATATAATAAATAAATGTATAGAGATATCTCAAATATCCAATAATATAACAAAAATATATCATAGATGCAACCTTAAACATAGAGATACAATAATACACAATTTTTAGTAATGAGCGAAATCTACAAAACTATAGAAATTTAGAGTGAAAGACTCGCTAGAATGGTGGCAGCTTATCTTTGAGAAAATATTTGACAGATACTCACATTCACAAGAAGATGATTATAATGAGGCTCTAAAGGAATCTTTAACATAAAGAAAATACAAAACCCTAACCCCGAAAGATGAAAAGCCAACAATTTTGTGGACCCCATTTTGGGTAGTTTGGTATATCAACTTCCTGGGGGCGTAAATTTGGCATATGATCTCCGTTTAGGGCACACGATAATTCGTTGGAAAGGTATTGTTGAGTAGATTCAATTTGGAGGCTCAATTAGATACTTTAGATATCATCAAGGTGCTATATCCCGAAAAAACTTCATTTAGGCCCTCAAAATGGCCCTGGAAGTTTAAGAACCGAAAAACTACTAAAAATAGTAAGTTTCCAAAAGAATGTTTTGGGCCAATTGGAATAGGTGGGTGGCCATCGATATCCACCTGGATCAATCCTCCCTCCTTAGGAAGCAATTTTCTCCATTGAGCTGATTTTCTGTGGGAGAGGGAAAAGCATATGTTGAATTTGCATCTTGATGAGCTGCTTTACTTGCTGGAGAAGTTGTTTTGCTTAGCTTGTTGAAGTATGTCATGAACCTATGGCTAGATGGGTTGGACCCTTTTAACCAGTCTGGATATATGAGATTATTGTGTGAATAATGAATCCTTGCACTTTTATTCAATCTTTTCAACTTGCTTTTGCTGGACAAAAGGTGCTTGGAGTGAGGCTATAGTGGTTGCGGTGTTCTTTTGTTCACCTTTTGAATAGACTGTAAAGAAGTTAAATTTTGTAGTATGAGATTCTACCTTACAGGACTATTTAGGTGAGATAGTAGTTGGAACTACCTCTAGTATCCTGTAGAGATGACCCTCCAGAGTAACAATCACACTACGGGGTCGAGACTCATAAATAGCATGGTGCTTCCACATATATGGATGGTGCAACAGAACATCACAAACATCCAGTGGGGAAACATCACATAATACCTCATCCTTGAAGGGATGGATGATGTATGATAATCGACACTGTTGGATGACATAGAGGTATCATCCCTGGCGAAGCCACTCTATGTTGTTTGGTTGCAGGTGTGGTGTTGTCGACAATACCAATTATTTGATGACCTCTACTGAGATGAGGTTCTTTTGGCTTCCTCTATCAACAATAAAATGTGGTAGAAACCCCCTTCCCTCCAAAGGGATGCTCAACCTCCCGGTCTTGGGTCGTTTGAAGTACTGATTCAGAGAAACTCTTAGAGTCCCTACGGGCACCCAAGACAACTATCACCCCACACAGGTCCTTTCCCCAAGTGACCATGGTTACTTCCATGAGCCTGTCTCTTCGTGGTTTGGACTTTAGGGATATCCTGAACTCTTCCTTCTCTTCTTCCCGAAAAGCACTACTCTGAATCTCTGAGCTCCCACCATGTGTCTCCTCAAATATGCTAGTCCCACTATGGTTCGGGTTTTACAACCTTGCAAAAATCTAGGCCTCTTGCCTACAAAACTATGAAATTTTGGTTCCTAAACTCCTCAATCCATTGCCATGTACTCCTTTTGATATCAATGACTGAAATCTGTTTGCGGCTTCAGACTTCATGAATTCACTCCCATCAATCCTTTTAACACTCCAAACTTCCAAGTGTTGAAACACCTTATGGCTATACTCCACGTAAATTTCCCCAGATTTGATGGTTTGGAATCATTCGTCTCCCTCCGGAATGAATCTGGTCCAATGAATTTTTATGGAAACTTCAGGGACTTATCTCCTTGAATATTTTCCACTGCTCTCCTTCTTGATATTTACTTCCTTGGCTTCCTTCGGTTCCTCTGAACACCCCCTTTGACACTTAGTCAAAATCTCAGTCTGCGCACACCTTGCAATAGGTTTTCCTCCATAACTTAACTTCTCCTTATGGATGGCTTCGCACTCCTGATGATTGTTCTCCAACCGCTTTTGCCTCTCGTGACTAAAATAACACTACTTCTCCTAAGATTTTGAGTTTGAAAACTCTATCCTACACTCCTTGTGGACGTCAGTGCACTCCTTGCACACACACAAGTCCTTGTTATCTCTTCTGAGCTTCAAATCGAAGCAGACTCGGTCACACACTCCTTGCGGACACTATGCACACCTTGCAGTCACTCAATGAAGAGAAACAATTGAAACTTAATTACTCTTCATCATGACTCATACAATCAACAATGTAAATATGGTCATGGATACAAGAATAAGAAATAATAGAGAATTGAAAATAAATAGAAAGTCTACCATTCATTCAGACAAACACATAACAACACACATTTGGAACAATATTCCTTCAATTGAAACTTACACACATTCATACAATATCTCTCTGCATCTCCCATCTCTTGGCTTACAATGGCAATCTACACATTAGATTCAGCAGTGACTGATTAACTCCCTTCTATTAGCATCCTCTTCCTAGAAATAATACAAAGCTTTATACAAAGGGACTCTCTTAACAATTGTTACAATAAATATTCATTTCAGACAGATAAGAGCAGATGCTCCATATCTTTGCTGCAATCCTCTGCATTTAAAGAAAAATACATCCCCGTCCATCTTACATGGTGGCTTAGACTCTGATCATTAAAAGAAGTTCATAACTTCAAAATATTTGTCAGATATTACATTAATACATTTATCTTTGAAATTCAAAATGTTTCCAAAATACGCGCTAGTGTACTCAACTGTCTTCCTCGCTTGTGCTTTGATGGTGATGCTCCTGCATCATACTCCTTTGGCTGAAAAAATTCATGGACTCTTGTCCATGAGCTCCTGCACTGATTTTCCATGCTTCTGGATGTCTGATTCACCAACCCAACTATCATCTTCTATTGGGTGTCCCTTCCACTTTACTAAATATTCAAGATATGTTCTCCTTCTGGTCTTCTTACCAACTCGTTGATCTACAATCTTTTCCATTTGTAGTTTCTCTGCTACATGCATCTGTTTCTCCCATTGGATTTTCCTTTGATCCTCGGATATTCCAGCTACATCCTCTCTATAAGGATACAGGTCTGTAATGTTGAATATGGGCGATATACCCACATACTTTGGAAATTCTAATTCATAATCATTTTCACCAAATTTTCTTTGGATTTTGCACGGTCCTATCTTCTTCAATTTCAACTTATTATATGTTCCCCTTGGGAACCTGTACTTCCTTAGATGTGCTAAAAATTGATCTCCAAATTCAAACTCAAGCTTCCTTCTGTGTTGATCAACTATGTGCTTGTATTCATTGCTACTCTTCTTCAACTACTTCTTGATCTGATTGTGAACTTCCTGCATCTCTGCAATGAAATATTAAGCTTCGGTGCTACTAGACTCGCTCTGCTTCATATCTCTCAATTTTGACACTCCCCTCAGATTCATTCCATACACTATTTGAAACATGCTCTTTCCAGTGCTTCTGTTCACTGAGTCATTATATGCAAAATCGGCTTGGCTAGAGTCTGATCCCATTAGCTATGGTGTTCAGTGACCAAACTCCTCAACAAATATCCTAAGCTTCTATTCACCACTTCGGTATGTCCATCCGTATGCAGGTGATATGCAGAACTAAAAGATAGCTATGTCCCCAATTTTTTACACAATTTCCTCCATAAATGACCAACAAACTTGGTATCCCTGTCTGAAACTATGCTCCTGGGCAATCCATGGAGTCTCACAACTTCTCTGAAAAACAAATTTGCAACATGTGTTGCATCACTGGTCTTCTGACATAGAATAAAGTGTGCCATCTTTGAAAATATTTCAACCACCACAAATATGGAATCACTTCCTCTTTGTATCATTGGTAATACCAATACAAAATCCATGCTTATTGCATCCCAAGGTCTCTCTAGAGTGGGAAATGGTTGATACAACCCAGTGTTCTGCTTCTTCCCCTTGACATACTGACAAATTTTACATTTGTTTACAAATATCTTCACCTATGTTCTCATACCTAGCCAATAATATGAACCATTTAATTGGGAAAATGTTTTTTAATGGCCGAAATATCCAACTAGATCTCCACTATGATTTTCCTTCAACAAATTCTCCCTCATCGAACATCTTGGTATGCACAATTGACACCCTTTGAACAACAACCCATCTTGAATTAGATATTTGGCCCACTGGTTTCTGTCTCTAAGCACTTGATTCACACATGCTTTGTATGTCTCTCTGAAATCTGGATCACTGTGGTACATTTCCTTAAGGTGGTCAAACCCCAAGGTCTTGACTTGAAATTCCTCCAGAATCAAAATCCTCCTGTTCAATGCATCAACAACCTTGCTAGCATTTCCAGAAATATATTTAATGACAAAAGTGAAATTTTGCATAAACTCTATCCACTTAACATGTCTTTGGTTTAACTTCTCTTGTCTAGTTATGAATTTCAAATCTTGATTGTCACTATACAAAACAAACTCCTTCGGTACGAGATAGTGTCTCCATTTATTCAAGGCTTGGATTATGGCATAAAACTCTTTGTCGTATGTGGAGTACTCATTTTTGTCTTCGTTCAACTTCTCTCTAAAATATGAAATAGGTCTGTTATCCCGACTCAAGACCACTCCAATTACAATTCCACTCGCATCACATATTACCTGAAATGTATTTCCGAAATTTGGTAAAACCATAATCGATTGTTCAGTTATCTTTTCCTTCAATACGTTGAAGCTCCTCTCAGCCTCTTTTGTCCATTTGAAAGATTTATGTGTTTTTTTCACTGTATCCATCATTTGAGCACTAATCCCACTAAAATTTATGATGAACTTCCGATAGAAACTTGCTAATCCATGGAAGCTTCTTACCTCAAAGATATTCTTCGGTTACGACCATTCTCTTATTGCTCTCACCTTTTCAAGATCCATCTTCAATCATTCGAAGAAATCACAAAACCCAAATATATGAGTTATGTTTGCATGAAAGAGGAATTTTTCAAATTAATCAACAACTTCTCCTGCTGCAACCTCCTCATCACCAATGCCAAATGTCTCAAGTGCTCCTCCTTGGTTTTTCTAAAGACCAATATATCATCCATATATACAATCATGAACTTACCAATGAAATATTTTAACACTTCATTCATCAGCCTCATAAAAGTACTCGAGGCATTTTTTAAGCCAAACAACATAACAAGCCATTCAGATAGCCCCCCATTTGTCTTGAATTTTGTTTTCCACTCATCACCTTCCCTCATCCTTATCTGGTGATATCCACTTTTCAAATCTATCTTTGAAAAATAGTTCACTCTGCTTAGGCAATCCATCAAGTCATCCATTCTTGGCAATGGAAATCTATATCTGATGGTGATAGTGTTTATGGCCCTCGAGTTCGTACACATTATCCATACTCCATCCTTCTTTGGACTCAATATAGTCAGCACTGCACATGGACTCAAGCTTTCTCTGACCAATCCTTTGTCTAGCAGATCCTGAACCTGTCTTTTCACCTCCTCATTCTCTTGAGGTTTCAACCTATACACTACTTTGTTTGGAAGGTTTTATCCTGGTATCAAGTCAATGTGATGGATAATACTTCTTATAGGTGGAAACAAGTTTAGCAACTCATCCACTACTATATCAACAAAATTCTCTATCATTTCTTGAACTTCCTCAGGAAAATATTCCATTGAATTACTTGTAAGGATAACTCTTGGCTTCATCACTACAACAAACTGCATCTCTTCTTTCTTCTTTACCTCATTCGGGAGTTCCTTCCCACTCATGAGAAGTATGCTCATGCTAGATTCATCCTTCACCTTCTTTTCTTCAATTGGCAGTAATATGTGTGTCCTACCATTATTCTCTAAAGTATAGGTGTTCTTTCTCCCATCATGGATGACATTCCTATCATATTGCCATGGTCTTCCCAAGAAAATATGACATACATCCACGGGAATCACATCACACATGATTTCATCTCTATACCCACCTATTTTAAATTAAACCAGGCATTGTTTAGTGATTGTTACCTGATGACCTTTCTACAACCATGAGACTTTATACATCATCATATGTGCAGTCATGTCCAGCTCTAGCTTCTCCACCATCTCTATGGATACTAAGTTGTCAGTTCTCCCACTATCAATTATCATCTTCCAAACTATGTCCTTCATTTTGCAAGCTGTCCTAAACAAATTTTTCCTCTGTGTTGGCTTTTCAGTCTCTAGCTCTTGCTTCAAAAGAACCTTCTTCATCATCAATGATTTCCCATCCTCTGCTCCTTCTTCCTCAACATCTCATTTCTGTGCTTCCAAAATGTGAGATTCACCTCCTCCTTTATTCCTCTCAGGACAATCCCAAGACATGTGTCTTGTTTTTCCATAGGCATAAAATCTCACTTCTCCTCCTCCGCCTCTTCCTCTTCCTCTAAGAAAATAGTTTCTACCACCACTCTTCCTTTCTCGGGAACTTCCTCCTCTCTCAAAGTGACTATGTGGTTTCTCTACCTCATCTTTGGGCTTCTGTTCTTTATCCTGGGCAACTCATTTGACTTTGTTCAAGCTTCGACCTCTATTTTGTTGACTCTGCTTCCTGGCCAACTTCTCTTCTTTCATCAATGAAATTTGATACACATCCTCCACTATTCTGACTCTCGCCATGTTGATTTCATCCTAGATATTATATCTCAGGCCATTGATATATCTAGCAACTTTCTCTTTGTTCCTCTCTCTCTGTCCAGCTCTAATGTTCAACTTATAGAATTCCTCTGTGTACTCCTTCATAGTCAATCCTCTCTATCTCAAGTTCTGCATCCTCCTGAACAGATTTATCTGGTAATCCTTGAGAATGAATTTCACCTTTAGCTTGGCTACCATTCGATCCCAACTCTTAATCTTTTTTTTTACCTTTGCTTCTCTTGTCAGCCTACAGTTCATCCCACCATAGTGTTTCATGTCCTTTTAACTTGGTGACAACATGTCTCACCTTTTTCTCCTCTTCGACATACTCATAGTCAAAATATTTGTCCATTGATCGTATCCAATCAAGCAATTATTCTGTGTCTAAATTTCTTTCATATATATGGATGTCAATATTCGCTCTAGGTCCCAGTTTGAAAACCGCTTTCAATAAGCATTATTCCACAAAATCCTCAGCTACAACTTCCTCAACTTCTACCTCTTCATTCTCTGCCTCACTGATGTCTCTAGCGTCAGGTTCTCTCCTTTGTGCTTTTTTTGTGGCATCCAGTCTTGCACACAGTTCTCTCATCTCCCATTCCATAGCTCTGTTGGCTACGGACAGCTCTGCACGTCTTCCAGGAGGCATTTTACTGACGTATCCGATACCTCTCATTGATACCAGCCTAATTCTCAGTCTCCTCTTTCTATAGAAATCAATTCTGTGACCGCTCTGATACCACTCTAGCGCAAACCCCCTTCACTCCAAAGGGTTTCTCAACCTCCCTCTCTTGGATTATTTGAAGTACTGAGTTAGAGTGACTCTTCGGGTCCCTACAGGCACCCATGACAACTACCACCCCACACAGGTCCTTTCCCCAAGTGACCACGGTTACGACTGTGAGCCCGTCTCTTTGCAGTTTGAACTTCTGGGATATCTCGAAATCTTCCTTCTCTTCTTCTCGAAACATGCTACTCCAAATATCCAATCTCCCACCATGCATCTCCTCAAATATGTTGGCCCCACTATGGTTCAGGTTTCGCGACCTTGCAAAACTCTAGGCCTGTCGCCTACAAACCTTTGAACTTTTGGTTCCTAAACTCCTTAATCTGTTGCCACGTACTCCTCTCACAATCAACGACTAAGATCTGTTTGCGGCTTCAGAATTCATGACTTCGCTCCCTTAAAGCCTTCCAATGCTCCAAACTATTAAGTGTTGAAACACCTTATGGCTATGCTCCACGTAACTTTCCCTAGATCTGACGGTCTGTAATCATTCGTCTCCCTCTGGAACGAATCTGGTTCAATGAATTTTTATGGAAACTTTAGGGACTTCTCTCCTTGAATATTTTCCACCACTCTCCTTCCTGATCTTTACTTCCTCGACTTCCTCTGGTTCCTTTGAACACCCCCTTCGACACTTAGTTGAAATCTCGGTCTGTGCACACCTTGCAATAGATTTTCCTCCACAAATTAACTTCTCCTTCTGGATGGCTTCACACTCCTGACGATTGTTCTCCAACCTATTCTACCTCTCGTGACTAAAATCACACTACTTCTCATGAGATTTCGAGTCTGAAAACACTGTCCCGCACTCCTTACATATGTCAGTGCACTCCTTGCACACACACAAGTCCTTGTTATCTCTTTTGATCTTCGAGTCGAAGAAAACTTGGTCATGCGCTCCTTGTGGACACTATGCACACCTTGCACTTGCTCAATGAAGAGAAACAATTGAAACTTAATTACTCTACACCATGACTCATACATTCAATAATGTAAATGTGGTTATGGATACAAGAACAAGAAATAATAGAGAATTGAAAATAAACAGAAATTCTACCATTCATTCAGACAAACACATAACAACACAAATTTGGAACAATATTCCTTTGTTATATTCCTTCAACTGAAAACTACATACATTCATACAATATCTCTCTACCTCTCCCAACTCTTGGCTTACAATGGCAATATACACATTAGATTCAACAACAACTGATTAACTCCCTTCTATTAGCAACCTCTTCTCGAAAATAATACAAAGCTTTATACAAAGGGTCTCCCTTGAGTTCTTCCCTCCAACTAATCTATGTTATCCTATCATAATTAAATTATATCAACTACTTAACATCTATTACAATAAATATTCATATTAGATAGATAAGAGCGGATGCTCCATATCTGTGCTACAATCCTTCACAGTTAAAGAAAAATACATCCCCGTCGATCTTACATGATGGCTTAGCCTCTGATCATTAAAATAAGTTCATAACTTCAAAATCTTTGTCACATATTATATTAATACATTGATCTTTGAAATTCAAAACGTTTCCAAAATACACACTAGTGCACCCAACTGTCTTCCCCTCTTGTGCTTTTCTAGCGAAGCTCCAACATCAAAATGCAGTAGGGTCCCCTTCACCCACATCTGTGAATGAAAAATGCACTACCCCTCTTTAGGATTTACTAGTTCTTGTGGTTGAATTGTTGGGGTTGCAACAGTAGTCATGGGGTCTACGTCGATGATCTATCTTTTGTTGGTATTTTGTGAATTAGATTCTGAATGAGGGTTCGACTCCTTGTATTTGATATCAACCACTAATGATTGTTTTGAACGACATTCATCAGTGTTGTTCCAGGGGATTTTGTGGAAATTGCACCATTTTCCACTATCCTTCTTAGTCTTTCTGTTACCCTTCTTTTCCTATGGCTTGGAATGGTTTTCTGAAGGCTGATTGTTAGGGTTGTATTTACCATACTTTGGTTGTTGCAAATTTGTAGACCTAAACTCCTGCTTGTTCTGGTGCTTAAATTTATGCTCAATTTTAACAACATATTGATAGGAAACTTCTAGTGATGAGATGTACATAAAATACATTTCAATTTGGATGTATCTATGTATATCCCCATGGTATTTCAGAACCAAATGATGCTCAGAATCTTTGATAAATAGCTTGGTGTGCAAGTTATGGAAGGTATTTGTGAACTTTGGCATTTCTTTGCCCCTCTCTTGATGCAATGTGGTCCATCTCATGTACTGGTCATCATAGTTACCAATAGGGTAATATTGTTCCTTGAACACGTCCATAAAAAAATACCAAGTGGGGTCAGCCCCATATATTCCAGACTCCTCTGTGGAGCTTTTCTCCCACTAATTTTCCCACTAATGTTTGACATGGGGGAGATCTTTGAGGAGTGCGGAGATAATATTTTCCCTATCGAAAAAAGTGTGAACAAAGAAATATACTTCTAGCAGATCTATCTATCCTTCAAATACGGGAATGTCAAAATTAACTTGTACCTTGAAATGCAAGGTTCCTCCAAAGTGGTTGCTTGATGAAGATGCATCGGTTGTTATCATCAGGCATTGAAGAATGTCGGAAAAATTCTCCATCATTTCGTCCCTCTGTCACGTGAGAGATTGCTTAAGCAACAGATTAATAGAATCGTCTGCTTTGTCTTTTTTCTTTTCTTTCCCCATGGAGGGTTTCTTAGGTGTGTGAGAAATTTTCCTCAGCAGAGACAAGCTTGAGACCCAACTTTCTATACTCAGACCTCATCGGGGACATGCACTAAAGAAAAAAAAAGGATCAAGAGCAGCCTGCTCTGATACCACTGATCCAGATTATTTTCAGCACGAAATGAGAGCATAAATATAATAAATAAATGTACAATGATATCTCAAATATCCAATAATATAACAGAAACATATCAGAGATGCAACCATAAACAAAGAGATACAGTAATACTCAATTTCTATTAATGAGTTAAATGTACAAAACTGTAGAAATACAGAGCGAAAGACTCGCTAGAATGGTGGCATCTTATCTCTGAGAAGAGATGTAATAATATTTGTTAGAATATTATTACAATGAGGCTCTAAATTCCTTTTTAACATAAAGAAAATCCAAAACCCTAACCCTGAAAGATGAAAATCCAACATTTTTGTGGACCCTGTTTTGGGTAGTTCGGTGTATCAACTTCCTGGTGGTGTAACCTGGCATATGATCTTCATTTAGGGTGAACGATAGCTTGTTGGAAAGGTATAGTCGAGGAGATTAATTTTGGGGGCTCAATCATATCCTTTTTCCATCATTGAGGTTCTTGATCTCGAATAAAATTCATTTAGGCCCTCAAAATGGCCCTGGAAGTTTAGGAATAAAAAAACTGCTAAAAATAGTAAGTTTTCAAAAGACTGTTTAGGGAAAGTTGGAATAGGTGGGTGGCCATTGATATCCTCCTAGATCAAAATATGTAGAAACAAGATAGTAATTCATAATACCTAATCTATACACTATTACATATGGTGTTGAAGCCCGACAGGGAGTTCCAACGATATGGATAAAATCGATCATATCATCAGACATTACTAACTAACTATCAAAATTTCATTATTTTTTTTATCTTGGTGCCCTGACGTTCATCATTATTGTGAAATAGTCCAATCATCGTTAGCATTCTGATTCATAGTCGATGGTTACCACAAATGCCACGTGGCAACCAATCATCAAGCGCAGATCACAGAGGCATGTTTCTAAAACCATGAGCTATAACAACTCACTCGATGACATGTAAATCTAATTATGATAGAATAATGTAACTGTTGTATGGATTGAGGTTGTCCCCATGGGGATCATATAAATATATAAGAGTTCTCAAAACTTTCTACATTTTGTCATTTTTGGTGGGAATCAAGTGATAAAAATGTTGTAAGTAGAGTGATAGGAAAGGAGAGGATTGTCAGATCAGAGACAGTAGAAGGAATCTTCAGATAGAACAAAGGTGTGGGATATGTATTTCACTTTGCCAACCATTTTTGTAAGGGAGACTGTAACTGTATGATGTTTATTTGCATGTAAAGATCCTATTGTTATGACAATTTTATGGAACATCAATACCATTTTGACTCATACTTTTCTTATATGCGATTCATTTTGTGATATTTAGTGTTTTTCTACAATCTTTAAGAGATATTTAATGCATCTTTATGATAATTTATGAATCTACCTACAATAAAATTATAAGGTATGGCTAAGAGGTGGAAATTGAAGGGGGTTAGTTTTGAACTATGGAAGGGTAATTAAGGCGCAAAGAAGAGGAAATAAGTCCATTTATTTCACTCAAAAATAGCTCTATGAATGATGTTATGTTTAGTAAATAGTTGACAATGGAAGGGTTTGTTAGAGTGGACAATACCCATATTAAGGGTTCCTTATGATTTATCTAACATTTAATTCTCGGGGCTCAATCATTCCCTTCAAAAGATGAGCCTTGAAAAGGGTTATTGATTTGAATAAACATGACATCCTCCTCATATAAGAGACAATGTCAAATGAGGATAAAATAGCTAGTTATCTAAGCAGATTACTTGGGGGTTGGAAGTTTAAGTTCATTGATGATAGAGGATAGTATGTGGTTATCATTAGAAAATTTATACATCTGTCTATACCTTTGTTTGTACAATTGGAAACTTAAATCCCTTTTTTGTGGAAAAATACCAAAATTTGTTATGTAGGACAAAGAGGGAAAATTTTACCTTGGTGCAAATTGCATGTTAGGCTACACTAAAATGCACCCTCATATCTAAAAAATCATTCAATTTGAGTGGTTCAAAATGTAAACAAGTTTCTAAGCCATTTTACATAAGCTTGTATACTTAGTTTTTCATTTGCAGTCATAAAAGACTCTGTTGTACAAAAAAAGGCAATAGATGCCTAGTAAAACCCTAAAATTGCACAACGTGTTAGTAAAAAGTAAGTCAAGATTTTATTATATTGTATATTTGAGTTGTGCAAGTTGTTGGGGGTGTGGTTTATCATATTAGACCTGATCATGTTGTTAATTTTGCAATTGCAATTTTAAAAACAATTGATATACAAAAGAGGAAAAGTTTTCCTTGTAAATTGGAAGGTCAAAATTGTACTAAGTGAC
Organism: Picea engelmannii; assembly: GCA_009831015.1. NCBI lineage: Eukaryota > Viridiplantae > Streptophyta > Pinopsida > Pinales > Pinaceae > Picea > Picea engelmannii. Next base: position 345,849 of record ML786238.1, on the reverse strand, counting down.
GAAATTAAAATGCATGCCCAAGCTTCCCTGTAGCACCTAAAATTGTTGTATAATATAAGTTGTACGATGGATATATCTATATCTTTTATTTACATATGTCATTTAAAGATAAATTGTATAACAAAAGAGGTTGATTTTAGGCACCTAGATTTCAAATTTCATGTAAATCTGAAGTCAAAATTGTCTTAGAGTAAAATGCACACCCAAGTCTCAATTTTGACCCAAATTTAGTGGTTCAAATTGTGTTGGAAATATGGCTACAACAAAGATGACGTAGATAATCAAGGTTGTCATTGATGGCAATCGATTGTTTATGCAGAACAGATGCTGAAACATGTTGCAACACAAATGTGAACTGCTGCAACACAAATGCGAACTGCTGCAACACAAATGCAAACACAGACGCTGAAACACAGTGCTGAAACAGTGCTGGAACACAGAAGCTAATGCAGATGGTTAAGGTTGTCATTGATGGCTATAACAGAAGAATGTCGTAGATGATCAAGATTGTTTATACGAACACAGATGCTGCAACACCAATGCGAACACAGATGCTGCAACACAAATGCGAACACAGATGCTGAAACACGACTGCTGGAACATGAATGCTGAAACACGAATGCTGAAACACGACTGTTGGAAGCGAACACAGATGCTGCAACACAAAAGTGAAACATGCTGAAACGTAGATGCTGAAACACGACTGTTGGAACATGAATGCTGGAACACGACTGCTGAAACACGACTGCTGGAACACGAATGCTGAAACACGACTGTTAGAACACGAATGTTGGAACACGACTGCTGGAACATGACTACAGGAACGCAGATGCTGGAACACAGTGTTAGATGATGTGGCATGCGTAGAGGAGGCAAGTAAAGAGCCAGTTCAGAAAATCAGGGAGAACGTTGGCATACGAAAAGCAGAAGAAAGAATAAATGAAAAAGGAAACTGCAGTTGGAGTTAAGAAAAGCAGAAAGACTTTT
>ML786238.1:258789-312585 GCA_009831015.1 Picea engelmannii | reverse complement strand
TTCAAGAGGAAACCCAACCAGGGAAAAAAACCTCGTCTTCTTAAGATGTTAAGAAAGCTCCAACTGCATTACATCTCATCTTTTATGAGCACCAACTCATAGAGGCTACAACCTCTGATTGCCAGCACCAACTGGCTGAGAGCACCAACTCCCACAGAATCCCAGCACCCGCTGGGTGGAAGCACCGACTTCCTTTTTTACTTCAGCACCAACTGAGTGAAGGCACCAACCTTCAGATTCCTTTCTGTTGATCTACTCTTCCTTCTTCATTGTCTCTGATCTACTGCTCTGCTTCACAGTCCTCTGCAGCCCATTCTTAGCTTTTTCTCTGTCACTCAGATTCTCCTATTCCTTTTCTCACATTCAGAGCTCTCTCTCTCTCTCTCACTTCAACAACCCTTCCATCTCTGTTCCAACGCATTATATTGATTCTCCACATGCAGAGGTTTTCCTTGCTTTTCTCAACTCCAACTGTAGTTTCCCTTTCTTTCATTCTTTCTTCTGCTTTTCGCATGCCATCATTCTCCCTGATTTTCTGAACTGGCTCTTTACATGCCTCCTCTAAGCATGCCACATCATGCAACACTGTGTTCTTCCTGTCTTAACTGCCAGTCTAATTTTAGACTGAAAGTCCTTCCACCGTCCAGAGTGATTAGAGAAACCCAACTGGAAAAATCTTCCAGACTTGTAAAGAAGATGAAGGACCCCCGCAAAAACCTCTGGATTTAGAAATTTTAAGCTCCGTTGATTGTGCATTATATCCATTTGATGCACCGTCCACACCAATCGCGTTGTTAATGGCATCATTCATGTGTTTCTTAAAAAAACGATTGGTAACTACTGCTGCTAGTCATGGCCGTGGCTAAGGCGTGCATTTTTATCAGCGAAGATCCCCATGGGCGAAGGCTGAACTGGAATGCCAATTGGGTCGCATCTCTCTTCACCATTGTCTCTGTTTCTATTTCAATGGGGGCGCATGAATCAACTGGAGCTCTCCTTCAAACGTTTCAAATGGGTTTATTCCCTCTTTTTACTTGAAACATTTCAAATGGGTTTATTCCCTCCTTTTTCCTGAATAACCTAACGCGATGGGCACTTGGATAACCTAACGTAATGGGGACTCCTCTTGTAGAGCAATTTGCTGAGTGGAACCCAATCTCAACATCCCCACTTGGATAACCTAACACAATGGGTCTCCTCTTGTAGAACAATTCGCTGAGTAGAACCCAATCTCAACGTCCCCACTTGGATACTGATATTGCTCTGACATCATCTAGCTTCTTCTGCCGAGTGGAACCCAATCTCAACATCTAGCTTCTTCTGCCAGTTCTCTTGTGCGTGCTCCATAACCACCCTATTTCCATCAATGACAACCTTGACAGTCTGCGTCATCTCTGCTATAGCCATATTTCCAACAGTACTTTTTCCCTCACTCATTTCCTAAGATTCCACTTTCCCTTACTCCCTAAAATTACCCCCTACCCCTCTAAATTTTCTCAATAATTTAGGAAACCCCTAACCCATCATTCCACTTCATTTTCCAAAAATATTTGAAGGCACATTTTCCAGAAATGACCTTTTTAGTCATCTTTTTTCTGAACATATTGTGGCCAATAAGAGATGAATATTGCGAAACTGGAGGAGGTTTGTGTCCCTCCGATGCCAAAGTACAATAAAATATTTCATATTTTACACATGTATTACATAATGAGAGATATATTCACATCTTCACGGCCTATTTTTTTGACTGAGCAAAGTCCTGTTTTAGACATCTTTTTGTAGAAAATATTGTGAACAACTGGAGCAGAATTTTGGGAAATTGAGAGAGGTTTATATAAAAAAAATCTTCATCTAAAATAACCTCTCTCATGTTTTACATAGATATATTAGATTAATATATGCAAAGGGATAACTTAACCCTATTTTTCATAATTTTGGGAGGAATTTTATAGCAAGTCTACATAAAGCATAGCGTGGGGCACGCTACGCTTTTGATGGAGGATTAAAAATGATGAAAGACTTACATATTCATATTTATCATGACCTGTACATCACTTTTGACTTCCCGGAGGCAAATTTTGGTCGATTCTGGGAGGAGAAAAAGTCAAAATACCACTTGAAAAACACCTTGCCACCTTTTTGGACAGCCCGCTACGCTTTGCATAAATCATTCTTAAATCTCATCTCTATCCTCAAACAGACCTCTTGAAAATATAACTATTAAATAGAACCATTGCAAGCCAATAAACTATATGATTAAAGCCACCATGCATTGTATTTTGTACAACCTATATGAAGCAAACAATAAGGTAAGGCAACAACAACAAACTAGCCTTCCTATGCATAAGCATGAGGCCACAATGTGTCACTATTATTTCGAAGGGGTTGATTCTAGTGTTGAAATAGGTATTATAACTACACTGTCTCATAGAGACTTGTAATGGTTTATGTGATGTTTCCTTACAAGTATGATAGTTATCTATTTTCAAATTCACATCTCATCTCTTCTTGAGGGATTCCAACAATTGGAAGTTCTGACTGAAGTGCCAATGAAAAACAGTTGCAAGCACCTATGAATGCATTTGGAAATAGAGTGAGGGTGACTAAAGTTTGCAGAAAACAGGGATGCTTGTCATTTAATTCACAAAATTATTCTTTCTTTGCAAGTCTACTATGCAATCTATTTTAATGACCATGCTTAAGAGGTTTCAAGTTCTGCAACTGCCCCTTCCCATGAGATTTTGGCTAGTCTTTGGCCTGATCTCTTCATCAAATCCTCATGATTAAAGATAAAATGAGAATTCTGAATATGGGAAAATAACCTAAGATGAGGTTGTGATATCTGGAAGTTTTGAAAAAGAAAAATCGTTCAAACTTCGGATGGTGGGAAAATTTATATCAAATTGGTCTATGTTTTATCCCTGGGAATTTTAATAAAATACTTTATATTACATAGTTCTAATATTTTTATGCACCATTTTCTAAATGATTCATATTAACTATCGATTTTATTTTCTTGTGTAGAATGTAGCCAAGAAGTCTATTTACATATTCACACCTTCCTTCTTATGTGCTTCTTTAATTACAGAAAGAATGCTTTGATTTTTAATTAAAAATAATAATTCCAATCTATTCCATACATGCATATTGATATTCACTATAAACCAAACCTCATTCACAAAGTACCAAACATTGATGTATTTTTTCCATGTAACTAGCTAAGTTGTCCTTGCTAAAAGCCAACCAAGTAGTGAAGGATTAATATCATTCTACAAAAAAAGGTCATCAACTCATAATGTTCTTAAAAGAGTCAACCATTCTTTTCTGAAACTCTAAGGGTGCATTGGTCAAACTGAATGGCATGACAGTCCATTGGTACTATCCCTGTGGTACCACAAATGTCTTTTTGTACCTGTCTCCTGAGAAATACCACGATGCCAAAATCCACTCTTTAGATCAAATTTACTGAAAACATTTACATTTTCTAGCTTACTAAAAAACAATTCCTTGTGTGGTAAAGGATATCTGAGAGGAAATAAGGCACTATTGAGTGATTTGTAATTGATAACCAACCACTTTTTCCCTCTTTTTTGTTCTGAATGCTTGTTGATATAAAATGCCGGGCAAACCCATGGACTCTTACAAGGCTCAATCAGGTGCCTTTCAAGGAGTTGCTTGATCTCTACTTGGCATAAATCTTGGAGAGAATCTTTGAGAATGCCAGGATTTTTAGGGGAAACTCTCATGATATAACTTCTTTTCATTGGAAATTTGACCTGGTTCTCTTGGATTGTAAAAATCAAGGAATCAGTATTAACAATTAAAGGCATATGTCTCTTGACAAAATCATGACCCAGTAAAATGTCTTCTCCTATATCAAGGCTATAAAGAGTAACATACGTAGGAACATAATTCAGCATAATAGGAAAATCAGGTGCTACATGATATATTGCCATAATCTCTTTATTAACAACATGAAACTGTATCTAGGTAGGCTGCCAATAATAGATAGGAATAGCCTTATACTTGCAACAACTTCTCATAGCTCCTATATCAACTTGAGCATCAAGTGAGTAGACTTTAAAACCAATTACCTTTATACTCACTGTTATTACCATTCGGTCACCAATATGGCTGATATCTAGGGCAGGAGGATTAGATGTGATAGCATTTTCAACTGATTGAGCTTCTGCTCTGGCCAAAGTAAGAGAAGTAAATCTAGAATTCAAATCATCTAAAGCTACCATAGATTTATGGATCTGGTTAGCTAAAGATTGCATTTGACAACATTTAGTATGAAGCTCATTTTCAATCATCCTTATTTCAAGAAAAATATCAACCTCAGAATTACTGGATGTCTTAACTAGAGAACTATGGACCCATTCTTCAGGGGGATTTTCCTCTTCATCATCTGTGATTTGGATATTTTGAACAGTAGGAAGTTGTTAGGTCAATTCATCAATTCTGGCTTGAAGTCTATTTTTGACTAGAATCATGCATGGGGCAAGATTAGACTTATGTTGCTTGTGTTCTCAAATTTTCTGCAGTATAGAACCTTGCAGAGTAAACATAAAACAATTGCTCAAATAAGAACATTCATCATCAGAACTAGAATCTTTATGGATATTCAGATTCTTGAAATGTAAATCATCTAAATATGATTCAGAACTATAGATAGAAAATTGTTCATTCTCAGAGTCAGAGGAATTAGTCAGATCCCAATCAACAGGATTTAGTGATGAACTAAAAATATCAACTATTTTTATCTGGGATCTACCTTGTTTATTTGGACACTTATTTTCCCAATGGTATTTTCTTTTACAAATGTAGCAAAATGATTCCTTTTTAGGAAATATTCTCTTCTTGAAGATGTACCTATGTTTATTTTTGAAAGATTTGTCATCTTTGTCATGATATTTCTACAGTTTTGGTTTGTGCCAATTCTTATGCTTTCTTTTATCATTTTTTCTTGGTTGGGAACGATGACAATCTTTTATCTGAGAGTGTCTCTTGGGAATCCCTTGGAAACATCCATAGTTATAGTTTTCTCGGAAGGCATCACAAATGGATGGATTAAAATGAAACCGCTTCTTAAGATTCTTCCTTGTTCTATATGAAATACACTCCTATTGTAATGCAGTAAATATTTGTTGATGCATAGCAACAAAAGATAAAGGTTCAATTTGAATCTTATTGGTAGCTAGATACCTATTTATCAAATCAAGAAACTTTCTTGGCATAGAAGCTATGTAGTGCCGAAGATATGCTACATTTTGGTGGTCAGTAATTTTGTACAACATTATTTGCATGGTACAATATTAATCATGTAATAGATCTAGGTTACATAGTCATTGGCTCATAAATAGTTGTGCATGGTGTTCATCATCAGGAGGAGAAACACCCAAAAATTCATGCACTAAAGTTGTGAACAAGGTGGCAAGTGGATCTATATCAGCCATGATTTCATCTTTGTTTTCTTGGGAAATATTATCCCACCATAATTTAGCAACCCCGGTAAATGCCCAAGTTATTTGGTTTACTGTATCTTTCCAACTAACTTTTGTCTCAACTTTTCTCTGAAATGCCCAAGCATTTAATTTTTGGAAGGCCTTTAAGATATCATCCTGGTTTAAACAGTCCAAAATTAACTAGAAGAGTGTTTTCATATCCATTCATTAAATCAGAAATGTCAAGCTTGGCATCAATCTCCCCTAATTTATTTGTCCATTTTACAAAAGGACTTTGATGGGAAGAATAATTGATATTAGGTCCAGAATTCCTAGCAGCTTTGTAAGGAAAACCATAAGGCTCATTTCTTTTAGTTTTGGCTGCTGAAGATTCTGCAACTTCTTCCATGATAGGTTCTTCCATTTTTATATATGAATGAGCTGGAAGAAGGTGACTTGCGATGGTTGACTCTAGAGTAGTCAGTTTGGTAGATAACAAATAATTTTTTTCGGTGGCAAGTTGTACCCCCATGAGAAGTTTCTCAACAAATAAAATACTAGGATGAGAAGAGAATTATATAAGGAAGAGAGTGTGGAGACCAGAAGACTCAGTGGATCTTGAAGACAGGGTAGTAGAATACTTGAACTTAAACCCTTCTGTACCAACATGAACATAATCTGGCGAAGAAGTTGGCTGAGGAATAACAACTTGAAAGAGAGAAACTGCAAGTTGGATAGTAGATAGTAGATAGTAGATAGTTGAGCCTGTATTTCTGTTAACTTTTCTGAAAAGGTATGATGGTCATCATGGAGTGTTTCAACAGAATGATGTAATTTCTTGCTATGCTCCTTTAGGTGAGAAACATCATTGGCTATCTTATCTAGATTCTGAGCAAGGCAGACATACTGATAATTGATATAATTTTGCAGTTTAATATGCTCTGATACCAACTCAGATAACTTAAAGAGAACTCAGATAACTTAAAGAGAACTCAGAAAACTCTTCCAAACCTAGTGAAAGTGCTTAAGGGCCTATTCTTCATCAATCATGTAATCACCTTGCAGATTAGCAAAAAAAATATTTAAAGACCACCAAACCACCTAGTTGTAGTACTTTCCAAACATGTCTGACATTTAAAATATCATTCATCATTAAAAAAAAACAGAGGAATTTCTGTTTTCGTAGTGGTATAATGAAAATGCATCAAACGTCCTTGCAATTTTTGTTAATTTTCCTATCATGAATGAAGGCAAACACTTGCAACAATATTATGACCAATTTGGCTGCAGAAAAAGAATATCAGGCCTATAGATAATCCTTCCCATGGCTTAGTAAAGTAGCACAAACAAATGAAACATTATACCTTACGAAAATAGAAATTAGAAGTTATTAATTGTAGGGAAAGTTTGGTACATGTTTAGTTGCAAGGTCAATGAATATATTTTCTAGTTAAAAAAATTATTGAAAGAGACATAGAAACATGGAATTCCTTAATTGCATAAGGAAGATTCGGAGGATCAACACACAACACATTTATCACAAAGGATGAATCCACCTAAATTCCCTTCCAGATCACACAAAGAATGAAACATGAGTGCCTTCCTGGGACTAGGGAAAGAGAAACAAATATTGTGTAGGGGAAGCACACTATTATAAAATTGCATGGTATAGTGCAGGAACATGGGGAGTGTAGCATGTCCTCACATGGGGATTAATTTCCTGTTAAAAAAAATCAACTAATTTCAATATACTAATATCTACTTATCAAATCACAAACATCAATTAATTTCAATATACAAATACCTACTTATCAAATCACTGACAATTAAAAAACACCAATTAATTTCAATATATGGACTGAGAAAGGTGAGTCAACAAGACTGGTCTACAAATTACAACAATTTAGCATGGCTTCCAACAATGAAACAATGGCCTTGAAAAATCTAAACAATTCACTGATGAAGAGAGATCTTATCTCAATAGAAAATTGAAGGCTCTATGCAACTTGGTCAGTAATATTAAAACCTTACCCAAACCTGTAGGTATTTTTGTTGAACCAAAGTCCAACATTTAGAAATATGGGGATAACATTGTAGGATTATTAATATTGGATGAAAAAACCCAATCCAAGATTAATAGTTTTGCAAAGGAAATGTTTGTGCATTTATCCGACTTTAAGGGTGTTATACACAGATAAGGACACCTCTAGAGGTTTCAATGGTGCAATAGCATCATTTAGAATTGGTGAAGGAGGTTGTGAAGGGAAATTGGAACTAAAAGAAAAGATGTTTTGGTTGTGAAAGTCAACTTGACTAAACCAAACTAGTTATTCTTCCATCACCTATGATATTTTTCATCAAATCTTGGAATGAATGAGAACATTTAGTTGTATATCTATATATCTATATCTATATATATATATATATATATATATATATATATATATATATATATATCATGAGTGCCTAAGGAATGTGCAGTCTTCTTTGAGCTCTACAAGATCCTATACAAATAGTGGAAAAACATTCGTTAATAAGAATGTGGTAACATCCACTGAGCTTTGGACAAATGGGCTTATATGTGAATTTGATATTTTTTTTTAGGTCATAATTAGATTTTAGATCCAATATAAAAATCCAATAGCACCAATAAAATATGGTCATGATATAACCAAGGCTAAACAAATCTCTTATCCAAATATGGTCATGAAAGGTATTATAGGTGTTATTTTGTACACAAATGTTGATAGAAATAGTTGACCATCAAATAGAAACCTTGTCGGGTACATACTTAGACCAACATCCTCTCACAATGTGCCCCTAGTGGCTCTTTGAAATAAATATTACATAAAATTCAAATTGCAACTACACCTTTTTGGATATCATCATGGAGTTCCATCATCAATTATATACAAGAATCACTTTTCAAGCATTATTCCTCTGTTAGACTCCCACAATCAACTTCATTCCCATTGGAAAATATGTTTATGTAATTTTCCAAAAAGTTGGTGCTAACCATTCAATCCACTTTGATAGAGGTTTGCAAGCAATTTTTTTCTTATGGAACCAACTTTGTTGGGAAATTCCAAAATATTTTTCATTTAAGGAGCTAATACTTATACAATATAAATTATCTTGTACCAAAAAGGCTTCCTCATTACATTTCAACTTAACTTTTCCCTCATCCTTTGTTGGATTATGTTCAGAATGTATAAAAAATTTCACATCCACTAGAAGCCTCCAGAATTTAAGCTTTAGAACATCCTTTAGGCACATCGTTGGATTTGTCCTTTAGAACATCCTTTAGGAACTCACCAGTTTCTCAAATGGGGAGATATAACGATGAATTTAATAGACAAGTTGATCAATTTCCACCATCCTTTAGATGAGTTTTCTCCTTCATGAAGAGGGTTTCTCACTTTGGTCAACTTCAAAAGTAGAAAACTTCTCTCTTTGAGCAATTTTTTGCTTCTCAGATGATGGATATGATATGGAGCCTATTGGTTTAATTACTACAAAGAAAACAATTCTCACAAGGCTGAAACCTACGAGTCTTCCAAGTTGGACAGTAGTGATTTGCAAAATCGACATTAAGACTGTTTTGAAATATGGCGTTTGATAGCATAGAGGGCCAAGTTATTTCCAATATTTATGCTTTGCATTTCAAAATCATGAAGAGGATCATCATTGTTTTCCTCATGTAGCCTATACTTTGTATCTATTCCAAGTATAAGCCCAATTCCATATGTGATTTACCTCCTTTGATCCATTACTTAAAAATGTGGATGATGGTCTTTTAAAACCTGTGACTTGATCTGCAAATGACAAAAAATTCTATAGTATGAACATACCCTGTAGTCAACAAGTTACACATATCGTTTACCTATTTCCTCATTGATTTTATACCTTGCATCTTGGATATCATGTTTGAAAGGCTCTCATGCTTCGCTCTAATTATACTTTACAGCCCCCAGATGGGGTGCCACACGGAAAGGAAGGGCATGTGGAGGCACACAGGGAGAGGCCATTTATGGTGGCTCTCACCTCACACAACAACCATTTATGAAGGCTATCACCTCCGTCGGCCTTCGTTTATCAATGGGGCTTCTCACGTGTGAGCACAGGCCGGCCAGCCAGAGCATTAAGATCTCGGCTTTAATGGTTGCAACCATTGTTTATGTCATTATCCGCCTTAATGGAACTCTTAGAATGCATTCAAAGCTCGCCGAGCAGAGAAGGAATCGAAGCACAGGAGACATCCTGGCATTGGTCCTCATTCTCATTATGTTGCAAGTGAGAGGGAGACCCCACAGAGGAGTAGGCTGGTACACGGCTGAGTCCAGGAGGAAAAGACACAAGCGGTTTGAACAAGCTTTTCTCATAGTCAAGAGGAAGCGATGCAGAGAGACCCTAGAAACAAACTTTCCCCCCCAAACATTCGTCGAGGAAATTCCATTCATGGATCTCCCATCAGACTTCTCTAAGAGCCAAATGTTTACGGTTCCAGATAATTGGAACCCTCCAGCATGCATCAAAGAAGCAGCACCACTGCCCAGCTTGAGAGAGGCCCACAGCCCCAACAATGCTCCAATTGAAGAGTTCGCCACTTTCCGGGTAGAGGAGGAGCTGCCGAAAAGCACCACTGATTCGGAGTCGCAGAGGAAGATGCAGGGTCACCAGGAAACAGATGCCAAAGCTAAGTCACCGCCACTGCCACCACTCCTACACCCGGAGCACCTGAACCTGATCTTTGAGGTTCGTCGTCTAGTAGATGATCAAATTTTCAGATTCGTCTATGTTAGCTAACGTTTGGACATGCTTTACGCAGCCTACTCTAGTGCCACACCTTAGCGACAATGCCCCACCTGTGCTCAGCCCTATGTCATTCTTTTCAACAGTGGTAAGGAAAAGGACGATAGCGAGGATTGCGGTGAATAGGTTCTTCTGTTTCGCATGGCCTCCAACTCCATTTCTTTTGTTGTTTATCATAGTTGTAGCTCTTTAGTTATTAGCCTAGTTAGCGTTAGCATAGACCTCACTACACTACTAATGGAAATGGACATGCACCCTGGTTTCCTTCGGGTAGGGTGGCGAAACGAGCTGTTTGATTTTGCATGCTATTGTGGATAGGCCAACTGTTCTGGTTTACTGCATAGGCAGGACAACTGGCACATGTTTGACAAGTGTATTTCTTTTTTGAAGTTTTAATATAATAGGATCCGCCTTTTTACTTAAAAAAAAAAAAAAAATTATACTTTACAGGTTGTGGCTTCCATTTGAACACCACCTTCTTATTAGAATTTACAACATGGTTGTTCTAAGTCTAGTCCAAGTAAGGCTTACCCAATTTTTAAAGTTTTTAATCCAAGGTTTACCTTTGCAACATACTCCTGTAGCAGCCAAAAGTTAAATATTTACCTCATTTATTTCATTCCTCAAAATTTGTGAATTATAACCTATTCTACAAGGCATTAGGCTGCAACTCAATAACACAAAATAACCTTAGAATTGGCATACCATTACATTTTATATATTTCATCTATTACTCCATTCCCATTCCAAGTACTCCATGATCCATTTTGGTATGGTAACATGAGTTGTAAGTATCATTAGAATTGAAGGATCGGCTTGTCAATGTCCCGAGACCACTTTAAATAATACTTAACCATTCAGGATTTGTTATCTAAAAAGTTGATTATCCCTTGTTTCTAGGGCATATCCCTTGAAACTACAAGTCAAGTTCATTTGTGAGATCATAATGTGTTGTCTCATTGTTAAAAATAAAGGTATTCCGATCTTGGGAGTTCATCCAAATCAGAAGTAATAAAATAATGATGAACATACCGCAAGGATCATTCCACAACTCAGTTATATCATTTGACTTTGCTTATGACCTATGGTTAATTCCAACTAAAATACCAATTGTATTGCTACTTCTCTTTGGGATAATTAGACTTGTTGTAGGATAGCATATCTATTATTCACTTGTTTATCATTTATTAAAAGAGACATCGAGAATCTAATGAGGGGACACAACAAGTTTGTCTTGTTTCTCAAAACAACCATGGCAGGCCTTGATCACCAACACTGGTGAAGCAAAGAAGATGAAGGAAATTGTTTTTCCTAAGTTTCAATTGATGTCACATAAATCCCCATCAAGGAGAGTAGAAATCGTTTTTCAAGGAGGTATGTGATACAATATTCACCTCACGAAATATGGAATACCTCTCATATCTTTGAACTACAACTCTCTTAACTTTAAGCATGCACATAATATTTTGTAGCTCATAGCACAGAACCTGAAATTGAGTATTTGTGATTTTGGGTATGGGGATTAATTACATTAAAAACTATATGACTATAAATCATCTCACATATCTAGGTCATTATTTCAAAGAAATAGCTTCATTGTCAAATTCTTGTGGCAATGACCTTGCCTAGAATAGAGTTGGGACAATACACTTTTGGAAGACCAAATGTATATATATTTCAAACCCGGTTCTAGGGAATATTCTCCTATGAATTTATTTTACAACCCAACTGGAATCATGTCATTTCGATATCATAAAAAAAAGTTATGTCCTAAATACTAACTACCTATCCTAAATTTTAACCCTTAAAAATATGTTTCCTAGGTTGTTCATTGGTATACTTGACCTATCAATTCTTCACATTTCTAAAACCTGTTTCTACTGGATATACCTACATGAATATAATTTCATCCCCAATTGGAAACAATTCAATATGTTTTCAGACGAAAAAATTATGATAAAAACTGTGATTGTTGGTCTAGGGTGGAAATTGAAAACAACAATACCCTGCAGCCTGTTTCTTAGCATGTTTGACATATTATTTCAAATTCATTTCAAAACCTGTTTATAGTGGATATATATCCATGAGTCCACTTTAATATGCCTTTGTAAGGAATCTAATCGTACATCAAACGAACAATTTATCATTGAAACACTAACGAGTAGTCTAGGTAGTAGGCAAGCATAGTAAACTCAAGGGATGGTATACAGATCATGACAAAGGAATAATTATTGTGTATGTGGGTGCTTGTTTATTTTTTAAAGGTAATAAAAAATTGAAAGGTAATATAGGTGTTATTTTTTACACAATTATTGCTAGAAATAATTGACTAGGAAATAACAACTATATGGGGTATGGAGTTAGTCCAACATCCTCTCACAATGTGCCCCTAGTGGCTCTTTGAAATAACTATTACATAAAATTAAGACTCTAGATTCACCTTTTTGGATATCATCATGGAGTGCCATCATCAATTATATATAGGAATCACTTTTCAAGGATTATTCCTCTGCTAGACAAGCATTATTCCTTGTGCAGTATGCTTGTGGATGTGGATGCTTGTGTATTTTTGTCCCTACAGGTTGCAACCTAGTGAATGAATGTTGGTTTTCTTTAGCTATTTTGGTTAAAAATATTGTCATTATTGTGACTTGATCTAGCCATCTTTATGGTACCCACCTACAAACAAGATAAAGTTAGTGATCCATGTGCATGTACTGGTTACAATTAAGGGAAACCAAGATTGGTCTTAACCTTAGGCTAAGCATTACCTTTGTCATTTATGTGGTTGAATGGGTGATAATTCAAGGAAATTGGTACATGATCATAAGGCATAGGAGGGTTATCTTGGAACACATACAAGCTATTATAACCCATGAAATAAGTTAAACTATTGCAAATGCCTAAAAATTAACTGAATGGTGTGTACCATATTTCCTAAGATATTGGTTAGCTATGTTTTTCTTGGGAAACTAAGATATAATATTATTCCTCCTTTGCGATCCAATGGTCAATATTTCACATGAAGATGTTTCATTCAAGTTTTCTGTAGCATCGTCCTCATTTTTTCCATTTCGAAGCAACCTTAATGTTCTTTGATCTGGAATGATTTTGTTGGGCCAATTTAAAGAAAATAAATTATCCTCTTGGGGTCAAACATCAGTGCCAAGAAATGGATTCAAAGAAAGAGATGTAAAATCAATTATTTCATCAAAGTCAAATTCAATGGAGCCACAATCCAATGCAAAATAGGTAGGCTCGAGTTTTTAAAGATAAGCTTGTTTTCTTATTGTACTATGCTTGTGTGGATTGCATTGGGTTTGTAGCATAGTTGGGTGTTTAATCTTGTCTTCATTTACCCTCAATAAGCTCATCCTTTCCCCCTCATCACAAATCTCCATTATTAGTACTTTCATTTTCTTTGAATGCACTCTAAACTTGTTAGCGAATCCATGCAATAACTAGTCTTTCTTGGCCATACTGCATGAAAAATATAGTGAGTGGAATGTTCACAAATTTGCACGAACAATTGTTATTTGTGTGTATAACATATATCATCACCAATAAACCTTATTACAACAAACAACACAAATTTTAAGTCGGCTGCATGTTTCTATATTACAAAGAGTATCTTGGCTATCCACTCTCCATGATGTCAAACAAGGGGAGTTCATGGCTATTGACATACATAATGATATAGAAACAGAGGCTGAGTCTGGAGATTCAAATTAAGGGAAACCAAGGGAAACCAAGATTGGTTTTAACCTTAGGCTAAGCATTGGCTTTGTCATTGTATGTGGTTGAATGGGTGAAAATTCAAGGCAATTGCTACATGATCATAAGGCATAGGAGGGTTATCTTGGAACACATACAAGCTATTATAACCCATGCAATAAGCTAAACTATTGCAAATGCCTAAAAATTAAGTGAATGGTGTGTACCATCTTTCCTAAGATACTGGTTGGCTATGTTTTTCTTGGGAAACTAAGATATAATATTATCCCTCCTTTGTGATCCAATGGTCGATATTTCACATGAAGATATTTCATTCAAGTTTTCCCTAGAATTTCATTCAAATATCAGTGCCAATAAAGAGATTCAAAGAAAGTGATGGAAAATCAATTGGTTCATCAAAGTCAATTACAATGGAGCCAAAATCCAATGCAAAACAGGTAGGCTCGATTTTTTGAAGATAATCTTGTTTTCTTATTGTACTATGTTTGTGTGGATTGCATTGGGTCTGTAGCATAGTTGGGTGTTTAATATTGTCTTCATTTACCCTCAATAAGCTCATCCTTTTCCCCTCATCACAAACCTCCATTATTAGTACTTTCCTTTTCTTTGAATGCACTTTAAACTTTTAGTGAATCCATGCAATAACTAGTCTTTCTTGGCCATATTGCATGAAAAATATAGTGAGTGGAATGCTCACAAATTTGCACGCTAATTGTTATTTATGTGTATAACATATATCATCACCAATAAACCTTATTACAACAAACAACACAAATTTTAAGAGGGTTGCATGTTTCTATATTACAAAGAGTATCTTGGCTATCCACTCTCCATGATGTCAAACAAGGGGAGTTCATGGCTATTGACATACATAATGATATAGAAACAGAGTCTGAGTCTGGAGATTCAAATTAAGGGAAACCAAGGGAAACCAAGATTGGTTTTAACCTTAGGCTAAGCATTGGCTTTGTCATTGTATGTGGTTGAATGGGTGAAAATTCAAGGCAATTTCTACATGATCATAGGGCATAGGAGGGTTATCTTGGAACACATACAAGCTACTATAACCCATGCAATAAGCTAAACTATTGCAAATGCCTAAAAATTAAGTTAATGGTGTGTACCATCTTTCCTAAGATACTGGTTGGCTATGTTTTTCTTGGGAAACTAAGATATAATATTATCCCTCCTTTGTGATCCAATGGTCTATATTTCACATGAAGCTATTTCATTCAAGTTTTCCCTAGCATCATCCTCATTTTTTCCATTTCGAAGCAACCTTCATGTGCTTTGATCTAGGGTGATTTTGTTGGGCCAATTTCAAGAAAATAAATTAGCCTCTTGTGGTCAAACATCAGTGCCAATAAAGGGATTCAAAGCAAGTGATGGAAAATCAATTAGTTCATCAGATTCAAATACGATGGAGCCACATTCCAATGCAAAACAGGTAGGCTCAATTTTATGAAGATAAGCTTGTTTATTAGTGTACTATGTTTGTATGGATTGTGTTGGGTCTGTAGCATAGTTGGGTGTTTAATCTTGTCTTCATTTTCCCTCAATAAGCTCATACTTTCCCCCTCATCTCAAACCTCCATTATTAGTACTTTCCTTTTATTTGAATGCACTCTAAACTTGTTATCAAATCCATGTGATAACTAGTATTGCTTGGCCATATTGCATGAAAAATATAGTGAGTGAATTCTCACAAATTTTCATGAACAATTACTATTTTTTTGTATAACATATATCATCACCAATAAACCTTATTACAACAAACATCAAATTTCTTAAGTGGGTTGCACGTTTCTATATTACAAAGAGTATCTTGGCTATCCACTTTCCATGACGTCAAACAAGGGGAGTTCATGGAAATTGACATACATAATGATATAGAACAAAATCTGAGTCTGGAGATTCAAATGCAGATATTTCTATCAATTAGACATTGCAAAATCTTCCAGGAACCCATTTTATCATGCAAAGCCATCTTGCTTCAAATACTGAAAAGTTACCAAAGAAAGACAATTTTTTTGTCAAAATGAAAGGGGAATATGCTTCTATTGTTCGTTTTGTGGATGCCTCATTTAGAAATTTCAATTCTCCTACAAGTGAAATAGTCAAGCAAGTATGGTCATTGTCCAATAAGTTGAATTTTGGTCAAGTGAAGCTAGAGCAGTTTCAAACTCCATATGCTAAACATGTTGTAACTATTCATGACTAATAAAGCAGTGCACCCATTGAAGTTCTTAGTCATACTATCGATCTATAAATCAACATGAGAATATGATAAAGGATTACTCACAAATGATCGATATCACTGGAAAGAAAAGTGAATTATATGGTCTAATTTTTCCCAATGATAGGACATTATAGAGTTCAACCCTATATATGGATACTTCTCTTTTGGGATCAGTATGCCCCACTTGCTACACTAGGACATGGAACACACAAGAGAACAACAATGTATTTCCATAAGCACAATAGAAAATTATCCATTAATCAAAATAATTAACACCACAATAATGAGAAGATTGGCTCCTCCGGGATCAAATAAATGAAACCATTGAAAGAGGCTAAGAGTTCATGACATGGTAATCACAGAACCATTTCAACCAAAGCAACACCTAATCGAAGGAGAAAATTCTCATTAA
Organism: Picea engelmannii; assembly: GCA_009831015.1. Classification (NCBI taxonomy): domain Eukaryota; kingdom Viridiplantae; phylum Streptophyta; class Pinopsida; order Pinales; family Pinaceae; genus Picea; species Picea engelmannii. The sequence goes on along the minus strand of ML786238.1, from coordinate 295,940 downwards.
AGAACATAAATCTTCAAATAGAAAACCCCACATGAGTTATAACTATACCATGATAAAACAACAAAATCCAAGGCATGACAAGCCATTGGCCACCTTTGCTACTCGATCTAGGATTTGTATAGAAATAATATGTGTAACAATAGGATATGAATGGGATCCTTCTAATCCTACTTACTGACAACTCCTTATTAAGGTAGTGGAGGATCCACCTAAGGTTTGTTTGGTATACCATATAATAGGTCCAAAATCAAGGAGTCTTGAGATCCTCCCATGGGTCAAGAAACTAACAAATGGATAAAAGAGGAGAGCCCCAAAAATTTTGTTTCATAAGCCATTTTTTTAACATATTATAACATACAAGAGAGAAAACCCTACCCTATAGCTATGCAAGAGATTGTAAAATTGTTCCAATCATTCATTTTCTTTTTCTAGCAAAGAAAACTCAGTAATCTGAAGACTTAAATATTCCATAAAGCAATGACGGGCTCCAACAACAATCACATAAACAATTAAAGTTACGAATTTGACCGAATTTATTACCGAATTGAACAGAGAAGGATATCCAGATGCTATCAAGTATTAAAGACTCATGTTTTTTCTCTACCTTGCCAATACCCTCATTTGAATGCCCTCCATCAAGAAATCGTGTGTGATTTATACCAAATGGGAGGGCCAATTGCTCCCAGAAATCCCCGTGTTCTTTGGAAATCGAGAAAATGGAATATTAAAGTTTCTCATACTAAAAAATTGGAGCGAATTAAATCATAAACCCTTATTAAAACCAAATGGGAGGGAGAAATTGTTACCAGAAATTCTCATATTTTTTGGAATTGGGCGAATGAAAGATTGCAACTCCAAATTTCACAGGCTAAATACATATTTTTTTCTCTCTCCCTCATAGAAACCTGGGCTAACCCTCTATACGGTTTTTCTTTTAAAATAAATTAGGGGCGAAGAATTAAAGTTATAAAAAACCACTACGATACAAAAAACTCGCCCAATAAAAATTGGGAGGCCCCTTAATTTCTCCCATGAGCGAAATTTCTCCCCTAAAATCATCCTTGTTTAGGATTTAGTCAAGCATAGGAATGCATAACATGTCTAGGGAATGCATTTTTATAGTGTAGGAAAGCATTTGTCATTAACAAGGTGTGCATATTCCACCTTACTATGTAAACATGCAATCCCATTCCCTCAATGTGCAATTTCAACTTGAGACATTCATTTTTCCCTTACAGGGCATGCATTTTCCTCAATACTCTATTTTCATGTAATTTTTTTAGGTCAACATACAATTACCAACACAAGGCATGCATTTTTCTTCCTAGGGCGTGCATTTGTCATCTACCCTGTTTTCATGCATTAATTTTATGCATTTGTCCTTTTGAGGGCATGCATTTTTCACCATGGGGCATGCATAATTTCTTTGAAGGAATGGATGTTTCATAAGCCTATATATCCCTAGTATAATCATACCAATTTCACCATTGGGCATCCATTTCCCTTGGTCTGGCGTGCATTTCAACAAGGTTATTTTTAACAATTTGACCTCTTTGTTTTACAAGGAATTTTTTACCCTTTATGCATAATAGAAGGTTTTTTGTTTGAAAATTCCCACTGTGTCCTCTAAAACACAAGCCTAAGGAATAAAATATTTTATGCCTTATTGTAGGATGGGTATGTTACAATTTCCCACCATCTAATCCTCATTGTTTCCATTACTGATTTTCCATGCCAACCATTCGACAAATAATGAAAGGATTAATTGTTTTTTTTTTTTGCATAAAACAACAATTCAAACTTATTATAGTCTCCACGTCTAAAAATGCACACTCACACGTAAGAAATATGTGTTTTGCTTTTAAACTCTAATTTCTTCCCTTTTGTAAAATGCACACCAAGATTCACAAAAATGCACACCCAGGTCTTAAAACACCTCCAATTTGAGTGATTCAAGTTGTTGAGGTTGTATTATATAATTTAAACCCATGTACATATTTTTATTTTCATTTTCAAACATAAATGTGATTGCTCTATAAAAGAGGCAAAATCTACCTTGTAAATTGAAAGACCAAGACAATAAAAAGTGACATAATGGAAATGCATGCCCATGCTTCTATATAGCTTGAAATTTAGTTATAAGAGATTTGGAGTGAATATAATAACATTATAAATCTACTTATGTCACCCTAAGTGTAGTTTTAAATGAAATATGACTCTTGAACCAAGATTGAAGAATTTTTATAAAATGGAGGGTAAAATTGTCTTTCTATAAAATGCACGTCGAGGACTCATATGATCTCCAAATTGAGTGATTCAAATTGTGGAGTTTGTATTATATTATTTTACATCTTGTAATACATTTAATTTTTCATTTTCAAATGAAAAAACGTCTTCTATGCATACAGACTAAAAACTACCTTGTAAATGGAAAATAATGCATAAAATGCAAAAACGCATAACAAATCATGAAAAAAAAGCATGATGAAAAATGAATTCCCTGCAAAGAAAAATCCATGCATTCAATTGGTAATTTACATGTTTCAAGTTAAATTATTGTGGATATGTTATAAACCGTAAAGACTATATACTAGGGTGATATCTCAAGTTTTTTCCCTTTCCCTAATTTCAACAATATTGGATTTTGACCCAGTGCGAAATGTTGGAGGATGCATGCCAACCATTTAACAAAAATGTTTACAAATGTTGGAAGGATGTTCCCCAACGTTTTGAGAAAATGGAAACCATATAATTGTTTCCCTTTCCTTTACTTTTTCTCACATGGGGTCATAGCTCCTCTTCCTCTCTATTATGTGTATTATGTTTTTTGGCCTATAGAAATGCATTTACATGTGTGAAATTGGTAGAATATATATGTATATTGTACTTATATTGCTTCATTAGATTTTGTTGTAATAGTTAATTACAATGCCATATAACATTACTCTAGATGAAAATGATAGGACTCTTCAAAGTTTATTTGTGGCATTGGAAACAAAGGGTGATAGGAAATGTTATTGCCCTTGCAATCAATGCATGAGCTTCAATGGAAGAAGAATTTTATTTATTTTTTTATTTTTTTTATTTTTTTTTGTGTCTGGAGGAATCAACAACTAGTTGGGAACGTGCTCGCGTTACACGTGGCCGTGTTATCCAACCGCTACCACTATAACCTCCAGGTGTGCCCACGATGCCCCTTACGTGGCACACAAGGTAAGTTGGGGGGATTTGAACTCGAAACCTCATGGAACTTCATTTTCATGGAACTTGCCAATTGAGCTGCCCCCCGGGGGCAATGGAAGAAGAATTTTAATAACAACAACCGAAATGAATTGTAGACAGTTTGGACACGTTGAAGGGGGGTATGAATATCGTCCCTTGGTAAGTTAGTACTCATTATATGTTTTTGTATTGATTGTATTCGTAGAACTTTCTATCCTTTCAATTTTCATTGCATACACTAAAATCATGTGATTGACTGTAATTATAAAAAAAGGGCGTCCTGAGTGAAATATTGGGAATGTGTCAATTAGTATTAGAAATCATGGTGTACACAATGAGGAAGATGGAGCAAATATTGGAGATCAAGTTAGTCCTCTGGAAGAAGATGACACTGGTAATGGTACAGTTGAGAATGATGGTATAAATAGATTGATCCAGGACAACTTTGCTCCAATGGATGACAATTTTGATGATATTCATGATGTACCTCTGATTGAGAAGTCACAACAACCCATTTATGAAGGCTTGAGGAAAAATATTATGTCTTCTATATTGTTTTTGGTGAACTTTAAGGTATTGAATGGGTTTTCAAACACTTGTCTCACCTAAATCCTAAGGTATGTAATATAATTCATCACATAAACATAAAATGTCTATTTTTTTTTGTGTCTTTATTCTTAGTGTTATTAATTAATGTGTAAATTATGAGGATGCAATATTTAATATCAATATTATTTACGTTAACTAGTTATATTTTGCATTGTAGATTGTTAGGTGAATCTCTCCTACCATCATCAAATACTTTACCTCACACATACCGAAAATTGTCTACCATTATGAAAGATATTGGAATGGAGTACCAAGCTATTGATGCATGTCCTAATGATCATATTATTTATTATAGACAATATGCATCAGAAACAAAATTCCAATGTCAAATCAGTAGATATCAAACTAATCAAGTAACACAACACGTGCCTTGCAAGGTTCCTCATCATATTCCCATAATTCCACATTTGCAACAACTATTCAGGTGCCAAAGCATAGCAAAATTTATGGATCACCATGCACGGAAAAAAAGTGAAGATGTTGTTCTTCAAATTCCTACATATGGTTATGCATTTAGGAACATCAAAGAAAGATGGCCAATTTTTAAATAAGAACCTTGTAATGTTAGGCTTTTAATGGAAGCAAATGGTGTCAATCCATTTGGTCAGCTCAGGTCTATTTATTCAGTGTGGCCTATTTTTGTTATAAACAATATCCTTTCTCCTTGGATGTCAATAAAGAGGGAGCACACAATGTTGGCAATGATTGTTCCAGGTATTTGTTTATTTTTTGAACGCAACATTTCATTTGTCTTGTTCATTGCATAATTTCTTATATATACAAATATACAAAGTAGTAATGATGTGTAATTTCAATCAATTAGGTAAGTACCAAGTTAAAGATATTAATGTATATATTGAGCCTCTTATTGACGAGCTACTAAAGTTATGGGCTAGCATCACCATGTACGACATCTCTAGACCAATAGAGAAAAAACAATTTCACTTCTATGGAATACTTGCATGGAAAATTCATGATGCATCAGAGCTAACACATTTTTGTGGTATGTAATGTACTATTGCACTTTAATAGTATATATATTTTTGAAAATATCATGCATTTTTTTTAAATAATTTATTAGTGTATAATTGATACTGACATTAATCCATATGTTGTAGGCCTACAAACCAAGGGTAAATTTGGATGTCCATTATGTGGTCCTAGGATGAAATCTCAGTGTTCAAGAAGTTTAGGAAAGGAGGTGTTTGATAAGTATAGGCACTTCCTCCCTAAGAACCATAGGTATCGAACTACAAAAAAAACATCTTTTTAATTTCGAAGAAGATACTAGAATTTCGAATATAACAGAAATCATCAAGGTAAGAAATTAGTAATGTATCATATATATATATATATATATATATATATATATATATATTAATGTTTTACAATTTTAATTTGTACTCTATACAATTTAGTAGGTTTCCCTACTATGAGCACCCACAAATAGCTCATTTGTTTGATACAATGGATATCGAGAAGAATGTAACAGAAACATTATGGAGACTCTTAGATGGAAGGAGTGACAGAAAAAAATTGGCAAAATTTGTAGTGACATTCAAGAAGCCAATCGTGCAATGAAAAATGTGATTAATTAAAATAGTGATGGACATCGAGATAGTCTTTCATGGTTATTTATAGAGAAGCAATGCAATGTTGTAAAAGCGGTCATTAGGAAAATTTAATTTCCCAAGGGATTTTCTTCAAACATAAATAATATATTAACGAAGAAAGGTGAATTTGGTGGGGTAAAAACTCATCACTGGAATACCTTCATTAAGGTAACTATTTTGTTATATTTCTATATTGGTATACATATTTTTGGTATTGTTTTCTTTACTTTTGTTTACAATATGTTGTACCTCTAATGTTTATAATGATTCATTTTTTGTTACAATATGTTCTACCTCTTTCTCTTCCAGACAACTTTGAAAACAAGATAAAACAAGTCATATATGATCTTGACAAATACATGAGGTAAGTAATGATTTCTATGGAAAATATTCGTTGCAGAACTTGTTCACATGCGTTTTACTTGCAATGTATACACTTAAACTTACAATCATTTGATTGCATCATGTGTAGGTGATTGTCATATAAATAATTCCATAAATAAGATATAAGTTATTGGAGGAGAGAACTTCCTCGCATAATGTGTGAGATGAAAAAGTACCTACCTTCGACATTTTTCAAGGCACAAGAACACTACCTCATATACCAAGTTAAGGAGATTGAAATTTGTGGACCTATACACACAAGGTCAACGTGGATGGCGGTGAGGCATTTGAAATCATTGAAAGCCTTTGTTATACAAAGAGCATGTCCTGAGGGTTCTATGGTGGAGGGATATATAGTATATCAATCCTTGGCATATATTAGTGACTATCTTCCAAAATTAGCAGAAAATATGAATGTGCCTCTCATTTGGGATGCCAACTTAATCAACAAATTTGAACGAGAGGTCTTGTTGGGGAAAGTTATAATGAGAAAAGTGGAAAGTAATTAGATCATAGATATCTACAATGCTCTTGTTTATTCAGTTTTATCTATATCGTACCTATTTATTTTTTATTCTTCCATCAATTATTAAGATTTTCCATGGTACCTAATTATTGTTGAATTGTTTTTTTTTCATATAACTAGTCAAGAGTGGGATGCACTACATTTATACATTGCAAAAAATATTTATTGGATGAAGGTATGGATAAAATGATGTATACAATGTTATGGTATTTTATCATGGGAAGGGGTCACTACATTGGTTAAAGAGGTTCATCGTAATCAAGATACCAATATTACACAGAGGAAAATTGATTTAGCATATGGTTTAAATGATACACATGAAAGCATATTCACCCACAGGTTTTACTTATTTTCCGTTATATTAATGTATGTTGTCTATTATTTTCTTAAAATAGTTACTAATTCTAAATAGGTTAATTAATTGACAATGTATTTTTTATGTGTTGGGCATAATGTAGTTGAAACACCACAAGGCTATGTGGTGCAATGGTCGTAAATTTTGCATCAAAAAGTTGGATGACAAGAGAAAAACCTTTGATTGTGGCATAATTGCAGTGTTTCAGGTCACTAATGTTTCCTCTAGAAGTGACAAGCATCCATAGGTATCTGAAAATATATACTATGGGTATTCGAATGATATAATCGAATGTGACTTTAAATCCTTTAAATTAGTCTTGTTCGAGGTCAAATGGAATAGGTTATGAATGAATGAAAATAGTTGTGAAAGAACTTTGATTGAGAATGAGAATGGATTTACCATGGTTAATTTTAAAAACCCTAAATTGCACCACACATGCATACCTGGCATCAAGCCATCTTACTTGTTATTTTTGCCAAGCCATCACTGAGCAACCCTTCTTAAAAACACTATTTTTGAAGATGTACGTGCCCTGCACCACTACTTCCCATGTATGTACACTATCTGCACCATTACTACCCACGTACGTATGCTAGATGCACCATTACAGCCCGTGTATGCCCACAAAAGTTGCAAAAAAAAAAAAGTTGCAAGGAATTTGTTCAGATTACGAGCTATTGGGTGGTTTCCCAACCAATTTACCGCCTATAGCTCGTCACCCAACCGAATAACCATCCTTTTCTCATATAAAAGGAGGTGTTGGGGTCTCATTCCAACAATAAATATAAGAATAGTGAAACTCTACCCATTTTACTTTGCCCCAAGAATTTGGAGTCGCATTGTGAGTTTTGAGCCATAATTCGCTATTCTTGCCTTTTTCCTCATTCATAATCTTATGCCATTTCCCTAGAGATAATTGTGAGAGTAGAAGGATATGTGGAATCAATTGGAGCTTGGTGAAGAGGAGCCCAGGACCGGGTTCAAGGAGCAGTCGTCGATCTCATTGTAAGTGACTTTGTGAGATTAATAAAAAGAAGTACTTTTTCTGTCCTGCCATATGATGTGTTCAATCTTTATGTTTGATTTACATTTTATTATGGAATATAACCTACTAATTCATATATAATATGGATGTTCGTGGTTCTTTATTTATCTATTTATGAATACAGGTTAGCCTTGTGAGGAGATTTGTAGTCGAGGAGCAATCGAACGCAAAAGGATCAACATCGAATGCGAAGTTCAAGGTAGAGTTATCGGATCCTTTTGTATTTGTGTTTTATGCATGAATGTGGGGTATTGTTAGGGTAGTTGTTAAAAAGTAGGAGACTTTAGACGATTAGCTCTGCCTACATGTTGAACCCTAGTGTAGTCCATAGGGGGGTTTTCCCACTATAGAATTAATACAAGGACGCTTGAGTCGGGTACTAAGCTTTATGTACTTCCAATACAATGTGAGCAGGTCTTTTACTAAAATGTTCTAGGTAAAGTGGGATGGTCATATGTTGTTAGATATGATCCAAGAGGAAGGCCTATAAAGTATAAATGTAGTAGAAGAAAATGATATTGAAGAAGAAGATGATGTATATGAGCAAGTAGATGTGTTAGACAAAGAAGATGAAGAAGTTGAGCTAGATGTATATGGAAATGTTATCGATGATCATATCAACAATGAAATTATCGAAAAATGACATTGATGATGATGTTGTTATGCCCAATCCTTACAATGTCGATTTTGAATCAGATTATGGGCCAGATGATATAGATTTGGAGTTGGATGAAAAAGAATATCAATGATATTGAATTATTGAAATGTAGGTTGGGATATGTGATTATATATTTTCTATGATTTATTCTCTTTAAATAATTTTCTTATATGGGTTAATTGTTTCTTGTTAAGTTTTATTCCATATTCTTATATCTATCATTGGTTGGTTAGAAGTCTTTGACCTTGATTTCTCTCATAACCCGCCAACCTATATCCTCCTAACCCATTTTCATCACGTGATGAATGATTTTAACTATTAGTAAATATAAATTATATTACAAAAAAATAACAATTAAAAAACAAACAAAAGATCAAACAAATTTAAAATAAACAAATAAAAAAAAAAATTACTCAAAGATTAAAAAAAACACACACTATGGTGCCAAACCCCTTATCAAATAACCCCACTCCAAACCCATTGACCAATGCATTGATTTACCCCACCTTCCATTACGAAGAGTGTGTGGAGGAGAAGACTCGTACAAGCAGAGACCAACCCCACCTGTGCGTCCAAGGAGGGATCAACCCCACAATTTCTTCGGTATGTAGCCTCGTTGTTGATGTAGATAGAAAATGTAGACCTATAGTTGTTTTTTCAATATGAAATGGTTTACAATGGCTCTATTTGTGTTCAATTGAAATGAAGTTTATCTTTTCATTCAATAATAACTTTAGGTTCAATACCATGTTTACTACATCTTTTTGCCATATTTTTGTACATGCAATAGAGAACAAATAGGGTTTGAAATGAAAATTCAACAAACACAATCAGAACAAAAATATAATGTTGATCTCTCACTTATATTGAGATGGGAGGTGAATCAATATAAGGATATATTTTTCTTTTTAACATTCATAAACCATAATGATGCAATCACATAAATATAATAACCAGAACACACAATATTTAACATGGAAACCCTTTCAGGAGAAAACCACAAAAACTTATTTTTATTGATTTGTAGGCACCATCCTACGGTTACAAATGTTTGTAGGCACCGACCTATAGGAGACACCATTCTCCTTTGATGTTTGTAGGCACCAACCTATAAGAGACACTCATCCCCTATGTTGTTTGTAGGCACCGACCTATAGGATACATCGATACCCTCTCTTGTTTGTAGGCACCAACCTACAAGAGACACTAATCCCCTCTACACTTGCTTCTTTTTCTTTTTCTATATCACACACTCCTTTTTATTTTGCTAGATCTTCATTGTGCTCGCTACTTATGTTTTCACCAGATCACTCACTCATTTTTCTTTTTCCAGATCTGCATTATACTCGCTACTTCTTCTTTCACCATATCACTCGCTCATTTTTCTTTCGCCAGATATACACCATGCCCATTGTTGGATTACTGAGAGGGGGGGGTGAATCAATAATAGAGAAATTTAATCCTTTTTAACCATAAAATGCAAGTGTTAAATTAATGTAGCATTATCATCCAATAGTTTCAGAGTAAATAAAAAATGAACAAATGAGCAATCATACACATACATAGTACAACAATGTTTTTACATGGAAACCCAAAGCGGGAGAAAACCACATAATGATTTTTATTATATGTCTTTAAGAATTACATTCATTGGAAGCACTAACTTTCTTTTTTTTCCAGCTACAACTGGAAGGAGGCTCCAACCCCCTATTTTCTCAGGCTACAACCTAAGGGAAGATCCAACTCCCCAATTCTCTAGCTACAACCAGAAGGAGGCTACAACCCCCTATGTTCTCTGGCTACAACCACCTATCCTTTCCCCGTCTAACCACCATGTCGTAGAAGTAGAATGATGGAACCAGTTTCACACTATCAATGTGAGATATATTGTTGTAAACATGTACCAATCAACCTGCATCAAACAACCTGTAACAACCTATACCAAACAACCTCTAATCAACTTGTACCATAAACAAGTGAATCAACCATGCACCAACCTGTACCTCAACTTGTAACATCAATGAGTGCATCAACCATGCACCAAATATGTACCAATCATGCATCAAATACACATAAACTATAACTCATCAAGATGTACCAACATCATCAACTATACACCTCATGTATGTGCCAACTCATCAACTACTTGTCTCAACCATGTACCCAACATGTACCTCAACCAAAAGCTCTCATCAATTTCATCATCCAAATCTGATTTGTAACTTTGTAATAGACCTGGTGTATATGATCACATACTTGCAAACCTTCTTTAACTTTAACAACAAGAGACTAGCATTTTCATCAAACTTTACTTTAGTCTCACATGACTAATTTTGGATTAGTCAAAAACCCTAACTTGAAATAATCATAACTATGTACCTATAATGAATAAAGATCTAAAAATAGTACATAATGTTATTCACTGTCTTTTATGCAATTCCTCCAAGTTTCACTACTTGGAACCTCTCAGAAAAGGAGTTATAGCAAAAATGGCATACCTTGTTGAATTCCAGATTATTCTAGAGAGTGAACTTGTAGAGCGTGCCCTGCACGGAATATTTGTTGTATGGATATGAAAATGGTACAAAGAATAACATAGAATGTACTATAACCAATACATTTGGTCTTACTAAATTTGGATCTGTTATGAAGAAGTTATGACGTTTTTACCTAAAACACATATTTTAGACTAGTTTGAGGACTAGCCACAAACCCTATTTTCCACGGAGTGTAACTCCAAAAATACAATGCCCCACAAGATGAAATTTTTATCACAGATACTTGGATATTTTTCCTCAACGACCTCCATATTTTGTGGTCTGAAACATTCTAGAAACAAATTTATTGTGAAAATGGTAAGATGACCTGCAAATAACATACCTTAGAAAGCATCATCAAAAGAATTCATCCTCCCTTGAATTTTGGCCTTCTTTACTTCACCTTCCCTCTGAAATTCTCCTTACATATCCTTTGGTTACCTCAGTCACCTGTAGATATTCAATATGTTCAAGTGTAATTAAATGAGAGACCATTTTCTCTTATTTATATTTTTATGTAGCTTCCTCAAGGGGTTACCTTCTAACCATCTTAAACCACTTTCCTTATTTTAAGGATAACCCACTTCTAACCACTTGTCCACTTAGTAATTTCTCCATTAAATTTATTATTTAAATAATTTCATTTGTATCCACTTTGACTTATAGTACACTCATCACTTCACTTTATTATTTAAATAATTTTTTCTTTGCAACCACTTTGACTACTTTGACCTTTTGGGGCTTCTGGATGACTCATGAGGGTTCTGATCCAACTTCACATGGCCATAACTCTCTAACCATGAGGATTTATGTGAATTTCCACATACCACTAGAAATGGCATGACATGTACTATCCATACACAATAGTCTTACCTTCAAATATATTAAAACTCATACCATTATACATCAAACAAACTTGGGTCCATTACACAAACCTTTGTGCTATTGGAATTCACTACCAAACTTTCTTCAAGGGTTGACATCAATGACAACCAAGCCAAATAATCAAAAATATCCCCCTTTGGCATTGATGGAAACACTCTGATGCAATATTGAAGTCATATCACTCATGCTCCCCCTGTGACCATCGCTCCCCATGGAACCATGCCTATGTGCTCTTTCTCCAAGCATTTTTATCATGCATCTGATAAATATCTCCCCCTTTATCATCAATGGAAAAGGTATATTTCCATATGGGATTGCTCCCCCTAACTGAACTGTCCTTGGGGATACTCCCCCTGACTGAACTTTTTCTGAAACGGATCTCCCAACCTGGACTATCTTCTTTATGGTGCTTCCTCATGTAAATCTAAGACATATAAGATAAGCATTCAAAAGAATTCATTTTGGAGTAGAAATTACTCCGAGTCTCTAGCGAAGATACTCAAAGGCTTACCTTGGAAGCAATTTTTTAAATATGTTTGCCACCTGTTCTTTTGTGCCCACATATTCAACTCTAATGTTCTTCTCTACAATATGTTCTCATAGAAAGTGATACTTGATTGGAATGTGCTTCGTCTTGGAGTGCATCACCAGGTTCTTTGAGATATTGATGGTGCGTGTATTATCATAATAGATTGGAATGGGCTCATCATACTCAACTTGTATATCTGTTAGAGTTTGTTTCATCCATAGAACCTGTGTACAACATCCTGTTGTTGCAATATACTCTACTTCGACTGTAGATAAAGATATTGATGATTGTTTCTTTTTTAGCCAAGATACTAAACACTCACCCAAGTAGAACGTTACTCCACTGGTGTTTCATCGGCCATCAATGCAACCTTCCCAATCTGCATCTGTGTAGGCAATAAGTGATAGATCCTTTCCTTTTGGATACCATAATCCAAAATCTTTTTTTCCTTTAAGATATATGAAAATCCTCTTCACTGCTACGACATGTGATTCCTTTGGTGCTTCTTGAAATCATGCCACATGTCCAACTTCCTGTATTACATATGGTTTGGATGTTGTCACGTATAGTAATCTACCAATCATTGACTTGCATTGCCTCTGGTCTGTAGAATTTGAATCATCATCTTTGCTCAACTTGCAACTGGTTTGCATAGGACTGGTAACTGGTTTGCAACATAGATGATTTTAGGGGCTAAATTTTGCAAATGGGCTAATTTTCCATGTTTTTTCCCAAAAAAAGATTCGCTAATTTCCATTTTTTCTAAAAACGGTTCACCCAAATTCCATAGAATAAAATTATTTTACCTTTAAAATTGCCAATATTTGATAGAAGCTATATTAAATCCTTAGAAATTTGAATATTTTTACAAAACTATCGTCAAACATTTTACATTTTGCATATTAAGGACTAGTAAGATTAGCCCATGTTTCTACATTTTAATATAAATTTCCATCCTTAAAATTATCTCTGGTTTGCAATCTTCTATTCAGAACTTCTTTAGCATTTCTATGATACACTTAGTTTGAGAAATAAAAATTCCTTGGTTGCTTTGACATATCTGAAGACCCAGAAAGAAGGATATTTCTCCGAGTAATGATATTTCAAATTCATTCTGCATATCCTTTGTAAATTTCTGGCTTAACCTGTCATTGGTACTTCCAAAAATAATATCATCAATATAAACTTCAATTAATAAAATACCATCTTGATTTACCTTGATGTAGAGGTTGTTGTCTACACTTTCATTTCTAAACCCTGCCTCTTATTGTAGATATTTATCTAGTCTAAAGTACCATGCTCTAGGAGCTTGTTTTAGACCATACAATGCCTTCTTCAAATTACACACATAATCTATGTTCTCTGACAACTAAAATCCTTCTAGTTGTTCAATGTAAACTTATTCTTCAAGTTCTCCATTCAGAAAAGTTGATTTCACATCCATCTGATACACTTTAATATTATTGGAGCATGCATAAGCTAAGAGTAATCGGATTTATTCCATTATGGAAACTGGGGCAAATGTCTCTTCAAAGTCGATTCCGTCAACCTGTGTGTATTCTTTACATACCAATCTAGCTTTGCTCCTTGTAACATGTCCATCTTCATTCAATTTATTTATGAAAACCCACTTTGTGCCAATCACATTCTTATTCTTTGGTCTTGGAACCATTTCCCAAGTGTCATTCTTCTTTATTTGATCCAATTCTTCATCCATGGCCTTATTACATTATTCATCATTGATGGCCTCTTCAAAATTGTTTGGTTCAATTGTAGATAAGAGTGTTAAGTGCATTTTTTCTGGTGAATGGATTCTTCTTCTAGTCTCACCTCCTACATCTTTGTTTCCAATAATCTGATCTGAAGGATGATTCTTTTGTACTCGTTTGCTAGGTGTCTTTGGAGGCACTTGTTGAACTTCCTCTTCTACTTTTGTATGATCTTCTTCATCTTCCCCTTCTACTTCTTCTTCATCTTTTTTTCTTCTTCGTGAAGTTGTTCCACTGACTCAATTTATTCTTCTTTTAATTTTTGTCCACCTGTTTTATCAACTGTTACATTGACGATTTCCACAACTTTGTTCAACCTCAGATTGTAACACTTGTATGTTTTCCTTGTAATTGAGTAACCAACAAGTACTTCTTTGTCCACACGAGAGTCAAACTTTCCTATTCTTCCATCTTCTCTTTTGATGTATCATTTTCTTCCAAATACTCTGAAGTGCTTCACATTTGTTGGTCTTCCTTTCCATAGCTTGTAGGGAGTTTTGTCATTGTTGTTTCTGAGCATTATTTTGTTTTGAATATGAAATATTGTATGCATTGCATGTGTCCAAAAAAATATCTGTCAATTTAGAATCCATTAGCATTGTTCGAGCCATTTCCTTTGTAATTGTCATTCATTATGATAATGTTCCTTTGTCTCTGAACCACTCTTTGAACCAATATATGAATCCATGCTCTCGTCCACTATCATATATCTATCCAAACCTGCTAAGTGTTCTTACGAATCCATCTATTTCCATACTGTCCAAGAATCTACTGCACAACTGTCCATAATGTTGACCCATTTATCACTATACTATCATGAATTCTTCACTACTACAAATGATTAATCTATCAAAATGTACTTATGCTAACTGACTGCTCTGGATCTTTCTACTCAAACTCTGCAAGCTGCTAGAAGGATGGTTCTTTGATCTATCACAACTATTGCATAGAATCCCCCTCTCTAATATTCATATTACCTGGGAGTCTCTAATCCAGATGGCTTAGAGAAATTCTTGCTCTGATTTGTATTCATCATAATCTTCATTGGTAGATTCATCATCCCTATGAGCTCTAACTTCTTTCTTTCTTTCTGTGGATTCATATTTCACTACAATGCCTGAAAGTACAATTTCTTGAACATGTTCATTATTTACATGTCCTTCTTTTCTTTCAGTTATTTTCCAAACCTTTCTATATCTGACATCTTTCTTTTTCTCTGTAGAATTTTCTTCATCTCGTTTTATTGCCAATATTGTGATCTTTGGGACCTGGTATTTCTTCACATGTTCTTCGTGTTTTCTTATCCATACTTTCTTATATCTGATATCAATGTTCTCTTTCATGGAATTATTGATCATGCTTCTATAATCACTAGCTATGTGTCCATATTTATTACATTTGTAACATTCAATGTTATGTGGGGCCACATAGGCATTTCTTGCTTGAACATTTTTATAATCCCTGCAATCTGCAACCTTATGTCCAAAATTAATACAATAAAAGCAATGACCATAAGGGAAATTTGCATACCTGGGAGTGAATGATATTTTTTGTGGTGTAGTCCTTCTGAATTTCTTCCTTGACTGATCATGATCATGATTGAATCTTCTTTGTGGCTTGAACATGGACGGTCTTCTTGAAGATGTATCTTTAATAGTTTTCTTATATTCTAGTTGTCATGATTCCTTCCTTTGAGTACTTTTGCATAAATCTTTCTATTTTCTTCATTCTTCTTTTCTATCAACCTAGAGTGATTCTCTTCATTCTCTATAACTGATGTGGATGTTTCTGTCTCTCAATGTTCTTGTTGAGCTTGACAATTTTACTTCTCAATGTGACAACTTCTTCTTCAAGCTTCTTGACCTCTTCTTCTTTCTTCATTATCTGAGACTTCATGACTTCTTATGTTCTTTTCTCTTCTTCAAGATGGATTTTTAATGTGATCATTTCTTCTTCAAGTCCTTTCTCTTCTTGACCAAACTCTGCCTCAAGCTGGTTTAGACTAGTATCTTTCCTTAAGATGATTTGTCTATATCTTCTCTCTCATTTCTTCTTCTTCCATTTGTGTTGCTATGTTGGCTTCCAAATACTGATTTTTATCTTTAAGAATTTCTTCGATTTTTCTGGCTTCTTCTAGCTGAGTTCTTAATTTATCGATGACCTATTGGGCTTCTTAAAAAATGTGAGCACTTTCCTTTTGTTTCATCAATTCTTTCTTGAGTGACTTATTTTCTTCTCTTTCTTTTCTTAGTTCATCTAAAGCACCCGATCAATTCTTCTTCATAATTGTCTTCATTTTCAATTAGTTTTTTTGTCTCATTTCCTTCATGGAATTTTATTTCAAGATGTCTGTGTTTTTCACAATTAAAGCAAAACAACATAACTCTATTTATTATGTACTCTTCATCTTATGAATTTGTTTGACATGGTAAACATATTTCATCTTGATCTATACCTGCATCTTCTTTGGCATTTTATGAATCTGCTATGGGTGAAGAATATATACCATGTAACTTATCCCAAATTTCTTTGGTTGATGAACATTTACCAACCTTTTCTCTTACCGGATTAGGTAATCCTTCCCAGATGAAATCCATTGCTATTTTTTATTCTTCTTCGATTCTTTCTTGGTTGCAGTATTTTCCCTTTTTGAACTATCATATCCTGTAATGACTGATAGCCAAATATAATACCCCTATACTTGTAAAAATGCTTTCATCCTTCCACTCCATATCTCATACTTTAAACCATTTTGACCGTTAAACAGTTGTACTCCATTCTCAGAATAATCCATGATCTCCTTCTAGTGGTTAAACTATTTCCTAAAGGAACCTAATCTGATACCAATTGTTGGATTACTGAGAGGGGGGGTGAATAAATAATAGAGAAATTTAATCCGTTTTAACCTTAAAATGCAAGTTTTATATCAATTTAGCATTATCATCCAATAGTTGCAGAGTAAATAAACAATGAACAAATGATAAATCATACACATACATAGTACACCAGTGTTTTTATGTGGAAACCCAAAGTGGGAGAAAACCACAAAATTCTTTTTCTTATATTTCTT
Organism: Picea engelmannii; assembly: GCA_009831015.1. Lineage (NCBI taxonomy): Eukaryota > Viridiplantae > Streptophyta > Pinopsida > Pinales > Pinaceae > Picea > Picea engelmannii. The sequence goes on along the minus strand of ML786238.1, from coordinate 278,735 downwards.
TAAGAATTACATTCATTGGAAGCACCAACTTCCTTTGTTTTCCAGCTACAGCTGGAAGGAGGCTCCAATCCCCTAGTTTCTCAGGCTACAACCTGAGGGAAGCTCCAACTCCCCAATTCTATAGATACAACCAGAAGGATGCTACAACCCCCTGTGTTCTCTGGCTACAACCACCTATCATTTCCCCGTCCAACCACCCTGTCATAGAAGTAGAATGATGGAACCAATGTCACACTATCAATGTGAGATATACTGCTATAAACCTGTACCAATCAACCTGCATCAAACAACCTATAACAACCTGTAATCAACTTGTACCATAAACAAGTGCATCAACCATGCACCAACCTATATCTCAACCTGTATCTGTTGATTAAGGTTGGTTTTCATTGATGTCAACCCTTGAAGAAAGCCTGGTAGCACAAAGGTTTGGGTAATGGACCCAATTTTGTTTGATGTAAAGATGAATCATTATTGATGTACTTGTCATGGTTGATAATAAGTACAAATGGATGAAGTCCAAAGTGGTCCCCTTATGGTGAAATCCCTCATGGGAAGACGCTTTGTGGATTGAGTTATCCTAGAAGTATGGTTAGAGAACCCATGCTTATTTGTGGAATAACGAGATGAAGGTCAGTGAATTTTTTAGTGAAACTATCCTAGATGTATATTGCTTTTCATTCCATTTCTGGTGGTATGTGGAACGTCACATAACTCCTCACGGTTAGAGAGTTATGGCCATGAGAAGTTGGAGAACCGAGGTTTGGGTAATGGAACCAAGTTTGTTTGATGGATAATGGTATGAGTTTTGATATATTTTCAGGTAATACTATTCTATATGGATATCACATGTCATTCCATTTTTGATGGTATGTGGAATGTCACATAACTCCTCACGGTTTGAGAGTTATGGCCTTACGAAGTTGGAGGACCCTCATATGTCATCTAGAAGCCCCAAAAGGTCAAAGTAGCCAAAGTGGTTTAAGATATTTTAGAAGGTAAATAATAAAGTGAAGTGATGAGTGTACTATAATTCAAAGTGAATGCAAAATAAATTATTTAAATAATAAATTTAATGGAGAAATTAGAAGTGGATTAACCCTAAAATAAGGAAAGTGGGCAAAGTGACCTAGAAGATATTTTTAATGAAGCTACTTGGAGAGTATAAATAAGAGGCAAGGATCTCTCATTTTATATAAAACTTGAGAATATTGAATATCTATAGGTATCTGAGGTAACCAAAGGATATCTAAGCCAAATTTCTGAGGGAAGGTGAAGAAAAGAAGGTCGAAATTCAAGGAAGGATAAATTCTTTTGATGAGGCTTTCTAAGGTATGTTATGTACAGGTCATCTCACCATTTTCACAATACATTTTTTTCTAGAATGATTCAGACCGTGGAACTTACATTCCATTGAGGAGACATATCCAAGTATCTTTGGTAAAAAATTCATCTTGTGGGTCGTTTTATTTTTGGAATTACACTCCGTGGAAAATAGGGTTTGTGGCTAGTCCTGAAACTAGTCTAAAACAGGTGTTTCGGGTAAAAACGTCCTAAATTATTCATAATAGATCCCAATTCAATAATACCAAATTTTTTGGTTAGAGTACAATTTGTAGTATTATGTGTTACAGTTTCAGATCTATTCAACAAATATTCAGTGCGGGGCACACTCTACAAGGTCGCTCTCTAGAATAAGCCAGAATTCAGCAAGGTATGTCATTTTTGCTATAAATCCTTTTTTGAGAGGTTCCAAGTAGTGGCACTTGGAGGAATTGCACAAAACAGACTGAAGAACATTTTTTATTAGTTTCATAGATTTATTCATTACATTTACAAAGTTATGATTATTTCAAGTTAGGGTTGTTGACTAATCCAAAACTAGTCATGTGAGACTAAAGAAAAGTTTGATGAAAATGCTAGTCTCTTATTTTTAAAGTTAAGGAAGGTTTGTAGGTATGTGATCATATACACTAGGTCTATTATAGATTTACAAATAATATTTGGATGATGAAATTGATGAGGGATTTTGGTTAAGGTACATGTTGGGTACATGGTTGAGACAAGTAGTTGATGAGTTGGCACTTACATGAGGTGTATATTTGATGATCTTGGTACATATTGATGAGTCATAGTTGATGAGTAGTTGACACATGATTGGTACATACTTGGTACATGGTTGGTTACACTTGTTTATGGTACAGGTTGATTACAGGTTGTTTGGTATAAGTTGGTGCATGGTTGATGCACTTGTTTATGGTATAGGTTGATTATAGGTTGAGCTATAGGTTGATTCATTATTGATGCATGGTTTAGGTTTATTGGTATAGGTTTAAAATGGTATATCTCACAGTGATAGTGTGACAATGGTTCCATCATTCTACTTCTAGTTCAGAGCGGTTGGACGGGGCAAGGACAGGTGGTTGTAGCCACCTTCCGGTTGTAGACGGGAGAACATAGGGGGTTGTAGCCTCCTTCTAGTTGTATCCAGAGAATTGGGGAGTTAGAGCTTCCCTCAGGTTGTAGCCTGAGAAAGTAGGGGGTTGGAGTCTCCTTCCAGTTGTAGCTGGAAAACAAAGGAAGTTGAAGATGGCATCAAAGAAGACATCTCATCATCATATGAAGATGAAGTCAGTGACACTGAGATGGGAAGAGTTCTATTCATGGAAGTATAAGACTCTAAATAATAATATGAAGAAGCCAAAGAATAATATGAATAAGTCGAAGAAGAAATTGAAGAGTCAGAAGTTGACTACCGAGAAGAATTGATGTGTGCCATAGAAGTTATCAGAAGAGAAAAGAAGAAACTACAAGCGAAACTAGACAAGAAAGAAGACACTCAAGAACTAGAACAAATGATCACACATTTGAAGGTTCAAATAGAAGAAGCACTCAAAAAACAGCTAGAAGAAAATGACAGGATCATTGGAAATTTGGAAGCAGAGATTGTCACATTAAGAAAGGATATTCAAAAGAAAAATATGTAGAATAGCTCAAAAGTTTTGGATGACATTATCGGAAGTCAAAAATATCATCTTGACAAGTCTGTACTTGGATACAATCAGACAAAAAAGGGATCAAGATCTAGAACTACAGAGCAAGAAACATATCCAAAAAGCTATGTAGAAACAATCAAAGGGGATAGGAAGATATACAGGGAAGATTACAAAGGCACTCCTCCACTGAGAATATTTAGATTTCAGAATCAACAACAGACAGATAGGCCTCAAGAAGAAGAAGGATTCATAAGAGCACCTCCTTTCATAAGATCTTCAACTCCCAAGTATCAAACTATATTTTTTGGTTTATGTTATGCATGTAGTAATTTTGTACATAAAGCTGTGAATTGCAGAGCTAACAACAAGAACATAAACAACTTTCAAAGTCATACACAAAATGGTTATCCAAGAAGGCCTAGTGAAACACAAATAAGAATTTACAATAGGTTTGAATCTTTGAGCACTGAAGTGGAATGTTACAAATGTAACAAATTTGGACACATGGCCAAAAATTGCAAAATGACAGTCCCTCCTAGAGAACCACAACAGAATAAAAACAGTTAGAGACATGAACCTCATAAAAGGACATGGATAAGAAAGTAGAATCAGTATAGCAATGAAGAATGCACAGTCACTCTACAAGATAAGCAAAAGAAACATGGCTGGTATGTTGACAGTGGTTGTTCAAAACACATGACAGGTGATAGAGACATGTTTCTTACATTAATAAAGGAAATAGATGGATTAGTCTCCTTTGGAAATGATGATTCAGCTAAAATCATTGGAAAAGGCACAGTCAAAATTGAGAACAAGAACACAAAGGCAGAAAAGATTCTACTAGTAGAAGATATGAAACATAATCTTCTAAGTGTGAGTCAAATGTGTGACCAAGGTCATAAAATTACTTTCGATTCACAAAAGTGTGAGACAAGAAAAGAAGGTTCAGGAAAATTGATTGCTACAACTACAAGAACTTCAAGCAACATATATGTGTTAAGTGAAATTGGAAATGAAAAGTGTTGTCTAGGATAGGAAGATGAAAGTTGGCTATGGCACAAAAGAATGGGTCACATACATTTTGATAACCTTGTCAAAGTCAGAAAAAGAGAAGCAGTCAGAGAAATTCCCTAGATAACGAAACCAACCAACACTTTATGCAAGCATTGTCAACAAGGAAAGCAACCAAAGACCAAGTTCAAATCAAAGGAATATTCAACTGCAAGACCACTGGAAATTGTGCACATTGATCTAGTTGTCCCAACTACAAAAAAGGGTTTTAAAGGTGAGAAATACTTTATGTTATTAGTTGATGATTATACAAGAATGACTGTAGTTTGCTTTCTCAATAATAAGTCAGAAGATTTTGAAAACTTTAAGATCTACAAGGAAATGGTTGAAAATGAAATGGATTCAAAAATCAAATGCTTGAGATCTGATAATGGAGGAGAGTTCACCTCAGAGGAATTTATGGACTATTGCAGTAGTCATGGAATAAAAAAGAAATTCTTTGTTGCTAGGACACCTCAACAGAATGGATTTGTTGAAAGAAAGAACATGATTGTACAATAAATGGCTCAAACAATGGTAATGGATTCCAAATTGACAGATATATTTTGGACATAGGCAGTGCATACAATAATTCACATTCAAAACAGAGTAATGCTCAAAAACAACATTGACAAAACTCCCTATGAGCTATGGAAAGGAAGACCGTCAAATGTGAAGCACTTTAAAGTTTTTGGAATCGATTGCCACATCAAAAGAGAAGATGGAAGAATGGGAAAGTTTGACTTTCGTGTGGACAAAGGAGTACTTGTTGGTTACTCAAGTACAAGGAAAGCATACAAGTGTTACAATCTGAGATTGAACAAAGTTGTGGAAAGAATCAATGTTGTGGGGCTAAATATATGCACTATTAATTCCCAACATTAAATTGTCAACCAGGGAGTCGTAGACTTAGAGGTGCAAGCATAGGAAATGTAGGATTGGATCCTAGTCTAGCCTATTCTAAAGCCGACAAACACACTTCAAAATGGAATGAATGAAATCAAAGCTAGGATTAAAATCAAAGTGCAGGATTCCAAAGTACAAGAAATGAGATCAAGTGCGAAAAATAAACAAGCGAGGCAATCTGAAAGTAAATGCAGAATTTACCCAAACTGGCATTCAAATCAGTCAACTAGATGAGGTTACTCAAACCCTCATGTATGTGTGCTACTAACCTAAAGGGCAATTTACCATTCTTATGAGAAAATCCACCAAAATCCTAATCAATCCTATATTGACAAAATGATGTAACCTAAATACTTAAACACACTTCATAGACATGTCCTCAAGAAAAGATACACCCAAAAATGAAAGCGAAATCAATGTGTAGGTATGAGAGTAATTTTGTTGTATGTACAAGAATGAGCGTGTTGGTACAGATTTAGTCTTGTCTCATATCCAAGAATGGCTTCAATCATTTAGCGTTGCATAACAATCAAACATATAACAATATATTCTCAAGACAACATAGGAATGATTAGTATATACAACGATTACATAGTTTTCACATAACAAAGTGGTAACTAATGATAAAAACAATTAAAACAATGAAGACAAAACACTAAGACACTTTAACAATATAACAAGGGAATAAGATAACAAATAATTCAAAGCTATATACAATAAGTAATACATAATAAATAATGTAATAATGCACATGGTGTCGTAGCAAAACTATTTACAATCACATGGTAAAACAATATATATATATATATATATATATATATATATATATATATATATAATACTAATGACAAATAAAAATAATATATAACAAGAACTCAACAAAGATAAGGATAATAACACAAACGATACACCTATATGTACTTGATACAACAATTAGCAATAAAACAAATTATTAACAATTAACAATATAAAAATATGTGCAATTCACAATACAACATTAAGCATAAAATAGTCATGTGCACAACCATCATTATACAACAAGAAACAATATAATGGACAATGCCAAACGAAGATCAATCTCTCAAATCAGCTGAGTGAAATTGAGTGAATCATGATCATAACTTCGTAGAAATGAAAAATGGAGCAAATGAATGTTCTTCTTTGTTTTTAATTGTTCTCATGATTTTTTTGTTGTAGCATTGAAATGTTTGCAAAAGAAGAGCATTGGAGATTGGAGTGGTACGAATAGAATATGGGTGGGGCGAATTTGGGTTTCAACAGATCTAGAGTTTTAAGAGATAAAGGTAAATTTGCAAGGTGAAGAAGAGAATAGAAGCTGCGGGTGTTCTATCTTATGGTTTGTTCTTTGAAATTCATAGTTAAATTAGCAAACTAACTTCACAAAACTTAAATCAAACAACACCTGTGAAACAAAGAATGAAACATTGCACAAAATATAAATTGGACCGGAATTAACCACACTTGCAATCTAACTATCAAAATAAAAAGGCAGAAGGACTGAGGGGCCCTTCCCAACCCAACTAACACTACTGAAAAAGATCAGATGAAGCTGAAGGAATGCACAAAAATTTAGGAACAAGCAACCTTCATTAATGGGGGATCAACTTCGCTTACAAAAGAGAAGCACAAATGCGTGCTATCTTAATGAATCTCATTTTCTGCTACCAAATCCAAAACAAGAACATACGTCCCCCTAATTTACATATGGGCATATTTATATGCAAAATCCTTGATCTAGAAGATGGAAATGACTCCTCCATTCTTGTGAAACAACATTTACATAAATGAATATAACAAACCATCATATGGTTTTCAAAAAATATTAAAACCATACTACCATAAATCTTGGACCCATGATCATGCTGGAATACTTTGACTGCTTAGTTAATTAGGGTTCCATGTTTATTATAAATATCTAGAAGGCATATTTTGTTTCTTCCAAACCTGGGCGCATCCTAAAATTAGTGGAGATGTCAATCAAAGAACCAACAATAACTCCCCAACCATTCATTTGTTTGGAAAATGGTTCGAATGAGACCCAATTTTCCATTCTAGAAACGAAACCCATGTCCCCGATTCTTCCAATTTGTCTTCATGTGCACAAAAATGGAGGGCGAAGTTGATAGTCTAGAACTTTTATTAATTTGGCTGAATTATTTCCCCTGAGCTGGAGGTCCACACGTGCGACCTCAATGGATTTTGGCACACGCGTCTGCATGTCGACATCACTGCAGAGAAAACCCATGTTTCTGAATTTTTCTAAAGAGCACGCGAATATGCTAAAAAATGACTGATACCAGAATGAGAGTGTTGAGTAGGAATGTTGAACTGCAGTAATGGTACAAGAACGTTGATCTTGATAGTACAAGAATCACACTTCAAAAACCGTCATAAGTAAATCATGATATAATCATCTTTTAACCACTAAAAAGATAGAAAATATGATGTATTAACCATACTAGATAAAATGACGAATGATGGAGTTTAATTAAGGTTTATGGTGTGTATTGACAATGAAATGTGGGAATAGGTGTAATAATGAATGTTTTTGTACAACGGAAAACATGGAAAAAGTGGAGCTCAACAAACGTAACAATTGATGAAACAGGCAGACCAAAATCAAAGGAAGAAGAAAATGAATCAATGGAACAACCTTTTGAAAAGGAAGCAGGAGATGAAAAAGAAGAAGAGGAAGATGAAGAGAATTCGACAGAAGCAGAAGAGCAAGTTCAACAAGTGTCTCCAAAGACACCTAGCAGACAAGTACAAAATAATCATCCTTCAGATCCGATTATCGGAAACAAAGATGCAGGAGTTGAGACTAGAAGAAGAATCCATTCACCAGAACAAACACACCTAGCACTCTTATCTACAATTGAACCAAATTGTTTTGAAGAAGCCAGCAAGGATGAATTTTGGAATAAGGCCATGGATGAAGAATTGGATCAAATAGATAAAAATGACATTTGGGAATTGGTTCCAAGACCAAAGAGTAAGAATGTGATGGGCACAAAATGGGTTTTCAGGAATATATTGAATGAAGATGGATAGGTTACAAGGAACAAAGCTAGATTGGTATGTAAAGGATATGCACAAATTGAAAGAATTGAATTTGAAGAGACATTTTCCCTAGTTGCCAGAATGGAAGCAATCTATTTTCTTTAGATTTTGCATGCTCCAAAAATATTAAAGTGTATCATATGGACGTAAAATCATCTTTTCTGAATGGGGAACTTGAAGAAGAAGTCTACATTGAACAACCAGAAGGATTTCAGTTGTCAGAGAATGCAAACTATGTGTGCAAATTAAAAAAGGCCTTGTATGGTCTAAAACAGGATCCTAGAGCATGATACTCTAGACTGGATAAATATCTAAAGCAGGCAGGGTTCAGAAAAGGAAGTGCAGACAACAACCTCTACATCAAGGTAAGTCAAGGTAATATTTTATTAATTGAAGTTTATGTTGATGATATTATTTTTGTAGAAATTTTAATACAAATTATGTATTGCTTGGATTCTCCAAATATAACAATTATATGCCACTATTAAATACATAATCACTTCTACAAATATTCTTGTGGAATTTAAAACATGATCGCTAATTGCAATATCAAGAAGAAAGATCAAACACACATAACAAAAATGTTTTACTAGGAAAGCATAAAGCTAAAAACCCCACTATCATATATTATGTATATATCATGGATCATGAAACAATATCATACAAAAATCTAATCCAAGAGCTCTCAATACAATATACAATCGTCTCACACTGTCATACAAAAATTGTCAAATTCATATGCCAATTTACTGCCTCCAGAAAGCCTGCCTCCTCTACGCAATCCCTGCTGATGGAAATCCCTGCAATGAATAAATCCCTCTTACCTAGGCTGTGCATTTCTCATTGGCACATCCAATGTGTGTGTGGTTGCATGAGTGCACCCACTAAAGTCACAACTGATAGTCAAATTGTCCCTTTCACTTGTTATATCAACTGCGTCTCCATTGGATCTGACATGCATGTAGTTAATAGTGGTAAATCTTCAGTTGCATGTGAGATCACTGATTGTAAATTAATTAATAATTAATTCACTAATCTCTCACTAGTGTAAGTTTAGTTACAACTAGTAAAAATGAGATTAACTCACTTAACTAAGTTAAACTACTTCACAACTCACATAACTACACATCCAACTCTGTTACAAATTCAAATCACTCAGTTACAACTAATTCAACTTGCATGTCCCACCAATCAACCTTTGAACTCAAATTTCCTATAGCTAACTAATTTCCCACTTCAGTTAACTATTTCCAAGTGCTCATTGAGAATAGACTAATATTTATTGTCCAACTATTATTAAGGGATGATAATAGTCGACATACATCTATAAATAGAACATCATCTATAAACAGACTTCCACCTAAAAATAGCATGAGGCTCCACCCTAGTGTAGGTGCATAATTATCACTAGGATCTTCTTGTTGAATCTCAACACTCCCTCTCAACAAGAAAGGGATTATCCTTCACCCCGATCCTATCTCTATAGTATTCGAATTTTCTCCTGGTGAGCGCCTTCGTCAGAATGTCTGCATCCTGATATTCCATAGGAATGTATTGAAGCAACATGATCTTTTGTTGCTCACAATATTTGATATGATGATACCGTATATCGATATTCTTAGATCTATCATGAAACACGGGATTAATCAAGAGTTTAATGCAACTCTGATTATCACAATGAATCACCGTCGGATCTAAATGAGAACCAAACAAACCAACCAAGATATTTCTCATCCAGATAGCCTCACATGCAACTTGATTAACTGCCATGTATTCCTATTCCATTGAAATAAGTGCCATAGATCTTTGTTTCCTGTTGTACCAAGAAACAACTGTAGATCTGATACTAAAGATCCCCCATGATGTGTTCTTTCTTTCCATTGGGTTTCCCTCCCAATATGCATCTATGAAGCCATGAAACTTCACCTCATCCATCTTTCTATACCATAATCCATACTTAGATGTGCCCCTCGGTTATCTTAGGACATGCTTTCCCTCCTTCCAAAATATCTTGGTAGGCTTAACCATCGCTTGACTCAGCTGGTTAACTACATAGCAAATGTTCGGTCTCATGTTCACTAGATACATTAGTGAACCCACTAATTGTCGATAGACAGTAGCATCCACTACCTCTCCAGAAGTAGCATCCTCTTTCCTCCAATTTCCTCGAAGAGGAGTATCCATGGGTTTGCATCCCTCGATGTGAAACTTACCCAGTATCTCCCTTGCATACTTTCCTTGAGACACAAAACGTTCACCATCTCGTTGCCATATTTCCAATCCAAGGAAATAATGAAGGAGGCCCATATCCTTCATCTCAAACTCCTTTGCAAGGTCCTCCTTGCATGAGTGTATTAGTTTCTCATCACTAGTTAGTGTTAAATCATCAACATAAAGAACAATGATTAAAATCTTACCCTCCACCACTGATTTGTTGACTGACCTTGTAACTATTTCCCATGCACTATTTTTGACAATGGAGTCATACTCCTCCACCATTGCATCAACCCAAGTGGGATCCTGCACTGCTTCCTAAAAGGAAGATGGTTCAGTCACAATACATTTTCTCATGAGAGCCATGTATCTAGTAAATCGATTAGGAGATTGTCTATGTTTGCACTGTGAAGTAGGGGCTCCTACATTCTATGCATCATCTAGTCTCAATCTATCAGCTTCTGTCGTGCGCTTTCTGCCATTTCTGATGGATGTCTCTGCATCAGTGGCTTCCTCCACTCCATGAAACTACTCATGTGGATGATCCACATATTGAGGCTCATCTTTGGGAACCAACAATTCCTCCTCTGCATGCAAGTCTAGCTCCCTCTCAAGCAACAATTGCATGGTTTTCCCCTCATCGAATTTTGTATCCCATCGCATAACAGTAATATTATTGTTATGAAAATACACACAATAATTATGGGTTGTTTCTGTGTACCCCAAAAATTTCCCAACTTTAGCAGTCGGCTCTAGCTTCTTCCTAGCGTTCTTGGTCACATGCACATAAACAGATAAGCCAAAAATCTTAAAATGAGAAACATTAGGTTTCTTACCAGTGAAAGCTTCTTCAGGTGTACTCATGCCAAGTACTCTATGAGGACAACGGTTCTACACATAAACCACAGTGTTGCATGCTTCCACCCACAAATGCATTGGTAGGCCCTGATCATGCAACATCGCTTGTGTTTCACCCACGATCGTTCTGTTCTTCCTCTCCATGACCCCATTTTGTTGTGGGTTATGAGGTGCTATGATTTCTCTTCGAATTCCTTCTTTTCTATATAATTATTTGAATTCGTTAGAGATGTATTCTCCAGCATTATCACTCCTCAGAGCCTTCACTTGCTTCCCCAACTCTCTATCCACCAATGCTTTAAACTCACAGAAATTTGAGAATGTTTGATTCTTCTTCTGCATGAAGAAGATCCATCATTTATGAGAAAAGTCATCAACAAAAATAACATAATACTTATGTTTTGTTGTTGAAGCAACCGAGAATGGTCCACACACATCTGTGTGAATTCTCTCCAGGATCATCGAAGTACAGTTCTCCTTTTCATGAAAGGTGGACTTTTCATACTTCCCCATGGTGCAACCCTTGCACTGATCTAGCTGAGCAAGTGTTCCCATTAGAAGTCCAGTAGATATTTGCTGCATGATTTTCAAGGATCCATGATGAAGATGGATCAATCGCCTGTGCCATAATTCACCCTCATCCCGGCTCACCACTTTTTATGCCTTGCCCATCATGGCAGTGCATCCATCTACCTCCATCTTGTAGAGATTATTAACTCGAATACCTATCTTCTTGACTTGACCTGTTGTTTTATGTTGCAGGAAATATTTTCCATCACTGAAAACAACATCATAGCCTCTGTCCTCCAACATTGCGATTGATACCAAGTTTTTCTTCAGACCTGGAACATGCATAACATATTTCAATTGAAATGGTTTACTTGAATCCCTCTCAAAGGTAATGGTACCAATGTCAGCCGCACTGTATTGTCCATCTTCACCCATATCTATATGCATTTGGAGATCTTTCTCCTTCAAGTCACTGAAAAGCTCCTTATCTCCCATCATGTGGAAGGAAGTGCCACTATCCAAATACCACACCGATCCCAATGCACTTGACACCATGCATGCAACCAAGGAGAAGTCAAGCTCAAATTGAAAGGCAAGGGCCTCACCAACTGCAAGTCCAACAACCATCTTGTTCTTCTTCTTCTGCGGATAGTTAGTAGCAAGATGCCCATGTTCGTGACAGTGAAAACACTTGACTTTGGACAAATCTAGCTTCTTGCCTTTAGAATAGGATTTTTAATGGAATTTATTCCTCTTCCCTTTCCTTGCCTTGGAAACCAAAGCACAATTCTCTTCATCATATTTCTTTGATGAAGAGCCATCTCTGGTGTATCACCTGAACTTCTCCTGCACCAAATCCGACCATAGTCGTTCCCAATCTGGCAATTTTTCCCTTCCATTAACAGAGTCTTGATAACTGTGCCAATTCTTAGGAAGTCCTATGAGAGCCAAGCTCACCAAATCATCATCAATGATTGTTATTCCCACACTCCCCAGCTCATCCCAACATTGGACAAACTTCGTGAGATATTTTAGAATGGAGTCGCCCTTCTCCATATTGATCTTCCTGAGTTTATCTTTGAGCACCAATTTCCTATGGTCATTGTTGTTTTGAAATAGATCTTTCAAAGTATTTCACATTTCATATGGTGTGGCTTTCCCATGGAGGTTTGAGACAATGTGGTCTTGTACTCCTTCCAACAGGATCCTCCTCACCTTTGCCACTTTCTTTTGCCATGCATCAAGATTTGTAGCGTCTACAACATCTGGCTTAGGAACATCTTTGTCAATGAATTCCTTCAAGCCATTGTGTTCGAGTACTGCCTCCATCCTGTCCTTCCAAGAAATGTAGTTCAAGATTACCTTGAGTGCATACTCTAGCCTCAAGCCATTGAAATCCATTTTGATCTTGAATTAGTTGTAGCACCAAGAAAGTATTTCTTCAAATTCGAATTCTATCCAGTCACAGACTCAGCTTTTGTAATCTTATGTGCTCTGATACCATGTAGAAATTTTAATACAAATTATGTATTGCCTGGATTATCCTAATCTAAAAATTATATGCCACTGTTAAATACATAATTGCTTCTACAAATATTCTTGTGGAATTTAAAACACGATCACCAATTGCAATATCAAGAAGAAAGATCAATCACACGTAACACAAATGTTTTACCGGGAAAGAATAAATATAAAAACCCCACTATCATATATTATGTATATATCATGGATCATGAAACAATCTCATACAAAACTCTAATCCAAGAGATCTCAATACAATATACAATCGTCTCACACTGATATACAAAAATTGACAAATCCATGTGCCAATTTACTGCCTCCAGACAACTTGCCTCCTCTGTGCAATCCCTGCTGATGGAAATCCCTGCAATGAATAAATCCCTCCTTCCTAGGCTTTACATTCCTCATTGGCACATCCAATGTGTGTGTGGTTACATGGGTGAACCCACTAAAGTCACAACTGATATTCAAACTGTCCCTTTCACCTGTTATCTCAACTGCGTCTCCACTAGATCTGACATGCATGTAGTTAACAGTGGTAAATATTCAGTTGCATGTGAGATCACTGATTGTGAATTAATTAATAATTAATTCATTGATATCTCACTAGTGTAAGTTCAATTACAACTAGTACAACTGAGATTAACTCACTTAACTGAGTTAAACTACTTCACAACTCACATAACTACACATCAAACTCTGTTACAACTTCGAATCACTCAGTTACAACTAATTCAACTTGCATGTCCCACCAGTCAACCTTTGAACTCGAATTTCCTATAGCTAACTGATTTCTCACTTTAGTTAACTATTTCCAAGTGCTCATTGAGAATAGACTAATATTTATTGTCCAACTATTATTAAGGGATAATAATAGTCGACATACATCTATAAATAGAACATCATCTATAAATAGACTTCCACCTAAAAATAACCTGAGGCTCCATCCTAGTGTAGGTGCATAATTTTCACTAGGATATTCTTGTTGAATCTCAATAATTTTTTGTAGTGATGATACAGGTTAAGCCAGAAATTTGCAAAGGATATGCAGAATGAATTTGAAATGTCATTACTTGGAAAACTATCCTTCTTTATGGGACTTCAGATATGTCAAAGAAACCAAGGAATTTTTATTTCTCAAACCAAGTATATCAGAGAAATGCTAAAGAGGTTCGGAATGGAAGATTGCAAGCCAGTTATCACTCCCATGCAAACTAGTTGCAAGTTGAGTAAATATGATGATTCAAAGTCTATAGATCAGAGGCAATACAAGTCAATGATTGACAACCTACTATATGTGACAATATCCAAACCAGATTTAATGCATGTTGTTGGACAGGTGACATGATTTCAAGCAGCACCAAAGGAATCACATGTATTAGCAGTGAAGAGGATTTTCAGATATCTCAAAGTAACAAAAGAGTTTGGATTATGGTATCCAAAAGGAAAGGATCTATCACTTATTGCCTACACAGATGCAGATTGGGCAGGTTGTATTGATGACTGATGAAACACCAGTGGAGCAATGTTCTACTTGGGTGAATGTTTAGTATCATGGCTAAGCAAGAAAAAATCATCAATATATTAATCTATAGCTGAAGCAGAGTATATTGCAACAACATCATGTTGTACGCAGGTTCTTTGGATGAAACAAACTCTGACAGATATACAGGTTGAGTATGATGATCCCATTCCGACCTATTGTGATAATACAACCTCCATTAGTATCTCAAAGAACCCGATGATGCACTCCAAGACGAAGCACATTCCAATCAAGTATCACTTTCTACAGGAGTAGGTTGCAGAAAAGAAAATCAGAGTTGAGTATGTGGGCACAAAATAACAAGTGGAAAACATCTTTACAAAACCACTTCCACGGGAATCCTTTGAGTATCTTCGCTAGAAAATCAGAGTTATTTATACTCCAAAATTAATTCTTTTGAATTCTTATCTTATATGTCTTATATGTACATGAGGGAGCACAATAAATAGGACAATTCAATTAGGGGGATCAGCCCCGGATTAAAAGATACCTTTGCCATTGATGACAAAGGGGGGGAGAATCATCAGATGCAGATGAAAGAGGCATGGTTCTAAGGGGAGAAATGCTCACAAAGATGTAGAGGACAGAGGCATGTTTCTAGGGGGAGCATGAGTGATATGACTTCAGTATTACATGACATAATTTCATTTTTGCATCAGATTGTTGCCATCAATGCCAAAGGGCGATATTGTTGATTAAAGTTGGTTATCATTGATGTCAAACCTTGAAGAAAGTTCAGAAGCACAAAGGTTTGGGTAATGGACCAATTTTATTTTATTTAAATATGACTCATTATTGTCTTGTCATTATTGATAATAACTACAAATGTATGAACTCCAAAGAGGTCCCCTTATGGTGAAATCCATCATGGGAAGACGCTCTACGGATTGAGTTATCCTAGAAGTATGGTTAGAGAACCCATGATTATTTGTGGAATAATGATATGAAGGTTAGTGAATTTTTCATTGAAACTATCCTATATGGATAGTTCTTTTCATTCCATTTCTAGTGGTATGTGGAATGTCACATAACTCCTCACGGTTAGAGAGTTATGGCCATGAGAAATTGGAGAAACCAGGTTTGGGTAATGGAACCAAGTTTGTTTGATGGATAATGGTATGAGTTTTGATATATTTTCAGGTAATAATATTCTATATGGATATCACATGTCATTCCATTTCTGGTGGTATGTCGAACGTCACATAACTCCTCACGGTTTGAGTGTTAAGGCCTTACGAAGTTGGAGGACCCTCATATGTCATCTAGAAGCTCCAAAAGGTGAAAGTAGTCAAAGTGGTTTAAGATATTTTAGAAGGTAAATAATAAAGTGAAGTGATGAGTGTACTATAATTCAAAGTGAATACAAAATAAATTATTTAAATAATAAATTTAATGGAGAAATTAGAAGTGGGTTAACCCTAAAATAAGGAAAGTGGGCAAAGTGACCTAGAAGATGTTTTTAAGGAAGCTACTTGGAGAGTATAAATAAGAGGCATGGCTCTCTCATTTTATATCACACTTGGGAATGTTTAATATCTATAGGTTTATGAGGTAACCAAAGGATATATAATCCAAATTTCTGAGGGAAGGTGAAGAAAATAAGGTCGAAATTCAAGGAAGGATAAATTCTTTTGATGATGCTTTCTAAGGTATGTTATTTACAGGTCATCTCACCATTTTCACAATAAATTGTTTTCTAGAATGATTCAGACCGTGAAATTGCTATGCCATTGAGGAAACATATCCAAGTATATGTGGTAAAGAATTCATCTTGTGGTTCTTTGTATTTTTGTAGTTACACTCCATGGAAAATAGGGTTTGTGACTAGTCCTGAAACTAGTCTAAAACAAGTGTTTCAGGTAAAAATCTCATAAATTATTCATAACAGATCCAACTTCAGTAAGAAAAAATGTGTTGGTTAGAGTAAATTCTGTAGTATGTTTTGTAACAGTTTCATATTGATTCAACCAAAATTCTGTGTGGGTCACGCTCTATAATGTCGCTCTCTAGAATAATCAAGAATTCAACAAGGTATGTCATTTTAGGATATAAATCCTTTTCTGAGAGGTTCCAAGTAGTGAAACCTAGAGAAATTGCATAAAACAAATTGAAGAAATTTTTTTATCAGTTTCATATCTTTATTCACTATAGGTACAAAGTTATGATTATTTCAAGTTAGGGTTGTTGACTAATCCAAAACTATTCATGTGAGACTAAAGAAAAGTTTGATGAAAATGATAGTCTCTTGTTGTTAAAGTTAAGTAAGGTTTGCAGGTATGTGATCATATACACTAGTTCTATTACAAAGTTACAAATCATATTTGGATGATGAAATTCATGAGGGCTTTTGGTTAAGGTACATGCTGGATACATGGTTGAGACAAGTAGTTAATGAGTTGGCACATACATGAGGTGTATAGTTGATTATGTTGGTACATATTGATGATTCATATTTGATGAGTAATTGACACATGATTGGTACATACTTGGTACATGGTTGGTTGCACTTGTTTATGATACATGTTGTTTGGTACAGGTTGGTGCATTGTTGATACACTTGTTTATGGTACAGGTTGAGGTACAGGTTGATGCATGGTTCAGGTTTGTTGGTACATGTTTACAGTGTTATATCTCACAGTGATAGTGTTATAGTGGTTCCATCATTCTACTTCTACTTCAGGGCGGTTGGACGGGGCAAGGGCAGGTGGTTGTAGCCACCTTCCAGTTGTAACCGGAGAACATAGGGGGTTGTAGCCTCTTTCTGGTTGTAGCTAGAGAATTTTTGAGTTGGAGCTTCCCTTAGGTTGTAGCCTGAGAAAGTAGGGGGTTGGAGCCTCCTTCCAGTTGCAGCTGGAAAACAAAGGAATTTGGTGCTTCCAATGAATGTAATTCTTCAAGACATATAAGAAAATGCATTCTATGGTTTTCTACTGCTTTGGGTTTCCATGTAAAACACTGGGAATGTGTATGTGTATGATTGTTCACTTGTTCATTGCTCATTATTGGATGATAATTCTACATTGATATAACACTTGGATTATTTGGTTTAAAAAGGATTATAATTTATGTATTATTGATTCACCCCGCCTCTCAGTAATCCAACAATATCATCAATGAGTGCATCAACCATGCACCAAATATGTACCAATCATGCATCAAATACACATAAAATATGACTCATCAATATGTACCAACATCATCAACTATACACCTCATGTATGTGCCAACTCATCAACTACCTATCTCAACCATGTACCTCAACAAAAGGATCTCATCAATTTCATCATCCAAATCTGATTTGTAACTTTGTAATAGACCTCGTGTATATGATCACATACCTACAAACCTACCTTAACTTTAATAACAAGAGACTAGCATGTTGAGGAATATATATGAAATGATCTTGCTCAAGCATTTCCAGATCTTCCTTGGCTAAAGCAAGATAGGTAGGAATATCACCCTATGTTTATAGCCATCGAAATTTGTATCCTAATTCACAAGTATTGATTACAAGTGCTTAGGCTGGTTTTTTTATAAATGAAAGATTGTTGTAGAATTCATTATTTATGTAATTTTCTGAATATAACAGATGTTGAAATAAATATAGAGACAGAAGTAAAGACACCAAGTCAAAATCAAAACAAATGAGACATAAAGCAATCATTTATTTCATTCCAATTTATCAAAAGAATCATTCTCTTTACGAAATTCCCTGAGGAAGTTTTAGACCAAAGTCAATCTTAGATGTCCCCGATGAAAACCATACAAAATGACTTCTGATAGAAAGTAAAAAACTGAACTTTAAAAGCTAGATTAGCTTGCCACAGATTTCTTCCCACTTGAATCTGCACAATATCCTTTGTCAGTCATGAAATTTAATTCACAAACAGACAAGTCTACACAGACTATCAAAGATAGATCAACACCTATGAAAAACAAGTGCCTGAATGATGTAATTCAGCCCTGAATCTTGTTGTCTACAATAGGACCCTTCTATCATAAAAGAGAATTAGGCTTCCAATGAATTAAAGTATGAATGAAAACTAAATTATCTCAACAAATATCAAAGAGAAGACCTTAATATGCATCTCCTTCTATTCTCCCCGTGTTCCTCCTTTTCCTTTTTCCTTTAAGCAATTAGAATTAGTTGAAGTAGTTGAAATACTTCTTTATTTAAGTTAACTAAAACTCAACCAACTTTTTAGTTAAGGGGGAAAAGTAATAAAATCATAATAATGGTTTTTAATAAATAATAACTAGTAGGTGGGACCCCTTGTAACTCCCTTTAGTTCTTTAACAATCATAACACAACTATTTAATCAAACAAAACATCCCTCATTGCGACTCCCATCATCACTTTCATATTTTTACAATTTATATCAATGATAATTGAAATTATTTCCAAAAATGTATTACCCATATATCCAAAAAATGCATAATCTCACTGATCACATGAGAGAAATCATCTCTCAAATGCATGCGGCAGGACATAGATTTGGCAGAGTCATTTGAGGGTGAGGAGGAGGCAGCAACAGATTTTCCTTTGTCAGGAACATGGTGGGCCTCGGTTTTTAACCTTTTTCTTGCATGGGAAGACTATACTGGTGAGTGGATAGGGGTATCTTGGACAATTTGATTAATAGGTGGAGGGGCAGGTAGAGACAAGTTAGGCCAACCATGATGTTGAGAGATTGTCGAGTGGACAATCTCTTGCCATCCGTCGTTTTCAGGGATTTCGGGTTGTAGTGAAACATGAGGGGGTACTGGGATACCAGGGACCTCTGGGGCTTGGAAGGGAGGCCTTTTAGGCCTAGGTTGGACCAATCATTTCCCAATATAGTTAAAAAATCTAGCTCGAAATAGCTGGCCTAACTCTTGCAAGTCTGCATCAAAGTGTATAAATAACCTTGGCCTTCTAGGGCCCTTGTTCCAATTTCCTCTTCCTCTGTTACCCCGACCATGGCTACATCTACTGAAAAAAATCATTCCTACATGCATTATTGATTAGCAAATAGTCTCTTCAACAACCATACATGAAAACTCTTTTAAATATGAAACAAAGTTTGTCTCAACAACATATCAGACTCGTGCAATTCAATCCATACAAATCACTTAATACTTGTCAATGAGCAGGGGGTGAACAAGGGTTATGGGATATGTGAGGGATTTTATTGAGCAAAAAGTGTTAAAATGAGGGGGAATAGATCATAATTACTTCTCACAAACATCAAACAATCAATTGTATCGTAAATCAAAAGAATATATCA
>ML786238.1:240232-258739 GCA_009831015.1 Picea engelmannii | reverse complement strand
AATATGGGAAGGCAAGGGTAGTTGGAATGTGCGAAAAATGAAATAATGGTAGGGAAAAGAATGGATATTTTTCGTAAAACTGATTAAGTAATCCATAAAATACAACTTTGTACTCAATACTAGGATACCAATACCAATTAACAGTTCTTGTGTGTCAAAAACCGTTCACTGTCCCACATTCAATATTCAAAATTTTTCCATTAATGCAGTGGATAATCATACTCAGAAACACTATGCCTTTCAATAGTCTTATTAAGAGGATACTTGTTTCTTTTCATTTAAACAAAATCAAAAGGAACACATAGACACATTGCCTCATCTTTGTCTAGCATATATTTCTATAGAATATCAACCACTGCGCATAATTTGTAATTTCCGAAAGCAAACATAGACACAGGTCTTTCCTAAGTTGAACAGACCTTTTAAAAACTTGCTCGATTTCATTCTTTTGACAATATTAACAATTAAACTTTCAATGAAACCATACTACGAAACCTGTGCTTCATTTTTTACGGTGCAATAAAACAAAACAATGCACAATGTCTTCATAAACCATACACAGTAAACAAGCAAGTCACAGCCATCATTTTCCCCAACTTGCAGTGATCTTGATCGGGACTAATTAAACACACAACATCCACCAACTACAATTAACGCCGCATTGTAGAAACACAATGATCAATGCATAACAAAATAAGGCAACCCCTCGACTATATACCAATTTTCATCCCCAATTACAACTTTCCAAAAACCCAATCAAACAAAGAAAAACCAATACTCAAAGCCACTATCATAACCACTCAACCAATTTATGACAGTCAACAAGATACCCAACAAGAGTGCGACTAGTTGGGGTTCTCAAAATCGGGCTCTATAACCATGAACACAAGAAATAATCAAGAGTTTGCTTGGTCACCAAAACACAGGGAGACTGGAGGTCGAACAAATCATCAGTAGGTAGAAAACCTTCAAAACAAGCACGGTGGAACCACGGGCTTTATAAATCTCATCTTGTGTAATAGTGTGACAGTTCAACACTGGGTAGGGTAGAAAACAATGTAGAGGAGCAACGACTGGTCATTGGATAGTAACCAATACCAAGAGTGCACAGAGGCATAACCCTCGTGCTTTTCTCAAGAGTCAAACCAATTTGTAACAATGTTGATGGAAATGTAGACCCCAAGTATTACCAACAACCATAAAGCATACTTCTTGGCATAATGGCCATCCCATAACCAACTATGTTGATGCCAATATCAAAAAAATAAGTCCATGACTAGGTGAATAACCCACGAACATGGTTTTGGAAGATACACAGGGACCAAAAGGTAGTTTGAAACATACACAACAACCCCATAGCACCTGAATACAACCGAATATTATTACCATAACTGTGAGGAGGTGACCAGCAAGGATAAATAGAATGATAAATAGAGTGAAACCCTCCAACCAAAATACCCATATATACTAAAAACAATAGAGAGCCATCATAGTTTCCACCACACAGAACAACCAACAAAATCACAACTTCAACAAATCAATCTTTCCATTTGCAAACGAATAGCCACACATTCATTACAGAGAAAATACCCATGCGTTTACCCATTTGCCAATCTCGAGAAAACACAAACCAACACATTACCGAGCCATCGTTTGTTTCATACACAGAATGAAATTCATGGATGGGTGAAAAGAATCATACCTGTAAACAATGGCTTTAAAAAGGGTGAGTTGGTCGAGTAGTTCCTTCCAGGCTTGAATCTCGGAGCTTAACCACAACAAAACCAAATGAAACAATAACCATGCTAGGGTGACGGCCCAGTGGGATAAGTATGGAGTGATATGCATTTAACACATCGCTTCCATCTTCCACCCCATTCAATTTTGTAGTATGTGATAGCCAGCCAAAGAAACATACCATTAATCCCATGCCATTAACTCCATGCATTGGAACTTTCACATATTTATTTCCAATTGTGCCACCCCAATCCATATTAAACATTGCCAAAAACCATACCATACCATATATCAAATACGCCCAATATAACTCAATATAATTCATATAGCCACTAACATTGCTAGTTAGGATTAATACTAACTTCCTTTTATTTCATTTGCACATAACCTATTAACATAGTATAGTATAGTTCCTTTCCTTGAATTTCTTTTTATAAGTTTATTTCCATTGCTTTTGTTTCATGTTCTTACTAACATGTGTCTTGTGTAGGTGTAACAGGTAATGAATCATGGCGACAATATCAAATGTAACAACAGTAAATATATACCACTCATAACATGGAATTTAGAGCTGAGAATAACAGAATCATCACATAAAATGCATTATCCATCTTCCATTATGTCGCAAAGAAAAAAAAGACTGCATCTTCAACCATATAGAACCCTGTAAGAAGCATCAAAACATCATCATAAAATGTGTGATAAGACTATCTCCGAGCCTCCAGTATACAAGGGGGTCCCACCTACTAGTATTATATATCGTTAGCACAGTTTAAATAATAGGCTTTAGCAATACTTTGCGGGCGAGATTCCTCGTTGCGATTTTTATCATCAACAAACTGGCGACTCCACAAAGAAATATGTTTCCAACATATTAAGAACTCAGAATGTATGGTTTCATAGACAAAGAACAATGGATCAAGAAGGTATAACTTGAATTATTATGCAACAGGGGGAAGTGAGCGGATTTAATGGAAAAATGACCGGGAATTTGGGAATAACTCATGACAAATGTTAAGTATGAGGGGGTTTATCTCTGTATGCATAATCATTCCACCATAATTTTTTCTTGACTTCAAGGAGAAAAAAATTATGGACTTGCTCTTTTAACTCTCAAATGGATGAAAAAATAGAAAGCTGAAGCGGGAGATAACTGATTTCTTTATAATACAACAGTGGAAGTAGATAAAAAAATTCAATTATGATTTTAGGGGGAACATCGTAACAGTTGTGTAAGCTTGATTGTTATTGATTAACAATACCTTGCAGGAGTGTCACTATGGCAGAACTGATCCAACATCTTATTCTTGACCAAAATTAAACTAACAAGATGAAAAGGAATAAAATTCATGATAGAAATGGGGTTGCAAAATTTAAAACAACAGAAGTAAAATGACATAATTGCAAAAGCAGCAGGAATCTATTAAAAGGAAAGAATAATTTAAACTACTATAAAAGTAGAATTGAAAATTAGTGGTGAAAATGAAAACAAAACTAGACTACTAATATACAGAAAATCCAAACAACGTTAAAACTTCTCAAGTTGGTTCCACGTAGAGTTTTAAGTGAGAATCATTAGTGTTGTAGGAAAACAATCGTTCTTGTAAATATTTTAGAATGTAAGAGTTAGTACCCAGGAAAAAAGAGATCTTGAAAGGACCCAGCTATAATTCTTGAAACTTTGATACAATCGATAGCCCTTTAAAGTACACGATTAAATCATCAAGATAGATATGAATAATCTTGCTAATCAAATCATCAAAATTTATTTGCATAGGTATTTTAAATGTGGTACTCGCATCAGATAAGCCAAAAGGAATAAATTCACAAGTCAAGGTACCCCAATGAGTAATAAATGTGGTTTTGTATTTACCTTCCCCTTTTACCTTGATTTGATTGTAACCAGAAAAACCATCAAGTAAGGGCATCATCTGAGACCGTGCAACTTGTTGTAAAATCATTTCCATGTTAGGGAGAGGAAAGTGATCTTTTGTAATAGCCCAATTTAATGCAAAAAAATCAACGCAAAATATGATATGATCAGTGGCTTTCGTAACATGGACCAAATTTGAAACCCCTTCAGAATACTTGACCGGAAAGATGATTCCAGCCTTCAAGAGATTTTTCAATCCCTTTCGAATAGTTGCTTCCAGTGTAGGGTTGATAGGTCTTTGTTTTTTCCTAATTGGTTTTATGCCTTCCTTGATGGGAATGGCATGTTGTATAATATTAGGATCAAAACCACGAATATCCTCATAAGACCAAGAAAAAACATCTTGAAATTCGCCAATCAGCTTGGAAAACTTCATTTTCTCTTCATTAGAACATTGAGCACATATTTTAACATTCTTTGGAGACACGGGTGTCCCAATGTTCAAGGAGATGGTTTCACCCACCTTCCTTTTCAACTCCTCTTATTTATGTTTCTCTTTATTTCCTACATCACATGATGAAAATGAACTCTCTAGAGGAGTCAAGCCCTTAGGAATCTTGTTATATTCAAAGGATATAATTTCCTTGGCCTTCTAAGGTTCATTTTGAATGAAAGCACGAATTCTCTCATCGCTAGGGAAGACCTGCCAGGATTCTATATTTTCAACGATATGTGGACGATATAAATATTGAAAAGTATAATCAAGTCAATGTGGTAGAAGTTTCCGATTAGGAGAGGCTGCAAAAACAGCTAACCGATCATCCATTGAGTTCAATTCCCTCTTAACATGAGTAATGTTGAAAGATAATAGGTTCTAGATAAGTTCCCAAACAGTTTGGGTGTATCGTTTCATCAACTTGTTGCTAGGAGAGTATATCTTACGTACAAAGTTCACAACAATATCGAAATCTCCAAAAACTGTAAGGTGACCACAACCTATATTATAGGCATTTTCAATGCCTAATAATAAAGCTTCAAATTCAGTGACATTGTTTGTGCAAGAAAACTCCAACCTGTAATAAAAGTTATGAATTTTCCCCACAGGAGATTACAATATAATGCCATCTCAGTTACCTTCACTAAAGCATGAACCATCAAAGTGCATGTGCCACATACCATCATCTAAATCAATTTGTTCCAAGGGAATGTTATCCTCCTTGGAAAATATGGAATACACCCCTAGGTCCTCTTCTATATAGTTCACATTAGGTTGTGGGACACTCTCTATGTAAGGAGAAATCCTTCCCTCTCTAAGGACTATGATGGTTTTACCATTCTGAGGAACGGATAAGTGTGTTCCGTCGAGTGAGAGGTATCCACCTGTCAAAGATTTCCAATATGTTCCTAAGATGATTGAGTAATTTCTTACTGGCATATCAATTACCTAAATACTAAGGGTTGTCCTTATTTCAGGGTATGCGCACAAAACTAAGGTCACATATTTAATCTCACTTATGGTCGTTTGTTGTAGACTATTATAAGAGAGCATGCTTCTAGTGTTTTCATTTGTACAAGACAAGCCTATCTCTTACATAATAATCTTCGACATTACACTTAGGCCCGAACTGCCATCAATGAGGCAACAATGGGCGATCTTATCCATAATTTTTATAGAAATATAAAAAGGGGGATTTTTTACAGGGTATCTAAAGTTATGTACACCTACTTTATTTATAGATGAATCCTCTTCATTTACCCTTCAGA
Source organism: Picea engelmannii (assembly GCA_009831015.1). NCBI lineage: Eukaryota > Viridiplantae > Streptophyta > Pinopsida > Pinales > Pinaceae > Picea > Picea engelmannii. The sequence goes on along the minus strand of ML786238.1, from coordinate 253,365 downwards.
GAGGTTGGATACAATAGAATCTTTTCCTTCCATGAATTGTTTTAGATGCCTTTGTTGTTCAAGGATGACAACCATGTCTAGAAGGGTTGCATCTTCTTTGATGTTGGCCAACTGATTCAGAATATTGTATTTGGAAGAGGGGAGAGGGAAGGTAGTTCCTTGACTGTCAGGAACCTTAGGAACCTGAATAGTAGAAGCTGGTGAGGATTAGCTCGGGATAGAAGAATTGCAGGAATGATCATATTTGGCTTTGCGAGCGTATGATTTGTTCCTAGTATTGATGATCATGACATCTTATAGCTCTGCAAAATCTAGGACAACAATGGTAGTTTCTCGTCTTTTACCAAATATTTTATCTTTGGAACTCTTCTTTACCTCGCATGTGGTTTCCTCGTGGTGTTCTGCATAAAAGTTACACCAACTTCAAGGCATGAGAGATTTGGGTTGAAAATTATTTTCAATTGGATTTCTAAAGGGAGGTGGAGAAGAGGATGAAGCTCTAGGGGTGAGAGGGGAGACATTTCCTTTTCGCTCATACACTATCATACAATTATTCATATCTTGTACTAGCTATAAGAGGGCAGACATGTCCATCTGTTTAATCGATTCCCACTGAGGAAGACCTGTTCTTTCGAGTTGTTCTTCATACTTCAAACACGTATGCAAAGCAGAACCTAGGTTACCAATGGATTTTTCCTCAATTCTATGATGGTAGGGGGAAGGTAATGCATTATAATAATGCATGAAAGTGGCTTGGTTCTGAGGTCAAATGAGTTCGGGGATTTGATTGTATAACTTAGTGCAACGCAAGTTGAAGGACTTGATGGTATCACAATCATTATAGGTGATGTTATTGTACTCTTGTAACTACTCAGCTAGGATTTTAGATTTCCCATAGGTGGATTTGAACCAATAGACTAACTCCTCGCAAGTAGACAAAATATTAGGAGGAAGTTCAAAGAAATCAGTCGCAACCTTTCCTTCCAAGGAATTGACAAATAAGCACATGCAAGTATCGTTGTCATTGGATCCTATGTTGTGACAGGCATTAGAAAATGCCACCAGTTGTTCATTTGTAGTGACATGTTATTCCCTGAAAACCTAGGAAGATGCTCTTTGAATTTAGGAAGTGGACGAGTAGTAGGTGCTAGGTTAAGAGGAGAGGAAACATGCCATGGTGTGGTTGTAGCATCTTCTTCAAATTGAAAAAGCCCATACTTTTTAATGAATTTGGTGGGGTTTGTGGTAGATTGGACAAGGACATGGCGGCTATATAAGCTACCAATCACTGATGAAGTTGAAGACTGGGAGGAGGAAGCACTTTTAGTGCCACCAGAGCCACCACTAGATTCCATCTTGTGGATGATAAGTAAGGGAGAGAAAGATGAATTGGATGAATTAGACAAGGTTCTCCTTAGAGAATTTTTTTGGGTAGATAACACAATGTTCCTTTTTCCTATTTCAGCAATAGGATTAATTTCATGTGATAAGCCTCTTCTTATCCTAGAAACATGAAGGTCTAAGGACATGAAAACAAGGTCAAAGATGAAGGAACAAGACGATTATTGTTGATTTCTAGGTTGTCTACATCTAGCTTCCCAACGTTCTTAGGCACTAATGTCTCGTTCAATTGATTCCCATGAATGATTAAGCTCAACCTGAGTATTAGTAGTGTCTAAAATGGTGTTAAACAAATTCAAAGCAATGTTGGTCTAATCTTGAAGACCAGACTCAATATTGGGCTGCCTTGCAACAGGTATAGTCATTAAGGAATAAAAAATTCAAAGAATCAATATCAGAAAAATAGATGTATTCGATGATAATCAAGCATAAAAAACAAATAGAGAGATATTGAATATATCCCTAGTGTGGTTGCCAAATAAATGTTGAGGAAAAGATATGAAATGATCTTGCTCAAGCATTTTCAAACCTTGCTCATGAATTTTCAGATCTTGCTTAGCTAAACCAAGATAGATGGGAATATCACCCTATATTTATAGCCATCAAAATTTGTATCATAATTCACGAGTATTGATTACAAGTGCTTAGGCTGGTTTTTTTATAAATGAAAGCTTGCTGGAAAATTCATTATTTATGTAAATTTCTGAATATAATAGATGTTGAAATAAATATAGAGATAGAAGTAAAGACACCAAGTCAATAATCAAAACAAACGATACATAAAGAAATCATTTATTTCATTCCAATTTATCAAAAGAATCGTTCTCTTTACAAAATTCCCCGAGGAAGTTTTGGACCAAAGTAAAACTTAAATTTCCTCGATGAAAACCATACAAAAGGACTTCTGACAAAAAGTAAAAACCTGAACTTTAAAAGCTAGATCAGCTTGCCACAGATTGTTTCCCACTAGACTCTGCACAATAGTCTTTGTCAGTCATGAAATTTAATTCACAAACAGAAAATTCTACACAGACTATCAAAGATGGATCAACACCTCTAAAAACAATGTGTCTGAATGATGTAATTCAGCCCTGAATATTGTTGTATACAATAGGACCCTGCTATCATAAAAGAGAATTAGGCTTCCAATGAATTAAAGAATGAATGAAAATTGAATTATCTCAACAAAACTCAAAGAGAAGACCTTGGTATGCTTCTCCTTCTATTCTCCCCTTGTTCCTCCTTTTCCTTTTTCCTTTAAGCAATTAGAATTAGTTTAAGTAGTTGAACTACTTCTTTAGTTAAGTTAATTAAAACTCAACCAACTTTTTAGTTAAGAGGGAAAAGTAATAAAATGATAATAAGGTTTTTTAATAAATAATAACTAGTAGGTGGGACCCCTTGTGACTCCCTTTAGTTCTTTAACAATCATAACACAACTAGTTAATCAAACAAAACATCTCTCCTTGTGACTCCCATCATCATTTTCATATTTTGACAATTTGTATCAATGATAATTGAAATTATTTCCAAAAATATATTACCCATATATCCAAAAAATAGTGTGTTGTCAAAAATTTCAGAAGTCAATTGTTCTCAACAATCAATAAATAAAAACACTTAAAATCCATATTTTCCACTCTAGGAGGCAATCTTTACCTTGTTGATGTTGTCATCCTTTGAACTCTCTGAATTTTCCTTAGGCTGTGTGGAGCCTTTAGGCCTAATCTCATTGATCACATGAGAGAAATCATCTCTCAAATGCATGCGGGAGGACATGGATTTGACAGAGTCATTTGAGGGTGAGGAGGGGGAAGCAATGACTTTTCCATTTTCAAGAGCATGATGGGCCTCTGTTTTTAACCTTTTTCTTGCATGGGAAGACTGTACTGGTTTTGTGGATAGGGTCATCTTGGACAATTTGATTAATAGGTGGAGGGGTAGGTAGAGACAAGTTAGGCCAGCCACGATGTTGGGAGACTGTCGGGTGGACAATTCTTGCCATCCATTTTTTTCAGGGATTTCAGGTTGTAGTGAAACATGAGGGGGTAATGGGATACCAGGGACCTATGGGGCTTGGAAGGGAGGCCTTTTAGGCCTAGGCTAGACCACTCTTTTCCCAATCCAGTTAAAAAATATAGCTTGAAATAGATGGCCTAACTCTTGCGAGTCTGGATCAAAGTGTATAGAGAACCTTGGCCTTCTAGGGCCCCTATTCCAATTTCCTCTTCCTCTGTTATGTTGGTCATGACTACCTCTACTGAAAAAATATCATTCATGCATGAATTATTGATTACCAAAGAGTCTCTTCAACAACCATATGTTGGAGCCGCATTTGTTTTTGGGCCTGTCACAATTTTCATTTTTGATGTGTGAAATCTGAAGTTGATTTTCTTTTCCTGCCGAGATGATGAGACCTCTGAAACCTCGTCACCTAAAAAGAAATGCTTTTCTGCTCTTTAAAACAAGTTCACTTTCATAAGGAGGTTTGCTCCTTTTTGTTGTACTTCGGGACCTCGCAAGTCGGATATTATAATCCATAAGTTCACACGTCCCGAGTCGCGAAACGGTGAAGTCGTTTTATTTTTTCACTCAGGACGGTAACCAAGGTAAAACCTTTAACTCATGATTAATTGTCATCGGGGTCTCGCACCTCAGCGTTCGCCATGTCCGAAATTTTACCTTTACATCCATGAAAGCCGAGAACGTGAAGTCTTTCCAGGATAACCCATGTCAAAGGTCAAAGGCAAAAAACTAACCATGGTAAAGGTTGTTATCGGCCTTTCGCCACTCGACATTATCTTTTTCGAAGTTTCCAGCTTCTAAACCCCGACTCCTGAAGTCACAAGGAAATTATAACATGATTAATTAATCGCCTAATCCAAGATTTTCTTCCCCTTAATTGAGTTTTAATTTTCGCCATCACGCGGTTTCGCGACTCAGCATAATAATTTCCCAGAAACTGGTCTTCGAAGTTCCGAGTTGCGATATGGCAAATGAAATGATTGATAAAATTAATTATGCCCCAAATCGCTGTTACCGTTAATTAAGCCAAAGTTGGTCCTCGCGATCTCGCGAGTTGGAGACTCAAAATGTTAAAAGAAAATCCACGATGTAGCGAACAGCGAGAAACCGATTAACGTTGGTAAGATTTGATAATTTAAGGTAAAGCAAGATTAGCCCGTGCCTCGAGGCTTGCAAGTTTCTCGAGGTAGCCATTTGCTCTTCGACTGACTGTCAAACCATCAGAAATTGATGACATTTATGGAGAAGTAGGGTAAATCCACGCATATAAGATTGGATTTTACGAAATAATTTTTTTTCTAATTACGATTTGACAGGCTTATTTCGAAAAGTACCAAATTTTCAAATATATATAAGAGTTTATTTTCATTATAACGAATGCATTTTTATAAGCATGCAGAGCTCATCATTTCTGAGTTAACTACTTTCTGCATGTATACGCAGTTCTATTGTAGGAGAGAGAAAACGCAAACTTCAACTATGGCTCTGCGGAAAGAAGCAAAGGCAAATGTCGAGGTTGCGGGACAAGACTCAGACAATGTCTCTGATACTACACCCCGAAGTGTCGACTCGGTCCCTGACTGGTCATTTGTGTCAAATGTTCTGCAAGTAGAATTGGTAGATTATTCAGACGACTCTGACGACAACGAAAGGGATGATCTACACACCAAGTACAAGATAGTCATCCAATCCGGAATGCACAGAGTAGCAACCAGGCCACGGTTGCTTCCGTATTACGACATGATCCGATGGGCATTGGACCACGTGGACTTACCTACCAGGACTATTATGAACAGCCAACGAGTCACTGTCGGGACCTTTAGGCCCGAGCATCTACAAACCATGTATAAGATACCAGCAACGTCTGAATATACATATGGTGTTGAGTTTCTGGAGGAGTTCAAAGAGAAAGAGTGCACCCAGTACGACAAAACCATGCCCGGTTTGATAAAGGATTGGGTTTTGCGCACCGCGAAATTCAGAGAAAATGACCAAGGCGTTTATTCAATCGCTTCTTTGGAGCCACAGTATAAATATGTGGCCATGATGACATAACGGCTATTTGGGAGGGAAGACACATCACTTTTTTTCATTGCATGGGTGCCTCTAATGTTTCGGGTCGCAGAAGGTTGCTCTTTTAATTGGGCAAAGATACTCTCGGATAGCCTGGCCAACCAGGTCACAGAGTATCGGGAGCAAAAGGAAAATGGGAGGCCTTCCTCATTCTTCATTTCAGCATATATTATGGATGCAATATGTTCCATGACACCCTTTCCGTTGATGAGATGGGGCTAGACTCCATCCCAAGAAAAAATCGTACATGTGTATCACGACAAACTGTGGGAGAACAAAGCAGAAAAGTTCGTGTATGAAATTTTTAACTGGGTGATGGTGCCCCTGCATGTCGCCATTTTTGGTCATCTGCCACCTCGTATCTCGGACAGCATAACAACAAATATTAGTAGCATAGCAGACTGGTACGTGGAGGCTAAATTTTCATACTTCAGAGTTTTCGGGGCTTCTGTTCCCCCACATGCGCTGCCATTGTTCATCCCTGACAAGTTGGCTTGTCACGAGGTCGCTCGACAGACAGTAATTGGCAGGGTGAATAAATAACTAAAGGGGTACTCGAAGAAGGTATGGCTGTCTTTTCCTATTCGGCTAAATTCTTATTCTTTATTGGATTTTGGGCATGCCAAAGCAGAGGTTGCAGCCCTGGAAGACCTGAATTTGGTCTCCATTGAGGATAAGAAACATGATCCACAAAGGGTTTTGAGCAACCATTTAGCTAACTGTGGGCTCAAGAGATTTGAGCACGAGAATTCACCCTCGGATGACGTTTTCCAAGGGGTGAAGTCTTATGAGGAGGTTCTAGCCAGGATCCAATCCTTGGCACCCGAAGAAACAGCCGTTGTTTTGAAATTCCAGGAACATAGACGAAGTGGTCTACCCATTGTGTTGTGAGGTGGGAGTCTGGGTGTTTCCAAGACGAAACCAAAAGATGTTGAAGGGTCCAAGGACGGAACTCCTGACCCTGGAAAATGCCCAAATGAGGGGAAACAAACAAAGAATCCTGAAATAGAGGTACAGACTCCGAAACTGCCAAAGAAACAGAATTCGGAAACCGAGACAAAGACCCCTAACCCGCCAAAGAAGAAATACCCGATCAACACCCCAGAAAAATCAGCTAAACAAATCGGGGAACCCATCACTTCTGTCACCCCCTTGCAGTCAGCAGAAGGGAATATCAAAGAAGGATGGATATTCAACGAGGAACTAAGGCCCATAAGAGCAGAGGAACTTCCTCCGAATGAATTTTTCTTTGATAAAAAGAGAAAAGTGGTGGTGAAAAGAGAGTTCTACCAAGAGGGAGAGTCGACTGTTAAGAAGTTCAAAGTTATGACCGACGGAAAGAACAAAAAGAATGAGCAATTTCCCATGGAGATCGCAGGAATGCTAGGAGCGTATGCATCRGCGAATCAGTTTTCGGTCGGATTGCTAAGAAACCASCTCAAAAGGAAAAATCGCCTAATCAAGACTCTCGAAGCCAGAGTAGCTTCGACCACAGAAAATGCTAAAGGCCAGGTGAGCGAGGATATAGAAATGGCCCGACTAGCTGATAAAAATGAAATAGAAGTGCTCAAAACCAAGCTRGAGCAAGCACAGCTAGTAGTCCGAGACGGCCGTATACAGGTAGGTCAACAGAGGTACTTGATCAAGGGGCTATAGGCTCGGGTGGCGATCGCTGAAAGCAGAATGATCGACGTGGAGATGTTCAAATCCCAGGCCATTGGAATTCAAAGCAGAATCTCGTCGGCTCAACAGAGTTTGCTTGCCAGGATAGGAGAGATCCAGGAGAATTGTCTATTGGTGAATCAGGTTTCCGAGAACCTGACTGCCATGGAAAGGGAGGCCGAAGTGGATCGGATTGCCTTCCAGGATGCGGCAATAGCCACAAATAACAGAGTTTCGGCAGGTGCTCCCAGGCTCGCCATCCCAGAACAAACCAGAGGTAATATTCTGTTGAAGGATTGGGAGCATAACATTTCCCTGGGCAAGGAGCAAGCCCAAAAAGTAACCAATTCTTTAGAAGAAGCTTTTAATTCCATAGACGACGAGCTGTTGGGTATTGACAGTGGAGGCGATACAGAAGCATTGATGCAAATGAATGTGGAACAGATCTCAATCGATCTGAAAGAAAAGGATGAGAGAGATTCGGCCGATATCTCTCGGATAGATACAGTGGACATGGCCCAAGTTTATAAGCACATGATCAAACCCAGCGCACAGCTAAGTGCTCTCGACATCATCGGTGCACAAATGGAGGACAAGCTGCAGCAGTTATCCCGAGAATGTTACTTTTTTTAGGCCAACTGTCAAGAAGAGCCTTCACGGCTCGTATCTCAGCTTGTGGAAAGATGTAACGCCTGCGCCGAGTCCGCGCGAAGGCGAGCACCTGGCACTAAGTGACTACAGAGTAGGGGAAATGGAGTGATTGCTCTCTCCTCTGTCATAACTGAAATCTTGTGACCATTAAGATTCTACTGGCTTTGTAAATATTGTATAAATATACCCCAGAGAGAAATACAAAGGGCTGGACCCTTTTTGAGTTTTTTGTAAGAGATTTTTTACATTGAGATTTAATACAAGCGGATCCGAGATTCTCAATTCTGTCACTTCTGTATTACAAGTTCGCTTTCTTGTTCCTCATTTTTCAATTTCAATTCATATTCATAATTGATGTGCTTCGTTATACTTTAGTACGACCACTACTATAACGAATAAATTTGGGTTTTCTGTAATTGTTTATTTCCTTTCCTCTGCACCAGCTATCAGTTGTGTAAGACCAATTTGTAGTTTCAAAATTCTACATGTATTTTTTGTTACATCGGTTATTTTCTTACATATTTTCTTCTCCCATTTACTTCGTGAGATTTTCCCCTGGTAGGAATATGACACCGTAAGTGGCTCAATGTTTTTCTCCCATTTCACCCCTTTACATTAAAATATAATACAGTTACAAGAACGAGCCTTAGATTCACATCCGTATTCTAATTCTGCAACTGTAAGTCCTCTTTTACAAGACTAAATTGAGACAGCACTCAACCTCTCTTAAAAGTTCTCTTACCTGTGTTGTTCCCCCATGAAAGTTCCCATACAAACTCAACCTAATGTCGAACCTGGGTTATTGAACCAAACACACATTGCCTTAAACCTCTTCAACACTATCCTTAAAATAGCAACTAACCGGGCTGAACTTGAACAATCATGGGCAGCCATTGAACGAGACATAACTATTCAAGAACAGTTCGAAGCCAGACAACCCCAACGAAGAAATTTCCCTTAGTTTATTGCGTCGAAGGTTGACATCTTCCCTTTTCCATATCCTAACCACTTTCGAATGCCTTGACACTATACTTTTGAGCCTTAAGTACAGACTCAGGAACAACATCTTACTGGCGCCGTTGTCGGGGACCGAAGTTACGAAATCTTTTTTCCTGGGAAAACGACATTTGTTTTTCATTGAAAGTGTTACCCTTTGATAGTGAACAAAGAGTACACACCCTTTAAGGAGATTTTTATATTTCACTTGGTGACTCCACGAAGAAATAAACTAGCATTCAGTCGAAGGAATACTAGACAAAACACAGATGGTGAGCAGATTACGCCTGTTATCGATCCCAAAAAAATTCTAAAGGCAAGAGGCTCTTTCAAGCCTACTGTTGTTGTTTACCAACTTGCAATCCCATCACCAAAGGCTGAGAGTCCTTCCGAACCCTCGACCTCATTTAGTCCTTTCTTTGACGCTAAACATTCAACGCCAATCTTCTCCGAAATTAGGAGTGAGATTCATCCAACAATCCCTTTAGTACAGAGAGGAGAGGGTCGTCTTGAAGTTTTGTCGGCTTTTAAAATACCATCTTATCTTCAGTTGAATTTCCCGACTTCTCCAAATCCTGAAGAGTGTGTTACACACTCATTTCCCACACCCGTCAGTTTTCCTGATTCCATCTCTTGCAATTCCGAGGAACCAACTCCTCGCGTTCCTTATCCTTCTTCATCAGAGTCTCCTCTTAGTGAAGAAAATAAAAATTCCCTGTTATTTTTTGAAAACCCCCTTTATAGCTTTCCACAAACAACGATGGCAGCCACCGGAGGAGGAAGTGGAGGAGGAGTCCCTCTAGGAGGAGGTGGAGGTCAAGGGCCTCCCCCCCCTCCCATATTTTTTGCGAAAGTCGCAGCCCGATACGCCCCTTTGGTGTTGCCCGTCCCCCTACACGATCTTCCAGAAAACTACATAAAGAATTTACCAAAATTCACCGGGGAGGGAGATCTGACCGCTGCTGAGCATATTAACTTCTTTGACCAATTCGCAGATATCTTCGGTATCGAGCACGAGGATGTATATTCGAGACTCCTTGTCCAAACTTTTGAGGGTCAGGTCCAAACTTGGTTTCGGAGCTTACCCGCAGCTTCTATCCCTTCATATGATGCTTTGGAAGACGCTTTCCTCAGAAAATGGGGTGAGCGAAAAGATCATCTTTATTATCTAACCGAATTTGGGTCTTTGAAGAAAAAGAACTCAGAATCAGTCATGGAATTCATTCTGAGATTCAAAAAACTGTACAATAAAATTCCAACTAAAGTCAAACCATCTCAACCTGCGGCCAAAGTGACTTTCGCTGGAGCTTTCGAGCCGGATTTCGCATTACTTTTGCGAGAGCGAAGGGGAGCCACCTTAAACCATATGTAGGATGATGCGGTAGAAATAGAGTCTAACATGATGGATTTGGGTAAACTTAAAGCTAGATTAGAGGTCGGAAACCGAGAGCCCAAGCGCTTTAGAGAACAAGCAGGCCCTTCAGGGTCCAATAGGTCCTCAGACGATAGGGTGGACGATATGGCCAGAGTGATTAAAGAGTTGTCAAATAAAATAACCTGGATGGAACTCGAACAAGCCAAGTCTGACTCTTACCCCAAAAAAGATTTCAGAAAAAATCAAAACCCTCCTAATCAACAAAGACCAATAAAAAAGAAATATCAAAAAATACAAGCTCCCTTGAAGAATGAAAATCTTATAGGAGATAACAATTTTCAAGACTTCGAGGACTCAGATAATGATGTCACAAACTTTGGTGATGACTGTAGTCAACCATATCTGACTCGCAAAGACTATGAAAAGTCTCTAAATACGCCAAAGCCATCAAATGAGAGTGAGGAGGGTGACCACACCGAGATCTGCGAATCTCAACCAGAAACTGAGATAATGATAGCTGAACTTCAACCAAGGTACAACCTGAGATCTAAGAATAAACCTACCTCAACAATTCAACCCAAGAAAACCCTTCAGAGAGGTTAATCTTACGAGCCTCCTTCGGACGAGACCCCACTACCCAACAACAAAATTAGAAGAGTAAACACTCAAGAGTCCGAGGTAGAAAAAGTGGGAACTCAAACACAGCCAATCGAATCCGTAAACAAAGATACTTCTTCAACTAGGACCATGAGCGATAAAGTTGTCCAGACAAATAAGTCAGAAAGGAAGGGTACGGAATTCTCAACTGGGGAAACAGACAAAGTAAGCGGAGCGTTCAATTTTGAAAATGAGTTAAATAAAATTAAGATACCAATCCCTTTGGTGGAATTAGCGAAAAACCCCTGTTATCGCAAACAAATTACCAAAATGATAGGTGTCTCCAAGCTAGAAAGTCAGTCTGATGTTATAAACTTGGAGGATGATATACCTAACATCACTTTTGGTCCACATTTTGAAGGGTCCAAAGACAACATCGCTCCCTTTTATATCACCCTGAACGTATATGACCAGTTGCTGCATAATTGTATGTTAGACTCTAGAGCTTTTCATAATGTTATGCCCATTATTATAATGGAGAAGTTGGGTCTCCAGATCACAAGACCTTATGGAAATCTGTATTCTTTTGATTCGAGGAAGGTTAAATGCATGGGGATGATAAAGGATCTGGTGGTTACCCTAGCGCAGGTCCCTGTTAAAAGTATCCTAATGGATGTGGTTATCGCCGATATTCCCCCTAAGTACGGCATGTTGTTATCTAGGTCATGGGGGCCAAGTTGGGGGGTTCTCTCCAGTTAGACATGACTTATGCCACAATCCCTGTGTTTGGTGGCCAGTTCACTCGTTTATACAGAGAAACAAGATTACCGTATATGGTCAGTGACCCTCAAAACCCGCACAACTTCCCTATTTACATTACAGACCAAGATCTGGGAAATTGAATCTTGTCTTTCGATGATGGTCTAGATGGTTGCCCAAAGGAGATTGATACAAAGCAAGAAGAGTTAAACCCCATGATAGAAGATCTGTGTAACACAGGTATTTGGAAAATGTATTTTGACGATGCTTCATCTTTTGAAGGGGCAGGCGCTGGAGTGCTTTTGGTATCACCGGAAGGTAAGTTCATCGTTCCTTTCTCCTACCGTTTACAGTGGGACATAGATTACACTAATAACGTGTGTGAGTATGAAGCATTGATCTTGGGGTTAGAGGTTGCCAAAAAGATAAATATAAAAAACTTGGAGGTCTATGGTGATGCAGAATTGATAGTAAAACAAGTAAACCGTCAGTATCTAGCTAGGCATCCCAGACTAAGAGCGTATAGAAATTGCGTTTGGGATCTCGTGGAAAATTTGTTCTCATCCCTAAATATCCATTTTATCCCTCGCGCAGAGAATTTACATGCTAATGCATTGGAAAAGGCAGCTTCAACCTTCTCTCCTCCCACGACCTTCAAACTAAAGTACCACAGTGAAATCAGGTACAAACCCTCCATACCAAACAATATCCAGCATTGGCAAGTCTTCGAAGACGATGAACAAATTAAGAAATTCCTTACAGCAGTAGGTGAATTCTCTAAAACCCACGCTGACCAAGAAAATTAGAATGATGCTATGTGGATCATGCAAGAAGGAGAGGACCCTGAAATCTTCCGAGAAAAAATTGTGGATCACCATATGCTAGTCCTTAAAAGCAATCAGATTCCCAAAGGATTGATTCCTTTGGAAAGAATTTTTGATCAGAACAATGTACCTGTAAAGACCACTTTGCAGCCCCATCCAAAAGAGGTAGAAGACTGTGATATAGGAACTGAAAAAGAACCCTGGATGGTAAAAATATTGAAATTCCTCCCTCCCAAAACGAAAGTGAAGTACAAAGACTTACTCAGACAATATAAAGATGTTTTCTCCTGGTCCTATGATGAATTGAAAACGTATGACACTTCCATTATTGATCACAGGATACCTTTGAAGCCTAGGGTCAAACCGTTTAGGCAAATGCTTAGGCAAATTAACCCCATTCTGTTACCCGTGATAGAAAAGGAAGTTAAAAAACTCTTGGAAATGAAAATAATCGTACCTCTGAGATACTCGGACTGGGTAGCTAACCTAGTTCCAGTCAGGAAAAAGAACGGGGAGAACACACTGTGTGTGGATTTTCGAAACCTAAACAAGTTGTCTCTCAAAGATAATTACCCGCTGCCCAAGATGGACCACATTTTAGAAAAGGTTGTTGGAGCTAATCGAATGTCAATGATAAATGGTTTCTCTAGTTCTAATCAGATCGCTATGAATGAACAAGACAGGGAAAAACTGCCTTCACCACACCCTGGGGTACTTTCATGTATGACAAAATGCCTTTTGGTTTGATGAATGCAGGGGCCACTTTCCAG
>ML786238.1:157551-239100 GCA_009831015.1 Picea engelmannii | reverse complement strand
TGTAAAATATTGCATCGCCGAAAACCAGCTATACTGGAAAGATCCACTCGGGTTCCTGCTAGTCTGTTTGGTTGAGTCAGAAACTCCACGGGTTATAGAGGAATTTCATGAAGGGGTCTGTGGAGGACACCATGCATGGAGAGATACAGCCTATAAGATTTTGAGAGCCGGATACTATTGGCCGAAATTATTTTCATACATCAATGCCAAAGTACGTGTGTGCAACCCTTGTCAAATATTCGTTGGTAAACAGAAACTCCCTGCACTACTACTCGTTCCAGTCAAAACTGAAGCTCCATTTCAACAATGGGGTCTAGACTTCATAGGGGAAATTAATCCTCATTCTAGTGCTCAACATAAATGGATCCTAACAGCTACAGATTATTTTACTAAGTGGGTGGAAGCCATTCCAACCAAAAGGGCAACAGACTCGGTGGTGATCGATTTCTTGGAAGATAACATCTTGTCAAGATTCGGGTGTCCCCGAAAGATAGTCACCGATAACTCCCAGGCTTTCAAATCTATGGCTATGATCAGCTTCTATTAGAAGTATAATATCGTTCTCAGCCATTCTACTGCATATTACCCCCAGGGGAACGGATTGGCCGAATCATCTAACAAGAGCCTGGTGAACATAATCAAGAAAGTACTGGATGAAAATAAAAGGTCTTGGCATGTGCACTTGAAATACGCATTATGGGAAAACCGCATCAACACTAAAAGGTCTATCGGCATTTTGTCGTTTCAAATGGTCTATGGGACAGAGGCGGTACTACCTATAAACCTGGCGCTGCCAGTGATGAAGCTATGGCAGGATCAAAATGAAGAACCCAATCATGTAACCAGGATAATTAACCAGCTGATCAAGGTTCAACAACACAGAGTTAAAATCGATGAAAAAATGCAGAAGTACCAGGATGAGATGAAAGCATTGTTCGATCTCAAAGAAAAAGACAGGGAATTCCTTCCAAGTGACTTAGTACTAAGATGGGATGAGAGAAAGGAGGAAGCCGCTAAGCATGGTAAATTTGACCACCTCTGGTATGGACCATTCAGGGTCTCGACTCCAGAAGGAAAAAATTCCTTTCTGCTGGAAAACATCGACGACGAAGTCCTCAGCACCCCTGTCAATGGGTGATATCTGAAACATTACATGACATAACAGTTTCCATTATATAAAAAGAAAAAAAAAAGAAAAAAAATAAAAAATAAAAAATAAAATTTGTGTACATACATGCATTTTTATTACCCTTCGGACTTTCTGTTTTCTTCTGTTCATAATTTTTAGACATATTTCGAATAAAGTTCGTGTTTTCTTTTTACAGGATTCAGTTGCTTGCAAATCTAGTAGGAATACTATATCGCAAGGCGGTGTCAGGAATAAATCGGCATGAAACAGGTGATATCTAAAAGTAGCTTCATAATGCACAAAGAAAGTGAAAAGAAAAGGTAAAGGTGAGCTGTCTCAATACACATGTTATGAAATACTGTTAAAGTAAACAAAGGTAACGTCATTCAAACTACAATATTGGCTAAAGTGTTAGATAACAGGATTATTGCTTGGCTTGGTAACCTTTGATTTAATTTGGTTTGAATGATACACTAAAACTAAGAACAGTCAGTCAAAAGTAACCGTCCCCAAAGACATCTACAAGAGCTAGTCTCAAAGTGTTTTGACCTTCTGGATTTTCGAACAATAAATCGCTGCCCTGTATCCTGCCTGTTTTCGGGTCTAACTCTTGACAAGCTGCCATCTTTTCATTTCATTATGAAGGAATAAAAGTTTTCATTTTAGCCTCCCAAGTCTCAAAACAGATTGTGAAAAGAAAGTGGGTCTCCACAACTACTTGATCCCCTGCTAAGCGAAGGCATGTTTAGAGCGATCCTAACTTTCCTAGGTTTTTCAACAGCATCAGAAGAATCAAAGCTTGCTCAAACAGGATGCCCCTTAAAAAATTATTTTCCATGTCTCCCTAAGAATGAAGGTGTTGTGAAGGTCAAGGGAAGATTGGTACCGAGTAATCAAAGTAAGTTGACAGACCTCTGATGAAAAATATTACACAAATATCAACCCTGATACAAACTGATTGCCCCCATCTTCACACTCAAAAAATAAATTATAAGACAGGTGGTGAAAGGAAATTCAGAAATGATTGGCCCCACCTAGTCCAGGAAGGCGATGAAAGGAAATTCAGAAATGATTGCCCTCGTCTTAGCATTTAAATGCATAAATATTTTTCGAAGTGGTGAAAGGAAATTCAGTAAAAGGGGCCAAATAACTTCACCGGGGTGCTGAACAGGCTCGCTGGCAGTGAAGCAATGTCTGAGATATCTATAAGGCTATTATACATGAATATCATTCTACTCTGGTGACCAATGCTTTCTAAAAACCTGATCCACATCCCAAATTCAGACGGGACTTCCCGATTAAAAATATATATAATCTCATTATTTGATGTAATCCGAGAGCCACAAGATCTGTTGAGTCTCCTAGGGTCGTTTCGACTGTCTTAAAACATACCCAAAGTTAGTAGTGGGAAAGGGAAAATTGTGAAAGGGACTACAGCTGTGTTGGGAAGGATATCTGATTTAAAAAAAACTTCTCGAGCTAAAAACAGATTTTTTTTCCCTCCTTCGATCCTTTTTCCTTGGAAATTTTCCGCCTGGTTGAGCTTTGACTCCATTTACCCAATATCGGCACATGGTCTACGTTCTTCCCGCCTCACAGGAAGGCGGGATCCCTAGTTGGAGCCGCCTTTGTTTTTGGGCCTGTCACAATTTTCATTTTTGATGCGTGAAATCTGAAGTTGATTTTCTTTTCCTGCCGAGATGATGAGACCTCTGAAACCTCGTCACCTAAAAAGCGATGCTTTTCTTCTCTTTAAAACAAGTTCACTTTCGTAAGGAGGTTTTCTCCTTTTTTTTGTACTTCGAGACCTCGCAAGTCGGATATTATAATCCATAAGTTCACACGTCCCGAGTCACAAAACGGCAAAGTCGTTTTATTTTTTCACTCGGGATGGTAACCAGGGTAAAACCTTTAACTCATGATTAATCGTCGTTGGGGTCTCGCACCTCAGTGTTCGCCAAGTCCGAAATTTTACCTTTATAGCCACGAAAGCCGAGAACATGAAGTCTTTCCAGGATAACCCATGTCAAAGGTCAAAGGCAAAAAGCTAACCATGGTAAAGGTTGTTATCGGCCTTTCGCCACTCGGCATTATCTTTTTCGAAGTTTCCAGCTTCTAAACCTTGAATCCCGAAGTCACGAGGAAATTATAACATGATTAATTAATCGCCTAATCCAAGATTTGCTTCCCCTTAATTGAGTTTTAATTTTCTCCATCTCGCGGTTTCACGACTCGGCATACTAATTTCCCAGAAACTGGGCTTCGAAGTTCCGAGTTGCGATATGGCAAATGAAATGATTGATAAAATTAATTATGCCCCAAATCGCAGTTACCGTTAATTAAGACAAAGTCGGTCCTCACGATCTCGCGAGTTGGAGACTCAAAATGTTAAAAGAAAATCCATGATGTAGCGAACAGCGAGAAATCAATTAACGTTGGTAAGATTTGATAATTTAAGGTAAAGCAAGATTATCCCGTGCCTCAAGGTTGCACATTTCCCGAGGTATCCATTTGCTCTCCATACTTCGACTGACTGTCAAACCGTCAGAAATTGATGACATTTATGGAGAAGTAGGGTAAATCCATGCATATAAGATCAGATTTTACAAAATGAATTTGTTTCTAATTACTATTTGATAGGCTTATTTCGAAAAGTAGCGAATTTTGAAATATATATAAGAGTTTCTTTTCATTATAACGAATGCATTTTTATAAGCACGGAGAGCTCATCATTTCTTAGTTAACTACTTTCTGCATGTATACGCAGTTCTATCGTAGGAGAGAGAAAATGCAAACTTCGTCTATGGCTCCGTGGAAAGAAGAAAAGGAAAATGTCGAGGTCGTGGGACAAGGCTTAGACAATGTCTCCGATACTTCACCCCGAAGTGTCGACTCAGTCCTTGACTGGTCATTTGTGTCAAATGTTCTACAAGCAGAATTGGTAGATTATTCAAACGACTCTGACGACAATGAAAGGGATGATCTACACACCAAGTACAAGATAGTTGTCCAATCTGGAATGCACAGAGTAGCAACCAGGCCACGGTTTCTTCCGTATTACGACATGATCCGATGGCTGTTGGACCATGTAGACTTACCTACCAGGACTAGTATGAACAGCCAACGAGTCACTGTCGGGACCTTTAGGCTCGAGCATCTACAAACCATGTATAAGCTACCCGTGACATCTGAATATACATATGGTGTTGAGTTCCTGGAGGAGTTCAAAGAGAAAGAGTGCACCCAGTACGACAAAACCATGCCCGGTTTGATAAAGGATTAGGTTTCGCGCACCGCGAAATTCAGAGCAAATGACCAGGGAGTTTATTCAATCGCTTCTTTGGAGCCACAGTATAAATATGTGGCCATGATGACATGCCGGCTATTTGGGAGGGAAGACACATCGCATTTTTTCATTGCGTGGGTGCCTCTAATGTTTCAGGTCGTAGAAGGTTTCTCTTTTAATTGGGCAAAGATACTCTCGGATAGCCTGGCCAACCAGGTCACAGAGTATCGGGAGCAAAAGGAAAATGGGAGGCCTTCCTCATTCTTCATGTCAACATATAATATGGATGCAATATGTTCCATGACACCCTTTCCATTGATAAGCTGGGGCTGGACTCCAGCCCAAGAAAAACCTGTACATGTGTATCAAGACAAACTGTGGGAGAACAAAGCAGAAAATTTTGTGTATGGAATTTTTAACTGGGTGATGGTGCCCCTGCATGTCGCCATTTTTGGTCATCTGCCACCTCGTATCTCGGATATCATAACAAAAAATATTAGCAGCATAGAGGACTGGTACGTGGAGGCTGAATTTTCATACTTCAGAGTTTTTGGGGCTTCTATTCCCCCACATGCGCTGCCATTGTTCATCCCCGACAAGCTGGCTTTTCATGAGGTCGCCCGGCAGACAGTAATTGGCAGGGTGAGTAAAGAACTAAAGGGGTACTCGAAGAAGGTATGGTCGTCTTTTCCTATTCGGCTAAATTCTTATTCTTTATTGGATTTCGGGCATGCCAAAGCCGAGGTTGCAGCCCTAGAAGACTTGAATTTGGTCTCCATCGAGTATAAGAAACATGATCCACAAAGGGTTGTGAGAAACCATTTATCTAACTGTGGGCTCAAGAGATTTGAGCATGAGAATTCACCCTCGGATGACATTTTCCGAGGGGCGAAATCTTATGAGGAGGTTCTAGCCAGGATCCAATCCTTGGCACCCAAAGACACAGCCACTGTTTTGAAATTCCAGGAACATACATGAAGTGGTCTACCCGCTATGTTGTGAGGTGGGATTCCGGGTGTTTCCGAGATGAAACCAAAATATGCTGAAGGGTCTAAGGACAAAACTCCTGACCCTGGAAAACACCCAAACGAGGGGAAACAAACAAAGAATCCTGAAACAGAGGTACAGACTCCGGAACTGCCAAAGAAACAGAATCCAAAAACCGAGACAAAGACCCCTGACCCGCCAAAGAAGCAAGACCCGGTAAACACCCCAGAAAAATCAGCTAAACAAATCAGGGAACCCATCACTTCTGTCACCCCCTTGCAGTCAGCGCAAGGGAATATCAAAGAAGGATGGATATTCAACGAGGAACTAAGGCCCATAAGAGCAAAGGAACTTCCTCCGAACGAATTTTTCTTTGATAAAAAGAGAAAAGCGGTGGTGAAAAGAGAGTTCTACCAAGAGGGAGAGTCGATTGTTAAGAAGTTCAAAGTTATGATCGATGGAAAGAACAAAAAGAATGAGCAATTTGCCATGGAGATCGCAGGAACACTAGGAGCGTATGCATTAGCAAATCAGTTTTCGGTCGAATTGCTAAGAAACCATCTCAAAAGGAAAAATCGCCTGATCAAGACTCTCGAAGCCAGAGTAGCTTCGACCACAGAAAATGCTAAAGGCCAGGTGAGCAGGGAGATAGAACTGGCTCAACTAGCTGATAAAAATGAAATAGAAGTGCTCAAAACCAAGCTGGAGCAAGCAGAGCTAGTGGTCTGAGACGACCGTATATAGGCAGGTCAACAGAGGGACTTGATCAAGGAGCTACATGCTCGGGTGGCGATCGCCGAAAGAAGAATTATCGACGTGGATATGTTCAAATCCCAGGCCATTGGAATTCGAAGCAGAATCTCGTCGGCTCAGCAGAGTTTGCTCGCCAGGATAGGAGAGATCTGGGAGAATTGTCTGTTGGTGAATCAGGTTTTCAAGAACCTGACTACCAGGGAAAGGGAGGCCAAAGTGGCTCGGATCACCTTCCAGGACGCGGTAATAGACACAAATAACAGAGTTTTGGCAGGTGCTCCCGGGCTCACCATTCCAGAACAAACCAGAGGTAATATTCTGTTGAAGGATTGGGAGCATAACATTTCCCTGGGCAAGGAGCAAGCCCAAAAAGTAACCAATTCTTTAGAAGAAGCTTTTAATTCCATAGACAGTGAGCTATTGGGTATTGACAGCAGAGGCGATGCAGAAGCATTGATGCAAATGAATGTGGAACAGATCTCACTCGATCTGAAAGAAAAGGATGAGAGAGATTCGACCGATATCTCTCAGATAGATACGGTGGACATGGCCCAAGTTGATAAGCACATGATCAAACCCAACGCATAGCTAAGTGCTCTCGACATCATCGGTGCACAAATGGAGGACAAGCTGCAGCAGTTAGCCCGAGAATGTTACTTCGTTGAGGCCAGCTGTCAAGCAGAGCCTTCACGGCTCGTATCTCTGCTTGTGGAAAGATGTAATGCCTGCGCTGAGTCTGCACGAAGGTGAGCACCTGGCACTAAGTGACTACAGAGTAGGGGAAATGGAGTGATTGTTCTCTCCTCTGTCATAACTGAAATTTTGCGACCATTAAGATTCTACCGGATTTGTAAAAATTGTATAAATATACCCCAGAGAGAAATACAAAGGCCTGGACCCTTTTTGAGTTTTTTGTAAGAGAGTTTTTGCATTGTGATTTAATACAAGCAGATCCGAGATTCTCAATTTTGTCACTTCTGTATTACAAGTTCGCTTTCTTGTTCCTCATTTTTCAATTTCAATTCATATTCATAATTGATGTGCTTCGTTATAATTTAGTACAACCACTACTATAACGAATAAATTTGGGTTTTCTGTAATTGTTTATTGCCTTTCCGCTGCACCAGCTATCAGCTGTGTAAGACCAATTTGTAGTTTCAGAATTCTACATGTATTTTTTGTTACATCGGTTATTTTCTTACATATTTTCTTTTCCCGTTTACTTCGTGAGATTTTCCCCTGGTAGGAATATGACACTGTAAGCGGCTCAATGTTTTTCTCCCATTTTTCCCCTTTACATTAAAATATAATACAATTATAGGAACGAGCCTTAGATTCGCATCCGTATTCTAATTCTGCAACCGTATTTCCTCTTTTACAAGGCTAAACTGAGACAGCACTCAACCTCTCTTAAAAGTTCTCTTACCTGTGTTATTCCCCCATGACAGTTCCCATACCAACTCAACCTAACGTCGAACCCGGGTTATTGAACCAAACACACATCACCTTAAACCTCTTCAACACTATCCTTAAAAAAGCAACTAACCAGGCCGAGCTTGAACAATCATGGGCAGCCATTGAACGAGACATAACTATTCAGAAACAATTCGAAGCCAGACAACCCCAACGAAGAAATCTCCCTTAGTTTCTTGCACCAAAGGTTGACATCTTCCCTTGTCCATATCCTAACCACTTTCGGATGCCTTGACACTGTACTTTTGAGCCTTAAGTACAGACTCAGGAACAACACCATACATGACAACTCTTTTAAATATGAAACAAAGTTTGGCTCAACAACATATCAGACTCGTGCAATTCAATCCATACAAATCACTTAATACTTGTTAATGAGCAGGGGGTGAACAAGGGTTATGGGATATGTGAGGGATTTTATTGAGCAAAAAGTGTTAAAATGAGGGGGAATAGATCATAATTACTTCTCACAAACATCAAACAATCAATTGTATCGTAAATCAAAAGAATATATCACTATAATTCATCCATGTGTGATCCTTTAACTGTCATAATACATAATTTATCTTAACTATAATTAAATTTTAAGAAAAGGGAGTGGATAGTGAATATGGGAAGGCAAGGGTAGTTGGAATGTGCGAAAAATGAAATAATGGTAGGGAAAAGAATGGATATTTTTCGTAAAACTGATTAAGTAATCCATAAAATACAACTTTGTACTCAATACTAGGATACCAATACCAATTAACAATTCTTGTGTGTCAAAAACCGTTCATTGTCCCACATTCAATCTTCAAAATTTTTCCATTAATGCAGTGGATAATCATACTCAGAAACACTATGCCTTTCAATAGTCTTATTAAGAGGATACTTGTTTCTTTTCATTTAAAAAAAATCAAAAGGAACACACAGTCACATTGATTCATCTTTGTCCAGCATATATTTCTATAGAATATCAACCATTGCACATAATTCATAATTTCCAAAATCAAACATAGACACAGGTCTTTCTTGATTTGAACAAAACTTTTAAAAACTTGCCCGATTTCATTTTTTCAACAATATTAACAATTAAACTTGCAATGAAACCATACTATGAAACTCATGCTTCATTTTTGATGTTTCAATAAAACAAAACAATGCATGATGTCTCCATAAGCCATACACAGTAAAAAACCAAGTCATGGTCATCATTTTCCCCAACTTGCAATGATCCCGATCAGGACTAATCAAACACACAGCAGCCACCAACTACAATTAACGCCATGTTGTAGGAACACAACGACCAATGCATAAAAAAATAAGTCAACCCCTTGACTATATACCAATTTTCATCCCCAATTACAACTTTCCAACAACCCAATCAAACACAGATGAAACAATACTCAAAGTCATTTTCATAACCACTCAACCAATTTATGACAGTCAACAAGATACCTGACAAGAGTGCGACTGGTTGGGGTTATCAAAATCAGGCTCTCTAACCATGAACACAAGAAATAATCAAGAGTTCTCTCAATCACCAAAACACAGGGAGACTGGAGGTCGAACAAATCATCAGTAGGTAGAAAACTATCGAAACAAGCATGGTGGAACCATAGGCTTTTATAACTCTCATCTTGTGTAATAGTGTGACAGTTCAACATCGAGTAGGGTAGACAATGATGCAAAGGAGAAACGATTTCTCACTAGACAATAACCAATACCAAGAATGCACAAAGGCATAACCCTCGCGCTTTTCTCAAGAGCCGAACCAATTTATAACAATGTTGATGGAAATGTTGACCCCAAGTATTACCAACAACCATAAAGCATACTTCTTGGCATAATGGCCATCCCATAACCAACCGTGTTTATGCCAATATCACAAAAATAAGTCCATGACTAGGTGAATAACCCACGAACATGGTTCTGGAAGATACACAGGGACCAAAAGGTAGTTCGAAACATACAGAGCAATCCCATAGCACCCGAATACAACCGGATATGATTACCATAACTGTGAGGAGGCGACCAGCAAGGATAAACAGAGTGAAACCCTCCAACCAAAATACCAATAACTACTAAAAACAACAGAGAGCCATCACAGTTTCCACCACACAGAACAACCAACAAAATCACAACTTCAACAAATCAATCTTTCCATTTGCAAACGAAGAGGCACACATTCATTACAAAGAAAATACCCATGCGTTTACACAGTTGCCAATCTCAAGAAAACAAAAACCAACACATTACCGAGCCACTGTTTGTTTCATACATAGAACAAAATTCATGGATGGGCGAAAAGAACCATACCTATAAACAATGGCTTTCAAAAGGGTTATATGGTCAAGCAGTTCCTTCCAGGCTTGAATCTCGGAGCTTAACCACAACAAAACCAAAGGAAACAATAACCATGCTAGGGTGATGACCCAGTGGGATAAGTATGGAGTGATATGTATTTACTGCACGTCGCTTTCATCTTCCACCCCATTCAATTTTGTAGTACACGATAGCTAGCCAAAGAACCATACCATTAATCCAATGCCATTAATTCCATGCATTGGAACTTGCACATATTTCTTTCCAATTGTGCCACCCCAATCCATATTAAGCATTGCCAAAAACCATACCATACCATATATCAAATACGCCCAATATAACGCAATATAATTCGTAAAGCCACTAGCATTTCTAGTTAGGATCAATACTAACTTCCTTTTATTTCATTTCCACATAACCTCTTAACATAGTATAGTATAGTTACTTTCCTTGAAATTTTTTTTATAAGTTTCTTTCCATTTCTTTTGTTTCATGTTTTTACTAACATGTGTCTTGTGTAGGTGTAACAAGTAATGAATCATGGCAACAATATCAAATGTAACAACAATAAATATATGCCACTCATAACATGGAATTTAGATCTTAGAATAACATAATCATCACATAAAATGCATTATACATCTGTCATTATGTCGCAAACAAAACCAAGACGACATCTTCAACCATAAAGAACCATGTAAGCAACATCAAAACAGCAACATAAAATGTGTGATAATACTATCTTTGAGCCTCCAATCTACAAGGGGGTCCCACCTACTAGTATTATATATCATTAGCATAGTTTAAATAATAGGCTTTAGCAATACTTTGTGGGCGAGATTCCTCGTTGTGATTTTTATCGTCATCATAGCATTTTCATCAAATTTTACTTTAGTCTCACATGACTAATTTTGGATTAGTCAACAACCCTAACTTGAAATAATAATAACTATGTTCTTGTAATGAATAAAGATACGAAAATTGTACACAATGTTCTTCAGTGTCTTTTATGCAATTCCTCTAGGTTTTCACTACTTGGAACCTCTCAGAAAAGGAGTTATAGAAAAAATGGTATACCTTGTTGAATTCTGGATTATTCTAGAGAGATAAATTGTAGAGTGTTCCCCTCATGGAATATTTGTTTTATAGATATGAAAATCGTACAAAGAATACTAATAAATTTACTCTAACCAATACATTTGGTCTTACTGAATTTGGATCTATTATGAAGAAGTTATGACACTTTTACCCGAAACACCTGTTTTAGACTAGTTTCAGGACTAGCCACAAACCCTATTTTCCACAGAGTGTAACTCCAAAAATAAAACGACCCACAAGATGAAATTTTTATCAAAGATACTTGAAATTTTGATCAAAGATACTTTCCTCAACGACCTCCGTATTTCATGGTCTGAATCATTCTAGAAAAAAATATATTGTGAAAATGGTGAGATGACCTGTAAATAACATACCTTCAAAAGCATCATCAAAAGAATTTGTCCTCCCTTGAATTTTGGCATTCTTTACTTCACCTTTCCTCTGAAATTCGCCTTAAATATCCTTTGGTTACCTCAGTCACTTATAGATATTCAATATGCTCAAGTGTAATTAAATTAGAGACCCTTTCCTCTTATTTATACTTTTATGTAGCTTCCTCAAGGGGTTACCTTCTAACCATCTTAAACCACTTTCCTTATTTTAGGGCTAACCCACTTCTAACCATTGTTCCACTTAGTAATTTCTCCATTAACTTTATTATTTAAATAATTTATTTTGTATCCACTTTGACTTATAGTACACTCATCACTTCACTTTATTATTTAAATAATTTCTTCTTTGCAACCTCTTTGACTACTTTGACCTTTTGGGGCTTCTAGATGACTCATGAAGGTTCTCCAACTTCACATCGCCATCTCTCTAACCATGACGATTTATGTGATGTTCCACATACCACCGAAAATGGCATGACATGTACTATCCATTTAGAATAGTACTACCTTCAAATATATTAAAACTCGTACCATTATACTTCAAACAAACTTGGGTCCATTACCCAAACCTTAGTGCTACCGTAATTCGCTACTGAACTTTCTTCAAGGGTTGACATCAATGAAAACCAACCTAAATAATCAACACTCGCTACTTCTACTTTCACAATATCTTCTCATCTTGTTGGAAACACCGACCACACTTAGAGGGGGGGTTAATGAGTGTGGTGCTCTTTTTCAAACTTCCCCTTCACAAAGCTCCTTAGTTAACAATCACCATTTACCCATTACATATTGTTGTCATTTATAACCAGTTAAATGTGAACATGCATCAGCAACATATATCATCAATAATTCATCATCACAAGGAACACAAAGAACGCAATATGTATGTACAATTTTCTTTTTATTACAGACTACAATCCTTGGGTTATCAGCAACAACTGAATAGAGTTACAACTCCACAAGAGAACCAGCTCTATAATGCAAGACTCATCTTACACAATGTAGCACCAATTGATAAGAGGAATTAATCCTCAACAGATACCAATCTGTCAACATGTACGCAACCTATCAGTAGTGCAGCATGCGTATGTACACACCCTACCAGTAGTACAGATCTCGTATGTATGTGGCCTGTCTGTACTACATCCTGTGTATGCCTTCTAAGTATTTAGGTCTTTCTCTTCATGAAAAATCAGATCCTCTACAACCCTTAGTCACATCCACTTATGTCATTCATTGTCCGATCTGAACCAAAACCAATCACAACACATCCATTCTCTCCCACAACTTACTCATGCTCCTCAATCATACAATATGAATGCTACTTAATCATGTATAAGCAACAAGTATGCTATGGCAATCATATCAGTACTGAAAAATAAGAGTGCTCCTCACTCCATCAACCAACACAAACCAAATCATGACAACCATACCAATAATTCTTCAAGCATTCACCATACAATATGCAAGAGTATCCATCAATACAACTGTGTAACCATACCATAGTTTCTATGGAAGATCTGAGCCCATATAATGCAAATCTGAAACTTGCTTCAGCCATCAAGAACTTGGCACCAACTCACACCAAATATTCATGACTTCATCAACTGTACGTGCTCTGTCTTCCTTCAACCCACATGTGTACATTCTCTGGCTCACAGTAGCTCACGTATGTACGCTTTATGACCCACTATTTCTCACGTACTCCTTCAGAAACTAGGGTTTTTGAACTTATGAAACTTTCACAGTCAAGATCTCATACTTACAGAAACTTTGATGCGTCCATGAGATCCTCTAATCAATCTCTCTCTCATAATAGATCTTCACTATATACTCAAGAGATGTTTTCACAAGAGACCCTTGCCTCTTATTTATACTCTCCAAGTAGCTTCCTTAGAACCATATTCTAGGCCACTTTGTCCACATAGTCATTTAGTCCACATAGTCACCTATGTCCAACTTTGCCCAATTTTCCACTTGTCCATGTATCCAATAGCCACTTGACCACTTAACCATCTTTCCTCATTTTAGGGTTAACTACTTTCCATAATTAGAAAGTTCTCCATTTACTATATTATTTAAATAATCCTCCTTGATTTTGTCACTTCACTTTATCATTTAAATAATCCTCTTTGATTTTCTCATTTCACTTTATTATTTAAATAATCCTCTTTGACTTTGTCAATTCACTTTTAAATAATTTTTTCTTTGCAAGCACTTTGACTTATTTGAACTTTTGTGGCTTCAAGCCAACATATGAGGGTACTCCAACTTCGTAAGGCCATAACTCTCAAAACATGAGGAGTTATGTGATGTTCCACATACCACCGGAAATTGCATGACAAACACTATCCATCTAGGATAGTTTCACTGAAAAATTCACTGATATTCATCTCATTATTCCACACTTAAGCATGGGTTCTCTAACCATACTTCTAGGATAACTCATCTGCAAAGCATCTTCTCGTGAGGGATTTCACCATAAGGGGATCACTTTGGAGTTCATCCATTTGTACTTCTTATCAAGACAATAATGAGTCACCTTTATATCAATATATCACTATGGCATTGTCCCTTTTTCATTGATTCCATGCATGATCACATGATCCAACGATGAATTCATCAAACCATCAATGACAACACATCAATCCATATTCATCTATGCAACATTTATCAATGACAACTCATTGATCCATCTTCATCTATGCATCATATATCAATGGCAACTCATTGATCCATCTTCATCTATGCATGACATCATATGACTATGATTCCACTTGTCATCAATCCATTCACATCAAGGATAATACATATTACATCAGTATGATATGACAAGACATTGTTCCTTTGATATCAATCAATCAATCAATCTGTCGACATCAATCAATCCCTTGACATCAATCAATCAATCCTTTGGCATCAATGACAACATGATCCAACACATGTCTCGCTAATATTTAATTGTCGCTTCTTGAATGATATTCAATCGTCACTCCTCAAATGGTATGTATAAGAATATTACATTTTACACCCACACACCCATTTTTTCTCATAAACCTCTTCTCTATTTATACTTTTCCATAATATTTACATGAAAAGTCATGTTCATCTAAAAATTCATGACTTTTATTAAAAAACAAAATTCCCCTTTTTTTAATTTTTAATTCACTTTTTAACGTATTATGGATAAATTACCACCATGGTTTGTAAATCCATGTGCAAATACCATTTGCAGTTTCACTTAACCTTCTTTAATCCACTTTCATGTTTACTCCACTTTTACGTAAACTCCACGTCTACTTAACTTTTCCACTTGTATTTATTAAAGTCACATTTATATTTGAATACTTACTTACCTTTGACATCAATGAAAATAATTTGTTCAACATATAGATCCAAGATCGACAGTCCCAATGTATCTCGACCAGTGAAACTGCATGCTGGATAAAAATGGGTCGTCGACCTAAAATATAAACCATTGTATTAACAGGTAATGATGTGTCATATCCTTATTCATTTCAGTACACAAGTGTGGTATTATCAAACCACTTTATCTCATCCCGAAATGCATGAATGGATGACATCGGGCACCGTGATGTAAGCCAAATCAAAACCACATATTTGTACACACACTCTTCCTTTCATTTACCTTCAAATTTTGTTTTACTAATTTCTATGCATGAATCATACTATGCCACTTCCAATTACTTTCTAGTAAATAGTTTGGGTATGGGGAATTTAGAGTGATGCGAGGACGGGGGGGAAAATGAGCTTCCACCTTCACGTGTTTGGCCATGTTCAGTAGAGAATAAATTATTCTTGAAACCAAGAGAATCTCATTTAGGTATTCCATTTTAGTCTTTCTAGAGTCTCGTACATGTTGATATGTACTCTGTTTATTTATTTAATTATTATTCAGTCATATAAACTTGTATTCTCTAATGATTTCTTCAGGTCTTCGCAATGGAAATGCAAGTAACAACTATCCTATGTGTGAAGTGTTTGTGCAAATTCTTGCCTCTTCGAGCTTATGGACATGGGAAGTTAGTACTAATTTTTCCATTTTAGTTAGTGTGTGTGCATAGTTTCCAAAGATTCATGTGTATTTGAACCCTTTACTAAATTTTGGGCACAAATCACCCTAGTATGCATTCTTTAGGATTTACAACAAATCCATAGTCATGTAACTTGTAACTTTTAAATTAAAAAAACCATACATGGATTTTTCTTCCTAGGGCGTGCATTTCTCATCATGCCCTATTTTCATGCATTTTTATTTTCCATTTACAAGATAGTTTTTAGCCTTTATGCACTCTAGAGGTTTTTAGGTTTAAAAATCTACAACTAAAGTATGAATGGATGTAAAATGAAAAAATCCAAACTCTACAATTTAAACCACTCAATTTGGAGGTCATATGAGTCTTAGGCATTCATTTTACAGTAAGATGGTTTTACCCTCCATTTTACAACAGATCTTGAACCTTGGTTCAAGGTAGAAATCCTTAGTCTTTTTCAAATACACTACGAATGAAATATATAGATTTGGAATGTTATTAAATTCGCCCCAAAATCCTAGATCACTAAAGTTGGAGCTATATAGAAGCCTGGGCATGCATTTCCGTTAGGTCACTTTCTATTGTTTTGGTCTCTGAATTTACAAGGTAGACTTTGCCTTTTTTACACAAAATCCACTTTTATGTTTGCAAATGAAAATATAAAATGTAAACAATTGTAACATTATCTAAGACACCCTCAGAAACTTGAATCATTCAAATTGCAGGTGTGTAAATACATGGGTGTGCATTTGTTTTAATCCTGGCGTGTATTTCTACACAAATGTAGAAATTAAAGTTTAAAAGAAAAACAAGTATTTTTCTCATTTAGGTATTTCATTTTAGTCTTTCTAGCTCTCGTACATATTGATTTGTCTATTTATTTATTTAGGTATTAACATTCAGCCATATAACCTTGTATTTTCTGATGATTTCAGCAGGTCTTCATAATAGAAATACAATTAACAACTAGCCTATGTGTGTTGTGGTTGTACAATATCCTACCTCATAGAGCTCATGGACCCAGGTAGTTAGTACCCATTTTTCCATTTTAGTTAGTGTCTTTGCACAGTTGCCAAAGATTCATGTGTATTTCAAACCTTTACTAAATTATGGCCACAAGTCACCCTAGTATGCATTATTTAGGGTTTACAAAAAATTGACAGTCCTATAATTTCTAAATCAACAAAAACATGCAAGGGCGTGCATTTCTCATCATGCCTTGCTTTCATGCATTTTTATGAATTTTTTTTGCATTTACAAGGCAACTTTTAGCCTTTATGCACACTAGAGGGTTTTAGGTTTCAAATTGCACATCTAAAGTATGAATAGTTGTAAAATGATAAAATCCAAAGTCCACTATTTGAACCACTCAATTTGGAGATCATTTGAGTCTCAGACATGCATTTTACAGTAAGACGGTTTTACCCTCCATTTTACAAAAGGTATTGAATTTTGGATCAAGGTAAAAGTCTTTAGTCTAAACTCTAGATGATATATATATATATATATATATATATATATATATATATTTGGAATGTTATTAACTTCATCCCAAATCCTATATCACTAAATTTTGAGCTATATAGAAGCATGGATGTGCATTTCCATTAAGTCACTTTATATTGTTTTGGTCTCTCGATTTACAAGGTAAAATTTGCCCCTTTTACACAACAACCACTTTTATGTTTGAAAATTAAAATCTAAATATGTAGACAGGTGTAACATTATCTAAGACATCTTCACACACTTGAATCACTCAAATTGCAGGTGTGTTAAGACTTGGGCATGCATGTTTTTGAATCCTGGCACACATTTATGCACAAGGGAATAAATTACAATTTAAAAGAAAAACAAGTATTATTCTCATTCATGTATTGCATTTTAGTATTTCTAGGTCTTGGACATTTTGATTTGTTTGTTTATTTATTCAATTATTAATATTCATTCATGTATGTTAGTCAATGGCTTACATTTACCAATCACTAAGTCTAAATTGTCACCTATATTTGTATTATTCGTTTAGGATATTAGTAATATATCCTCAAGTGATGACTAATGATTTAGTTAAGATTTCCTAGCCTAGTCATCATGCATGATTTTAGGATCTAGAGCAAATCTCTCTATGAGGTGGCATCACCCATTGTACTATAAATATGTAACATTGGAGTGAATACAATGAGTGTTGGCTAGTGAGCCTTTTCCACCATGTTGTTGTTCTTGTCTATATTTTATCAATTGGTATCAGAGCTTATTTATTTTATCAATTGGTATCAGAGCAATGGTGAAAAGATGATGAAAATATAAGAGCTCTTATGGTCTTAAGGGCCTGGTAGTCTTGAGATGCATGGTAGTTTTCCATGGAAGATATTGAAGTTGAAATGCGAAGAGGAGAATGAACAACAAAGAAAAGGAGAAGCAAAGAGGAGAAGTCAGAAAAAGGAAATAGAAATGAAGTTGCTTATGCCAACAAACTGCACATTAAGGAGTCAATGAATGGTGAGCTGCAAAAAAAAAAATAGGAGAGATTGTTGCTATGTTGGATCGACATCATGAATATAAACTACGATCTAAATGGATCTCAATGCCATGAATGTGAAGGTATGCAATATTTCTTAGAAAACAAAATAAAGTGAAATGCGAGTCTGTGGAGAGCCAACATCTGCATCAACAATTGGACTCGATGTCTAGAATTTTCTTTTGAAAGTAATGGGGTCTTATTTCAAGTAATCTGAAGAAAAAAAATTGGTTTCTGGTGTTGTATACCTCATCTCTTTGATCATGAATGTTGTTTATCTTCAAGCACAAGAAGAAAACAAAGAAATATGTTCAATATTTTGTGATCCACATCCTCAAACATTTTCTCTAGCTACCTACACACAGAACATTAGACAATCCATGTGAGATTTTATGCACTACATTTTTTTAGTTGTTCAACTTAGAAACATGGAGGAAAATCAACAAAATTGCATAATTTGAATTCGAAGTGGCCTGCTCAGATCTGCATTTGCATTTTCGCCCATCCCCTTTCTGTGCGTCAATATGAGAAATCACAACCCTTCCCTTATTGATCTTATCCATATTTAACGATTGTCATTTGTCTTCTATTGGTCGCCTGTTCATACTGTTGTTTGCAAGATTCGCTCACAAATTCAAACCCATGACCATTCTACGGATCGACGCAGAGATCTCAATTATATGAATTTTTTGTAGTGAATCTCAACCGGATTTGTTTTCGGCAGCTGTCAATGGTAGAGGGTTCGTGATTTATTTTTTTTGTTGAGACACCAAAAACCCTCGGGGCCAACACAGTTATGTACAACTTGATGTGAAGATTATGTGCGTAGATATGGTGCATAGGCTTGTAGATGAATAAATTTGTGATCATCCATGGAGTTATGGGTTTTATTTTTGTGCACATATTTTATTGGATGGGCAGTCACTGCAAAGTCCATTCTACTTCAAAAATGGTCAAAGTCTCATTGTAACCACTTGACTGAGCATTTTAACAAAAAAAAAATTGGGCTCGAGCCAAGGCATGGCTGGAACCCTCGTTTCTTCTCGGAAAAAAAAATCATGTGAAAACCCCAAATTCATGACCAAGATTGATTGTGCTTCTTCATCAACAAAATAGTTGAAATTTTTTAAAGCCTGGAGGCACAAAACTGCCTTGGTTGTGTTTTTTCGATGGTTCTCTGTATAGACCAATAAATTGAAGCTCCATTGTTTTCCTGCATACCTATTCTACTCTATGCTTGTTCTGAATGATTTGGTGTATAATTATTGCATGTATCAGCAATCAAACCTCATGCTTGTACAACCTAGATCTAGTATGAGAACTAGTGCAATCTAGTGATCTGGTGTAATCTAGTGATAATGATGACAACATCCCACTAGTAAATAGAGAGATCTATATTCTTTCAACATGGTAAGGCCAGTGTCAAATGAAGGAGAAATTTCGATCTTGATCAAAGGCGAAAGATTGATCGAGAGCCGCAGGATGAAGCAAAGCAACAAAAAAAAAATTCATCATTAAGGTGAGTGAATTTAATATGTTTTCCATTAGTAAATGAGAATGAGCATTAGTGACAATGAGAAGGGGGATTTGTGTGTTTTGGAATTTAAAAGGATATCTTGAGTGGGTATTTGTCATTTTTGTCAAATTTTCATTAGTGAGAACTCTTGTTTAATTTTTCAAATGCTATATGGAGAAATTTGAAGATCAATTCAACTTTGTAAGAATCAAATATAAGTTGAATTGTATTGTAAATGATGGGTTCATCATTGTGGTTGCAAAGAGGATATATTAATAAAATCATTTTTTTGTTGGTCGCTCTCATCCTAGACCTGTCCTGAAATTGAATAAGGGGGTCTAAGGACATTGTCATCATGTGCAGTGGTGAATGTTTTCATGGTTGCTTTATGTAATGTTTTATGTCTAGTTTTGACATAAGTACACTTACAATTTTTCATACGACTATACACACATGGCCTTCCGAGCAAGTTAATTCAAGCACACAATTAACATTAGTGAAGTACAAGCAATCAAAGAACATATGATCAAACATCTATGGATAGAACATTCTCAAGCATTCAAGTCGTCAACCACATCAGTAGTGGACAAATCAAAGTTTTCGAACTCAACACATCATGGATCATTTGAAGTTAAATTGTAACTTGCAAACAATATTTGTTGTAAGATTACTTGATCAAGTTGATTTGTACTAGAAATAGTGTATTTGTAAGTGTAATAAAGTTGAGATGAATTGAATTTGTCATAAGGTGCATTTTCAGCTAAGCCCGACACCTAAGATTCATTGTAATTTTTGAGTCGAAATTGAAAAGGTTGAGTGGTTAAAACTCAAATCATTGTAAACATAACACTTTGTATGAATTTTTGGTGGTAACCGAAATCCTCATCTTCCTGGAAGCAAGTTCAAGAAAGGAAAGTTAAAGTGAGCGTGAAGTTCAAGTGAGCGATTCAAGTGAGCGAGTTGTAGATAAGCCTTCTTCTGTTGAGTCAAATTGTAATAAGGATCTACCTGCACAAGGAGACCTCTTTTAGTGTTTTGAAATGGCTCAAAGTCTCAAATTATTAGAGTTACTAAACACTCTAATAAACACCACTGAAGACAACACAGTGATATTGAACAAAACAACTCTTCAATCAGTGCTAACTTGTTTGAAAGTGACACAAGATAAAGTTAGACTTCTTCAATCTCTATCCCAACTATTGAATGATGAGTTGACTGATCTCAAAAATCAACAGCCAATGAAGTGTTCTGAACTAGTTTATGTTCAGCACAATCCTCTCTATGATGATGATGGTGATGTTTTTAATCAACAACCAATGAAGGAGAAACTCAATAAGACAACTTCAAATGTAGACAAAGACGATGCTATTCTTGAACCTACATTTCAAGAGTTTTCTTTTGACTTCAGTGAAGAAAACATTTTAATGCTGCAACAACATGCAGTAAATCCACTTCCATGGATTTCAAAGCAACAGGTTCAAAATACTCTTTCCAAGCCCATCATCAGACCTTGGGAAAAAATCATCTACAACAAGAATAGAACAAGACTTGTATATGACAAGGAAGTTACCTTTCATATTCCTGATTATTCAAGACCAATCAAGTTCCAAAGTGTTGGATTCCTTCAAGAAGATTCACTTTCACATGTTCCAGTTCAACATCAGAATGATAAGTGTCAACATTGTAATCGAGTTGGTCACAAGGAGAATCAATGTTTTGTTCTCCATCCTTGCCAGCATTGTGGCAAGCATAACCATTCTTCAGACAGATGTTCAACACTGAAGAAACCTGCAAGATTGAAAATTCACTATGAGTGGATTGATCCTTGGCAGTGGTCATCAACAACCAAGCGATTATATAAGTCTTACCGAAGAATTAAATCTCGAGTAAAGACCAATCTTGTAGCACATAAATTTTTTATACCTCACATAAGTGGTCCCCTTATGGCGTATATTTCGAGCATGGCCCTCATGGGATGAGATAACATGTGGTTTTTTCTGCATGCCCACTTTTTGTTGTACTCGAGTGGAAAAAGTATGGTACTCTCTTGAACCTAGAAGGGGGGAGTACAATGATGTAACTCTCATGCACCTTAAGGGGGGGGAGTTCAAAATTCCAGTGAGGATGGTTCATGAAACCACTTGTGGTCTCTCCTTTCAACTGAAAAAGGAGGGAATTGATGATGGAATTGAAAATGGTTGTCAGACAAAATGTTTCGACAACAACAAACATCAAGTATGCCAGATGGGCATGAAATTTTCCAAATGGGAAACTGTGGTCTGTAGATGACAGACTTTGGTAGCATTATGGTTCAATAAGTTTAAGTTGAATCATAAATATTTTGGATGTTAATTTTGATTATGAGAGAAATGATGTGGACATTTGGTTCACATAGATGGCCATTTGACCTAGCAGAGGAAAAGAGGATCCTTCTGCATTGCAGCTTGGCATTTGATTGAGTTGTCAGGCATTTTCATGGATGTGTTAGACTAGAAGCTTATTCACTTCTCTTGGTTCGCTCTCATCAGATTGGAGTTTACATTAAGTAAACAATTTGCATGCATTCTGGCTCACATGATTACATAGTGATATTTTCCAGAGATGGCGGAATTTGGCAGGATTATGGTTCAATGACTTGCAATTGAATCATGCACATTATACATTGGGATGTTGTTGGACACCTAAAAGTGTCACAATTGGTTAGTGGTTATCCAAAAACCATCAGATACATGGTATCAATTGGTTAGTGATCATCCCAAACCATAGATTCAGAGAGCACTTTAGTGATACATTGATATTAGAGTGGTGATACTACATGTTCACCAATTAGCAGAAGACATCATATTCTTCTAGCCCAAATACTTGGCAAAATGATCAAATTGTCAAGAAATCAGGAAATGTTCAGATATTGCAGTTTTTCACTTCCATATCTTAACTCTCTTCTAGTTCATTTCAGATGAACCATTCAACATCCAGATTGGTGGTTTTTTAGGCAGTTCTTCATTGAGGCTCAACTCAGGAGTTTTAGTATGAAGACTTGGAATTGATACCAGTTTATGCCTAATTGTTGGTATTATTGATCGGACTTGTGATTGAGGGGGGGATTGTTAGCCTATGGCTTACCTTTACCAATCACTAAGTCTAAATTGTCACCTATATTTGTATTATTCATTTAGGATATTAGTAATAATCCTCAAGTGATGACTAATGATTTAGTTAAGATTGCCTAGCTTAGTCATCATGCATGATTTTAGGATCTAGGGAAAATCTCTCTATGAGGTGGCATCACCCATTGTACTATAAATATGTAACATTGGAGTGAATACAATGAGTGTTGGCTAGTGAGCCTTTTCCGCCATGTTGTTTTTCTTGTCTATATTTTATCAATTGGTATCAGAGCTTCTTTATTTTATCAATGTAACCTTGTATTTTATGATTATTTCAGCAGGTGTTTGCAATGAAAATAAAACTAACAACTAGCCTATGTGTGATGTGGTTGTACAATATCTTGCCTCATTGACCTCATGGACCCAGGTAGTTAGTACCCATTTTTCCATTTTAGTTAGTGTCTTTGCACAATTGCCAAATATTCATGTGTATTTCAACCCTTTACTAAATTATGGGCACAAATCATGCTAGTATGCATTGTTTAGAGTTAACAACAAATAAATAGTCCTATAAATTGTAAATTAACAACACTATACATTGATATTTCTTCCAAGGGTGTGCATTTCTCATCATGCCCTATTTGCATACATTTTTATGCATTTTTTCCTTTATGCTTTTTGTTTTTCATTTACAAGGAAGCTTTTATCCTTTACGCATGCTAGAGGGTTTTAGGTTTAAAATTGCACATATAAACTATGAAAATATGTAAAATGATAATATCCAAACTCCACAATTTGAGCCACTCAATTTGGAGGTCATATGAGTCATAAGTGTGCATTTTACAATAAGATGGTTTTACCCTCCATTTTACAAAAGGTCTTGAATCTTGGTTCAAGGTAGAAGTCCTTAGTCCTTTTAAAATGCACTTTGAATGAAATATATATATTTTGAATGTTATTAACTTCACCCCAAGTCCTAGATCACTAAATTTGGAGCAATATAGAAGCATGGGCCTGCATTTTCATTAGGTCACTTTCTATTGTTGGTCTCTCAATTTACAAGGTAGACTTTGCCTCTTTTACAAAGAATCCAATTTTATGTTTGAAAATGAAAATATAAATATGTATATAGTTGTAAAATTATCTAAGACACACTCAAAAACATGAATCATTCAAATTCCATGTGTGCAAAGACTTGGGCGTGCATTGTTTTGAAGCCTGGTGTGTATTTCTGCACAAATGCAAAAATTATAGTTTAAAAGAAAAACAATTATTTTTCCCATTAAATAATTTCATTTTAGTCTATATAGGTCTCGTGCATGTTTATTTGTATGTTTATTTATTTAATTATTAATATTCAGTCATATAACCTTGTATTTTCTAATGATTTCAGCAGGTCTTCACAATGGAAATGCAACTAACAACTAGCTTATGTGTGATGTGGTTGTACAAGATCCTACCTCATCGAGCTCATGGACCTAGGTATTTAGTACCCATTTTTCCATTTTAGTTAGTGTCTTTGCACAGTTGCCAAATATTTATGTGTATTTCAACCCTTTACTAAATTCTAGGCACAAATCACCCTAGTATGCATTCTTTAGGGTTTATAACAATCTATAGTCCTACAAATTTTAAATTAACAAAAAAATATATAGTTTTTTCTTCCAAAATATATATAATCACTAAATTTGGAGCTATATAGAATCATGGGCATGCATTTCCATTAGGTCATTTTCTATTGTTTTGGTGTCTCAATTTACAAGGTAGAATTTGCCCCTTTTACACAGCATCCACTTTTATCTTTTCAAATGAAACTATAAATATGTAGACAAGTGTAACATTATTTAAGACACCCTCACAAACTTGAATCATTCAAATTGTGGGTGTGCAAATACTTCGACATGCACGTTTTTGAATCCTAGCGTGCATTTTTGCACAAGGACATAAATTACAGTTTAAAATAAAAACAAGTATTTTTCTCATTCATGTATTGAATTTTGGTATGTCTAGGTCTCATATATGTTGATTTGTCTATTTATTTATTTAATTATTAATATTCAGTCATATAACCTTGTATTTTCTGATGATCTCAATAGGTCTTCGCAATGGAAATGCAACTAACAACTAGCCTATGTGTGATATGGTCATACAAGCACTTGCCTCATTGACCTCATGGATCCAGGTACTCAGTACTCATTTTTCCATTTAGTTAGTGTCTTTGCACATTTTTCAAATATTCATGTGTATTTCAACCATTTACTAAATTCTGGGCACAAATCACCCTAATATGCATTATTTAGGTCACTTTCTACTATTTTGGTCTCTCAATTTAAAAGGTAGACTTTGCCTCTTTTACACAGCATCCACTTTTATGTTTGCAAATGAAAATATAAATATGTAGACAGTTGTAACATTATCTAAGACACCCTAAAAAACTTGAATCATTTAAATTGTAGGTGTGTAAGAACTTGGGCATGCTTTGTTTTTATGCCTCATGTGCATTTCTGCACAAAGTTTAAAATAAAAACAAGTGTTTTTCTCATTCAAGTATTTCATTTTAGTCCTTCTATGTATCATAAATGTTGAGTTGTCTATTTATTTATTTATTTATTAATATTCAGTCATATATTCTTATATTTTCTAATGATTTCAGCAGGTCTTCACAATGGAAATGAAACTAACAACTAGTCGATATGTGATGTGGATGTACAGGCTCCTACCTCATCGAGCTCATGGACCTAGGTAGTTAGTACCCATTTTTCCATTTTAGTTAGCATATTTGCACATTTGCTAAAGATTCATGTGTATTTCAATGCTTTACTAAATTATGGGCACAAATCACCCTAGTATGCATTATTTAGAATTTACAACAAATCCATGGTCCTGTAACTTGTAAATTAACAACACCATACATGTATTGTTCTTCCAAGG
Source organism: Picea engelmannii (assembly GCA_009831015.1). Lineage (NCBI taxonomy): Eukaryota > Viridiplantae > Streptophyta > Pinopsida > Pinales > Pinaceae > Picea > Picea engelmannii. The sequence continues at coordinate 213,551 of ML786238.1, read as the reverse complement.
GTGTGCATTTATCATCATGCCCTATTTTCATGCATTTTTAGGAATTTTTCCGTTTATGCATTTTTTTTTATTTACAGGGCAACTTTTAGCCTTTACTCACACTAGAGGGTTTTTGGTTTCAAATTTCACATCAAAAGTGTGAATAGATGTAAAATGATAAAATACAAACTTCACAATTTGAACCACTCAATTTGGAGGTCATATGACTCTTAGGCGTGCATTTTTGTTGGAATATTGAGAGGGGGGGTGAATTTTTAGGAAATGAAAGACACATCCACACTAATCCTAGCAGAAGAGAAGAAGAATTAAATCAAGAACATAAATGAAACAAGCAATCACACAGTACACTGATATTTTACCCTAGAACTATTAATTGGGATAAACCACCATTCCTTTGAGCATTCTTCTCTCTTGTTGTATTATTCAATTAGAATAAAAGGTTACATGTCTAACATTGGTCCACACCTAAGACACAATCGACATCATACCTTCTTGCATGTGCAAAAACAACCCTGTAGCCAATTCGGATTACATATGCATGACCAACAACCAATACCTACACATACATTAACCTGCATAAGTGTATTACAACATTACATGATTATCCTTTGCGGCCTTACAATGCGCCTCTTTATAGGATTTACAAGAGGAAAAACCCTAAATATTGGTGCCCAAAAATGGTTACAAATCCATGCATATCATTGGATAAAAATCTCACAAATCCCAGGATTTTGTTACAGTCAGGTTACCGGTCGACCACCAATCTCCCTTCATTTGGTCTCTCGTCTATTGTCTCATGCCCTCACTTCAACCTCTTGTCGGTTGACTTGTTGTCAATATCTTCGACTTCGAATTTTCCCGGTCGACTTCCTCGACCTTCAACTTGTTGTCGATCCACCTTGACCTTCGACCATCATTCGATATACCTTGACTCGATTTTCACTGCAAAGAATATAAAAGCCCACCATCCTCCCACTTGTTTTATTCTTTGGTAAAACAAGAGATTCCTAAACTTTCATTCACAAACCTAAGGCATCAATTCCCATTGTCTCTCTGCACCAAGAGAAATTCATATCACTTGTAGACTTGGTCAACAAGTCTACTATGTTTTCCAACATGTCTACTTTCTCCAGTAGCACCTTGTTTCTTTCCACCATATCTCTCACAAAATGGTATTGTACATCAATGTGCTTAATCTTTGAATGATAAGAAGTGTTCTTTGCCAGAAATATTTTTCTTTGACTATCGCAACTTACCTTCATAGCTCTCTGCTCAAACCTGATCCTTGAACACAACCTTTGAAGCCATACCACTTCTTTTCTTCCATGAGTGGCCGCCATGTATTCAACTTCTATTGTTGATAAGGCCACAACTGCCTATCGCTTACTCATCCAACTTATTGCTCTATCGAACATCTTGAAGACATATCCATTGGTCAACCTCCATTGATCCATATCTCTAGCCTAGTCAGCGTCGATAAATCCATGTACATCTACTTTACCACTGTCACCTTTAGGTATTCCTTGGTAGCATATAGCATAGTCCTTTGTGCCACACAAATACCTGAATACTCTCTTGACAGTTTTCTAGAGATCCTTGCCAGGTGTTGACGTGTACCTACTCAACACTCCCATTGCATCAGAAATGTCTGGTCGAGTGAAGACCATCACATACATTAGACTATCAACAACACTTACATAGGGAACACGTTCCATGTCTTCTATTTCTTCCTTTGTATTTGGACATTATTCAACAGTAAGACTTGCTCTCACTGGAATTGGCACCTTCATCGTTTTGTAGTTCTACATGTTGAATCATTTTAGAATTATTTCAATGTACTTCATCTTATTCAACCAAATATTTCTAGCAGATCGATCTCTCTTAATCTCCATTACCATAATGAAGTTAGTTGCATTGAGATCCTTCATGTTGAACTTGGAGGATAGGTGCTTCTTCACCTCCTTTATTGTGTCCATGTTGTTTCTAATCAACAACATGTCATCGACATACAAAGCTACATATATGAAATGCCCACCTGCTTCCTTGGAATATATGCAGCGATCATCTTTGCTTCTCACAAATCCCAAACTAAGGATGTAACTGTCAAACTTATGGTACCACATCCTTGGAAATTTATTTAGACCATAAAGGGATCTTTTGATTTTTCACACCAACTCTTTCTTTCCCTTTACTACAAATCCTTCAGGTTGTTTCATGTATATTTCTTCTTTGAGGTCCCCATGTAGGAAATTTATCTTGACATCCATCTGTTCTATATCCAGATCGAATGTTTCACCTAGATACATTAGTAATCTAATGGAATTTAGTTTTGCAAAAGGGGAAAAAATATCACCGAAGTCGACTCCCTCGACTTGGGAATAACCTTTCACTACCAATTGAGCTTTGAACTTCTTGACTTGTCCCGTGACATTCATCTTCTTCTTGAACACCCACTTTCTACCAATGGGCTTCCTTCCACTAGGTAACTTGACTAAATTCCATGTCTCATTATTGTACAAGGATTCCATATCTTCGACCATGGAATCCTTCTAGAGTTTACCCTCTGTTGAGTTGACTACCTCACCAATCAACTTCGGCTCATTGTCGATGGCAGTTAGCACAAATGAAATGTTATCACATATAGTTTTCAAGGGCAGCAGCTCATCTGAATTCATGGTCTACATAGGAAGTGTCCGAGCACAGCATGCAGAGCAGCTCATTTCAAGCTTAAAATACAAACTAACGGGCTTAGTTTTCAATGGCGGAAGTCCCCTGTGAAGTTCATACTAGTGGCTCCTGGGTATTTGAAACTGTAGAGTTGTGCAAAGTATAGTTCCAAAGCTAAGGGTCTGAAGTCCCAAAACCCCGAAGTAAGTATGAGCCATTGATTTTGAAGAGGATAGGTGGCAGTTGATCCAAGCGTTCGGGGAAATGAAATTTGGGAGTTTCGAAGTGAGAAATGCATAAAGCCTCTGAAGATACGAAGACAGAACTCTCGAAGCAGTCATTGACCATTGATCTCAAATTCAGCAGGGAATCGTTGATCTTAGCGGCAGTGCCCCCCAAAGTGACAAAGTGCCCAAAGTGTCGAAGTGCCCGAAGTCCTAAAGTGCCTAAAGTCCCAAAGTGCCTGAAGTCCCAAAGGTCCGAAGTGAATTTGAGTCATTGATCAGCAAGAGCCACATGTCATCAAATCCATAGCTCCGAGTAAAAGCGCATGGAGGAAGACGAGGTTTGAGATTTATTTTCCCTGAAGCCCAGAGACCCGAGATGGATCTCGCCCATCCAAATCCAGGAGCCACATGTCATCATATCCCTAGCTCCAAAGTTTTTTCTTGAGGAAAATATAGTTCAAAGTTTGAAAGGTCTGAAGCCTAAATTGCAAAGAAAATCTTGCCCGTCAATTCGAAAGGGAATATCTGATTCATTGATCTGAGGAGGGAAGATTTGAGTCATTGATTGTAAATCCTCACCCAAGATCATGAGATCGATGACCACAGTCCATTGTGGGGACACAACATGCTTGGGCGATAATTTTCTTGAGCAGTCCCGCAAAAGAAACCATGGTAAGTCAAATGTGCTACGTGGAGAAAGGGGATGGATTGTGGGCCCAAAAGTGGTTTTAGCCCAAACCACTTTTTAGGGGCCCAACAATAGTGTGTTTATATGGTGTCATATCCGAGAGCACCACATGGCCACCCTCTGAGAATATAATCTCATTGATTTCCAGAGAAAAGGTAGTTAATGAAAGTAGAGTCGGTGGTTGAAACCTCAGCTCAATCCATAAATGGAAGGCATGGAAGGCCCGGCCGTGGGGACTGAACTGTCAGCCCGTGGTACCCTTGTGGAGAAATTTTCCTATAGGCCCATTCTTATATAAATTTGCATCTGACAGGAGGATACATGCACAGTGTGACAGAAGATTGCTCAGATGCAAATCTTTGAATGAGAAAGCCAGATCACGCTCCTGAGGGTCGTGGGCAGTTCAGAGTATAAATAGATAGTTTTAATATTTTTTTATGGTCGTCAACTAGTTTAGCAGAGCTCCCTATTTTGTAATGTTTTGATGCCAAAATTGTTCTCCGGTTATGTATAAAATTTGAGACTTTCATATTAATATAAGTCAACCTCTTTTCATCTATTTGTAAAAACTGTGCTAAAACACTCGGGCATGGAGGATCCATTCAAGGGTTGTTTTTTTGTTGTAATGTAGGTTTGATTGCAGTGGTGTCATGACTAGTTTTAGTCATCTTCCTTGTGATCTTTTTCCATCTTACACTGAATGGCTCGGGCATGGAGGATCTAGTCGAGTTGTTTTAGCTGCATGGTGATGTAGGTTGATCATTGTGTTGTTGTGACTGTGTTGTTTGGACATATTTCAGAGTCTGAAACTTGAGCTTAAGAGTGATATTGAGTTGGATTTTTTCTTCTCCAAGTTTCTTGAAGACCTTATGCCCATAGCAGTGTTGTCCACCTTTATTACTAAGTCTTCCCTCTGCTCACACTTAAACTCAATTCACTAACTGAAGTTAGTTGTGGTCCTCACTTCCCTCTACATTTCTTGTCCAGTTTTGTGTTGAACATCATTCATATATTGAGTTTTGTTGATTGACCTCCACTCATATAAACCAAAAATCCACCAAAAAAATCTTATGGGTACTGGGCTCATCCTTTCGCAATTTGAGGGTGACTATCAGTGATAACATTCTTGGACAAAACTCAATATATGAATGATGTTCAACACAGAACTGGACAAGAAATGTATAGGGAAGTGAGGGCCACAACTAGCTTCAGTCAGTGAATTGAGTTTAAGTGTGAGCAGAGGGAAGACTTAGTAACAAAGGAAAACAATATTGTTATGGGCATCAGGCCTTCAAGAAAATTGGATAAGAAACACTCAGACTCAAGATCACTCTTAAGCTCAAGTTTTAGACACTAAAATATGTCCAAACAACACAGTCACTACAACACAATTTTCAAACCTACATCACCATACAGCTACAACAACTCGACTAGATCCTCCATGCCCGAGCCATTTAGTGTAAGAGGGAAAAAGATCACAAGGAATATGACTAAAACTGGTCACGATACTGCTGCAATCAAACCTACATTACAACAACATAACAAACCTCGACTGGATCCTCCATGCCCAAGTGTTTTAGAATAGTTTTTACAAAGAGATGAAAAGAGGTTGACTTGTATTAATTTGAAAGTCTCAAATCTTATACATAACTAGAGAACAATTATGGCATCAAAACATTAAAAAATAGGGAGCTCTGCTCAACTAGTTGATGACCATAACAAAATATTAAAACTATCTATTTATACTTTGAACTGCCCACGACCCTCAGGAGTGTGATCTGGACTTCTCAGTCAAATCTTTGCATCTGAGAAGTCTTTTGTCAGACTCTGCATGTATCTTTCTGTTAAACGCAAATTCAGCTCGGCATGGGCCTATAGGAAAATCTATCCATAGGGGTACCACGGGCTAATGGTTCAGTCCCCACGATCGGGCCTTCCATGCCTTCCATTTATGGATTGAGCCGAGGTTTCAACCACCGGCTCTACTTTCATTAACTATCTTTTCTCAGGAAATCAATGAGATTAAATGCTCAGGGGGTGGCCATGTGGTGCTCTTGAATAGGACACCATATAAACACATGATTGTGGGGCTACTCAAAAGTGGTTTGGGCTCAGACTGCTTTTGGGCCCACAATCCATCTCCTTTCGCCACGTAACACATTTGACTACCATGGTTTTGATTGTGGGACTGCTCAAGAAAATTATCGCCTGAACATGTTGTGTCCCTATAATGGACTGTGGCCTTCGATCTCGTGATCTTGGGTGAGGATTTACAATCAACAACTCAAATATTCCCTCCTCAGATCAATGGATCAGATCTTCCCCTTTCAAATCGACGATCGAGATTTTCTTTGTGATTTGGGCTTTGGACCTTTCAAACTTCGAACTATATTTTCCCCAAGAAAAATATCCAGAGCTAGGGATCTGATGATGCATGGCTCCTGGATTTGGATGAGCGAGATCTATTTCGGGTCTCCGGGCTCCGGGGAAAACAAATCTCAAACCTCATCTTCCTCCATGCGCTTTTACCTAGAGCTATGGATCTGATGACACGTGGCTCTTGCTGATCAATGGCTCATATTTACTTCGGACCTTCGAGACTTTGGGCACTTTGGCACTTTGGGACTTCGAGCACTTTGGGACTTTGGGCACTTCAGCACTTTGGCACTTTGGGAGGCACTGCTGCTAAGATCAACGGATCCCTGCTGACTTTGAGATCAATGGTCCACGACTACTTCGGGAGTTTGGTCTTTGGCTCTTCGGAGTCTTTATGCACTTCTCACTTAGAAACTCTCGAATTTCATTTCTCCGAATGCTTGGATCAACTGCCACCTATCCCCTTCAAAATAAATAGCTCATACTTACTTCGGGGTTTCAGGACTTTGGACCCTTAGCTCTGGCACTATACTTTGCACAACTCGACAGTTTCGAATACCTAGGAGCCATTAGTATGAACTTCATAGGGGACTTCCACCATTGAAAACTAAGCCCGTTAGTTTGTATTTTAAGCTTGAAATGAGTTGCTTTGCATGCTGCGCTTGGATGCTTCCTATGCAGACCATGAATTCAAATGACCTGCTGCCCTTGACAACTATATTTGATAACATGCAGAATGGAAGTTAAGAGGATTATACCTCTCAACTAGTTTTCTTATTCGTTCTAACCTCCTTACCACCGAATTCAGTTGTTCCACCTCTTCCTCATATTCATTCGAATCGTTTCAATCATCTTCTTTGTTTAGTATTATTCTTGGTCTGAACACCTTCCTTAGGCTCAGAATTACCTCCAAATTCTTTGAATACCACATCTCAATTGTACATTGTTCTCCTTGATGTAGGATCCTAGAGCTTATATCCTTTCATCCCTTCTTTATATCCAATGAAAATATGTTTGAATGCCTTCTTGTCCAACTTGCTCCTCTTTTGCTTGGGAACATTGACAATTGCATCACATCTAAATACTTTGATATGTGCAACTGGAGGATTCTTACCAGACCATACCTCATTTGGTGTCATGTCAACTAGTGCCGACAAAGGAGACATATTTACCATATATCTTGCAGTCTCAACTACCTCCACCCAAAATTCTTGTGCAAGCCCAACACCACTGAGCATGCGCATTGACTTATCCATCAATGTTCTGTTCATTCTCTCGAAAAATCCATTTTGTTGTGAGGTATATGGTGTGGTATTTTGGCTTTCTATGCCACACTGCTTACAGAACTGATCAAATTCCTTTCCAAAGAATTCACTGCCATTGTCATTCCTCGACACTTTAATCTTCTTTTCTGTTTGGTTTCCACAAGAGCTTTAAACTCCTTAAATATCTTGAAAACCTCTGATTTCTTCCTTAGGGAATATATCCATGCCTTTTCGGAGAAATCATCTATAAAGGAGACATAGTATAGGTATCCACCAAGTGAAGGCACTGTAACTAAGACAAATGCATCACTATGCACCAGTTATAGAATCCCATTTTCCCTTGTCTCTCCAGATGGGAACCTCACCTGACATTGTTTTCCATATATGCAATGTTCACAAAATTCGACTTCTAAACCACATCCAAGAAAACCTTTGACCATACCTTTGCTTTACATAGCTCAAAGTCCTTTTTATCCAATGTGTCCCATCCTCTCGTGCCATAACCTGGTCGAATCGACCTCATCATGTCTTATCGAGTCGGTTTGAACTGAATTGGCTTGAATCGATTCAATTTGTGTCGAAATCGAGTCAATTCAAGTCGTAGTCGAGTCAATTTCAGGAGCAATGATGTTTTTGCATCCAGTCAAGTTGACTTTTCCTAGCCACTTGTACAAGTTACCAATCCAAAATCCTTTCATTAATACCATCACACCTCTGAACATCTTTCAAGAATACTTATGAAACATAGTATGCATGATCCAGGTGGATATCGATGGCCACCCACCTATTCCAACTAGCTCAAAACAGTCTTCTGACAATTTACTATTTTTAGCAGTTTTTCGGTTCCTAAACTTTCGGGGCCATTTTGACGTCCTAAATAAAGTTTTTTCAGGATTGAACACCTCAATGATAGCCAGAGGATCTTATTTAGCCACCAAAATTAATATCATCGATGATACCTTTCCAATGAGATATTTTTCACTCTAAACGTAGATTGTATGCCAAAGTTATGCCCCTCGGAAGTTGATACACCAAACTACCCAAAACAGGGTCTACAAAACTGTTGGCTTTTCATCTTCTGGGGTTAGGGTTTTGGATTTTATTTGTGTTAAAATGGCCTTTAGAGCCTCATTGTAATCATCTTCTTGTGAATATGAGTATCTATCACATCTCTTCTAAGAGATAAGTTTCCACCATTCTAGCGAGTCTTTCATTCTGTATTTCTATAGTTTTGTACATTATGCTTATTAATAGAAATTGTGTATAATTGTATCTCTGTGTTTATTGTTATATCTCTGCTATAAATTTGTTATATTATTGGATATATGATATACCTATGTATATTTCTTTTTTATATCTCCTCTCTCATTCCGTTCTGAAAATAATCTGAATCAATGCACACCTGCATCACTCATCTTCATAATAGATATCAGGTTTCTTGCCAAACCTGGAATGTGTAGCACACCTGGAAGGGTTATTTTCCTCTCATATTGTAGCTTCAGTCAGACTCTTCCTCGTCCAAAAATTCTGGTTGTCCAGACATCCCCCAAGAACACATCACCCCCATCATATTGTTCATACTCACAAAACCAGTCTTTATATGGTGTCATATGATAGGATGCTCCTGATTCGATCAACCAAACATCTTGATCTGTCTGTGTATTGGTCGATTCCAGGTAAACATCACCTCCTTTTTTTGAGGTCATCTTTCTCTCAGTTTATTGCTTCTCATCGGATCCAACACTGACTTTTGTTGCCTTCGACTTACAATCCTTTTTATAATGCCCAGCTTTACAGAATTTCCAACATCTCTATATCGATTAAACCGGGGATTTAGATCTACCCTTCGACTTGAAATTTCTACTGTAGAATCTTCCTTTATATCTATCTATTGGTTGACCTCTCACTACTAGAGTATATTTTGTTGATCCTTCCATGTTCTTCCTTCTCATCTCTTCTGACAACATAGAAGCAACCACGTCCTCTAGTGCTAGTGTGGTTGTATTACTCCCAATATCCATGACTAAGCTATCCCAGGAGTCTAGCAAATAAAATAATAGGATGATACACTTCTCCTCATAAGTGATCTTAATATCCACACACGATAACTAGCTTAACATGGTATTAAGTGCATTTAAATGCTGAGTCACTGAACTTCTATCAGTGATCCTCAAAAGATACAATTTCTTTCTAAGAAACAACTTATTTACCATATATTTCGACTGGTATAAACTTCCTAGCTTGTGCCAATTTTTCTTGGCTAAATATTCACCCGAGATAGTCAGCAACACCAAATCTGCAAGACAAAGCCAAATCATACTTCTTTCTCTTCTTTCAATTTTATCCCATTCTTCCATCAATATGTTTGTCGGCTGGGTACCTAGAGATATGGTTGCCCATTATTCTCAATCCACAAGAAGATCTTCCATCTTAAGCTTCCAAAGCTCAAAATTCTGGCCATTGAATTTTTATATCTCTATTTTGGAACTGCTCACCATTATTTACCACGATATTTAACATAATTTATGACTTATGACTCTTACTGTACCTAGGTTTTAGTTCTCAAACTCAAGATTAAAAAATCAAGATCTGATATACTCGCCAGAGCATAACACCTCTCTGAACACTCACTTGTTAGGGAAAACATAAGCTATGATACCACATGTCAGGAAATGAAATACACTTCCACACTAATCCTAGTAGAGGAGAAGAAGAATTTAATCAAGAACGTAAATGAAACAAGCAATCACACAATACACCGAGATTTTACCCTAGAACCCTTAACTGGGAGAAACCGATATTCCTTTGAGCGTTTTGCTCTCTTGTTGTCTTATTCAATCTGAATAAAAGGTTACATGTCTAACCTTGGTCCACACCTAAGACACAATTGATATCATACCTTCTTTCATGTACAAGAACAACCCTGTATCCAATTGGGCTTACATATGCATTACCAACATCCTATTCCTACACATGCATTAACATGCATAAGTGCATTACAAGATTACATGATTAGCCTTTAATTCCTTACAACATGCCTCTTTATAGGCTTTACAACATGGAAAACCCTAAATATTGGTTCCCAAAAATGCTTACAAATCCATGCATATCATTGGCTACAAATCCCGCAAATCCTAAGATTTTGTTACAGTCGACATATAAATCAGGTTACCAGTTGACTAACATTCACCCTTCATTTGGTCTCTAGTCATTCGTCTCATTCCTGCACTTTGATCTCTTTTTGGTTGACTTGTCATCGATATCTTCAACTTCGACTTTTCCCAGTCGACTTCCTTGACCTTCAACCATTAGTCGATCTACCTCAACTTGAATTTCACTGCAAATAATATAACAACCCAACATGAATCAGTATGAGCACTTTTACCACTTTTAACCACAATATATATATATATATATATATATATATCAACAGTATATCATCAATTTATCATTAGTATAACATGAGCATATAAACATAAGCAACATCACTTCAAAAACATCACATCAAGTACATATTACACCAAAATTTATGTGGAAACCCAAATGGGGGAAAACCACAAAATGATTTTTTATATATATCAAGAATACAATCATAACAAGCACCAACTTCCCAATTGTCTAGCACCAACTAGAAGGAGGCACCTACCCCCTGATTTATAGGCACCAACCTAAAGGAATCTACAACTCCTTGAATTCTCTGGCTCCAACCAAAAGGAGGATACAACCCCCTAATTCTATGGCTCCAACTTGAGGGAATCTTCAACTCCTTGAGTTCTCCAACACCAACCAGGAGGAGGATACAACCCCATTTCCTTGCCCTGTCATTCCACCCTAAAATATATGTGTATACCAATTGTCACTACCACAATCACTTCCACTATCACTACCATTGTCACTGTCACATCAACCTCTAACTTGTCAACTTGTAATTGTATCTGACATGTCATTGTATCCAACCTATCATTGCCAACCTGTCACATCAACCTATCCAACCTGTCACTGTCACCAATACTCAACCTGATCCTCTGACATGAATCATATACCAAGGATACATCTCAACTAGATGTCCAACATCACCAACACATGCCTCTACCAAGCATGTACTAAACCATCAACATGTACCATAACAAACATCAATCATGTACCACAATATGTACCACAACAAGTGCATCAACCATGCACCAAAACTGTACCATATGCTTCAACCATCAACCATGTACATCAACACATGTACCATACCATGTACCAACAATGTATCTCAACCATATCACTCAATCATGTCATACACCATATGCCATAGGATATACCAAGCAAGTGCTATCAATGGTGTACCTCAACCAAGTACCAACATCACCAAGAGATGTATCTCATACACGTGTTGTCATATAGCAAGTGTAATCCTCAACAATGTATCAATGAAAACCATACACCATGTGCCAATGATTCAAGAGTATACCAAGAATAAGCCTCAAGCATATAGCATCATCACCATGTAACCAAAACAGATACCAAGATACCAATATTTCCAAGATGTACTACTAATCAGTGTACCATACCAATATCACCAAGATGTACCATGCATCAACAAGACATGCCACTCAAGCATGCACCATACCATTAAGCATAAGAAACAATCACATAAGCATAGTTGTAACATGTAGTTGACCTGTTGTACTTAAATACTGACATGTAACTCTTCCACGACCTTCAACAACCTGGTACAAACATTTCCCCTAAATTTGTCTTAACCTCACGGGACTAAGACTCCCTGTAATGTGTGGCGTCGTGTGATGTCCCCTAGGCAACCCATGGGGGTGCCTCGCATGACACCCTCAAGCTTAATTGTGAGAGCTTGCCAAATTAGGGTTACAGAAAAACCCTATCACGTTGCATATTTGAATTTTTTGCTCTTTACTTGCACTTTATTCACTACCTCAGACTTCTTGTCAAATTCACCAATAGATCAAAATACTAGACCATAAATTTCTCACAAAATAGATATTCAATGTAAGTGTGTGTGTTTATGAGAGACTTCTTGAGGTGTATTTATACTTTTGCTAGGTAACCTCTTTCCTTATTCTTATGGCTTCTTTACTTTCTTGTTACAACAACTTTACCCATTCATTAATTTACTTGTAACCAATTAAGGGCTTCTTGACCATTCTTTGGGGCTTCCAACTTCAAAAGAGTATATCTCCCTAACCGTGAGGAACCACATGGTGTACCACCTATCATCGAAAATGACACAACAAGGACTATCCATCTATGAGTGTCTTACCTTCATTCACTTTGTCTTTCATGTCCATATTCCTCAACCAACTTCAGATCCCATAACCACACCTTCAAGACTTCATGTAGACTTCATCAAATCCACCCATCACATCTACCAACATCAACCACTCCATCAATGAAAACTAACTCACCATTAATCTCAACCACATCTCTAGAGATTTTGGACTTCTCCAAGGGTTGACATCAATTGTAGTATACCTAGGGAGGTAATATGGGGTACCTGGGGAGTTTCCCAATGGGTATGTGGTTATGTATTATTATTAGTGGAATTCATTTAATATATGAGAATGTGGTCATTCAATGTAAGGTGGAATAGGTCCATTATATTAATAAAGGCCCACTATGGTAGTTAGATGTAATAAATGCGAGAAATCTCTCTAGAAGGTTCCTAGGAGATAGAGAGAGCTATATAAAGAAGTGTAAGTAGTTTAACAAAACATAGTGAAGAGTATTTTGAATGTATCAAGCATTGCTTGAGGAGTGTTATCCTTCCTTAACGATTAATATATGGTGTTACCCCACCTCAAGGGTTTTCTCTACATTCTTGGGTTCATGTTATGGCAAATGTTTTGGATTATTCTTGATGATTTTGTGGATCTATTTTGATATTTATCTTCATATCTATTCAAGTACTTAACAATTGGTATCAGAACACTTTCTTTGGCCAAAGAAGGGGTAATTTTTTGGTTCTTTTTGCATATTTTTTCTAGAAAAAAAAAGAGTGTGGCACACTTCAAGTTCATATATGAAACTTTTTGAGAATAATTTCGATAAAAAAATTGAGTATTTGAATTTCTCTCGGAAAAATACCTAATTTAAAAAAAAAAATCATCCAAAACGGAGTTCGAGAAGTAAAGTTATGAGAATTTTAAATTCAAAAGTTTTTCAGGGTTTTTCCGTAAAACACCATGATTTTTTGCAGTAAGTTATTTTTAACTTTATTTTTTGTTGAAAATTTATTCCAAGAATGTTATTTTTCACTGGAAGAGATGATGGCCCTAGTGTTGAAGAACTTATACAATCTCACAAGTCATTATAGAAAGAGCAGTGGAAATATTTTGTAGACTGGGGTTTCAAAGGTGATGCTCTCATATGGTGGAAATCATTTCAACATTCTGAGTGGATGTTACTTTTTGAAAAAGCACTTGAAAAATTAATTTTAGACAAGTGGTCTCATACAAATATTAAGGATAAAGAAATCACCAAGAGTTTATTTCCATGTGGAAAATCTATATTACAAGTTCATGGTTGTATTCATAAAGAAAATGTCATTGTTTCTATTAACCCTAGTTGAAAACAAAATTTTATCAATATTCAGTTGTTTAATAGATTGCAAGTTCTAGAAAAGAATATTCAAATCACACACATTGCAGGTGAAAATGTTAAACTTTTTAAAGTTTTGAAGCTCAGTATGGATAAATATGTGTTGCATTCATATTTTGAGGCTCTAGATATGGGTGATGAAGACATTGTTTTGGGATATCCTTGGATAGATTCAGTGGTTACCATTAATATTAATGTGCAAAAGAAGTTTCTAAATATTTGGTACAAGAAAAACAAAATTACATTGCACAACGTGTCTCTTAGTAATAAATGTGGGCCCATGGAAGATAACAAAGAAGTTATTGTCGAGTCTGAAGTTGAATTAGAGGCAGAGTCTACAGAAGGAGATGAAGCAAAAATATAGGAAGGACATAATCAGGAAGCTAAGGAGGTCATTAGCTCAAAGGCACAAAGTGTTGCAGATTTGAAGAAAAAATAACAGATTCCTACAGTTGTTGTATATCACCATCCACATCATATAGAGACAGAACAGTCATCAAGGCAAGGGCATGTGCATCAACACATTTATGCACCATCAGGGCACCAGACAGGAAACCGATCAAGAGGTGCATGGAGGACTACTGGAACTATGGGAAGAGCTCAAGATACAGAAACAATCCCATGGAAACCTTGACATGATGCAAAGAAATATCAGGGTGGCAAGGCAGCAGATGGACATCATGTTCGACTTCCATTGGGAAGGATGGATGGTCATACTTGGTACCAGTTGGCTACATTTATTATTCATTCATATTGTATGGTTTCTTCTCATGTTTCGAGGATGAAACATGTGAAGGGGGATGGAATGTAGTATACCTAGGGAGGTAATATGGGGTACCTAGGGAGGTACCCAATGGGAATGTGGTTATGTATTATTATTAGTGGAAGTCATTTAATATATGAGAATGTGGTCATTCAATCTAAGGTGGACTAGGTCCACTATATTAATAAAGGCCCACTATGGTAGTTAGATGTAATAAATGTGAGAAAGCTCTCTAGAAGGTTCCTAGGAGATAGAGAGAGCTATATAAAGAAGTGTAAGCAATGTAATGAAACATAGTGAAGAATATTGTGAATGCATCAAGCATTGTTTGAGGAGTGTTATCCTTCCTTAAGGATTAATATATGGTGTTACCCTACCTCAAGGGTTTTCTCTACATTCTTTTGTTCATGTTATGGTGAATGTTTTGTATTATTCTTGATGATATTGTGGATCTATTTTGATATTTATCTTCAGATCCATTCAGGTACTTAACATCAATGACAACCAACTATCCAAACCAACTGTCCAACAATCTCCCCCTTTGGAAATGATGGAAACACTAATGGTGACACTCATACTCCAATACTCATGCTCCCCGTGTGACCATTTCTCCTCATCAATGTTTCTCACTCTCCCCCTTTGACATCAATGGAAAAGGGTGTCTCTCATTGGGGATGTTTCCCATGTATTCATGCATCTATTATTTATCTCTATTTCTATTGGATTACTGAGATGGGGGTGAATCGGTAATAAATCTTTTTTTAATCCTATTAACCACAATATGTAAGTGTTATTATCTTTATGATCAATATACCATTATCATTCAACAATTTCAGAGTAAATAAACCATGAACAATGAATAATCATACACATACACAGTACACCAATATTTTTATGTGGAAACCCAATGCAAGAGAAAACCACTGAGTGTTTTTTCTTATACGTATTTAAGAATTACATTCATTGGAAGCACCAACTTCCTTTGCTCTCCAGCTGCAACTGGAAGGAGGCTCCAACTCCCTATATTTTCAGGCTACAACCTCAGGGAAGCTCCAAATCCCCACTTCTCTAGGTACAACCAGAAGGAGGCTATAGACCCCTATGCTTTTTGGCTACAACAGGAAGGTGGCTACAACCACCTATCCTTGCCCCATCTAACTGCCCTAAAATATAAGTGTCAAATGATGAAACCACTGCCACACTGTCATTGTGAGATATACCACTATAAACGTGTACCAACCTGTAACCAACTTGTGCATGTACTCATCATGTACCAACAAAACCCAATAGGTACGTGACCTGTATATTCTACAGCTCGTGTACGTACATGCCTTGCCTATACTGCATCCTGCGTATGTACGTGGCCTATCTATATTGTATCCTACATACACCTTCAGAAAGATATGGTTTTGAAATTTTCTAAAACTTCAAACACTATGATACCTCTATTACATCAACCTGCAACCTATCATTATGTCTTATCTGTAGTTGTGCCCTAAGCATACATCATCTTATACATTCCTTAACCAAATGCATCTATGTCCCTCTAGTCATGTGCCATACATGTGTGTATAATCATGAACAAGTGTAATAATCCTCACATGGACTAGACATCAAACCCTTACTAATATGCAGCCTCACACCATACAAACAACTTCACAACCAAAACCCTCAAACATGTACCAAGAAATACAACTATGTTTCAACACTTGAACCAACAAGATGAACCAACGAATAATACCAACATACCCATGTTGTATTTCTATAGATCTAGCTCATACCATAAGTTCCATACAACCAACACCCTCTCCAGGGAAAAAACTCAAACTCCCATAACCATATTTCATGAAGACAATAATATCCAACTACACATAAGAATATGGCATACCTTTAGAATCTGTAGATAGATTTGTTGCACATGATCACTGTAGACCTTCCTAGGAGCTTGCTTTCAGACTCTGAAAACCTGGCACCCTCAGTAACTCAAGCTTTCATGGATTTTCCCACATGTACACACCTTTTTATATTGTCATCTTGCGTATGTACGCACCCTTCTCTACTACAGCCCATGTAGACCTCAAAAACTAGGGTTTTTTTAGTATTTCTACAATTCTAAAACTTTTGTTGTCAACCCTTCTTGCTACCTCAAACTTGTGTAACTTCATATGTATCAATGAGTACTTGCAATAAACCTTACACAGTAATAGATATTCAATGTTCTCAATAGGTGCTCATAGGAGAGGCTTGCTCTCTTATTTATACTTCCATGTAGCTTCCTCAAGGGGTTACCTTCTAACAAACTTAACCCAACTTCCTTCTTTTTAGGGCTAACCCACTTCTAACCACTTGTCCACTTATAACCATTTTATCCATAAATAGTAAACTCTCCAATTCTAGTTGCAACTAATTTATTTTTAATGATTTTCGTATTGCAACAACTTAACCCATGATTAACTCCTAGTTTCACCCATTATGACTAGTCAACTTCTTCTAGGAGTTTCTAGAACAATTTGACTTCTTTGACCTTCTAGGGGCTTCTAGATAACTAAAGAGGTTTCTCCAACTTCACAAGGCCATAACTCTCTAACCGTGAGGAGTTATGTGGCGTTCCACATATCACTGGAAATGGAATGACATGTACTATCCATATAGAATAGTCTTACCTGCAAATATATTAATATTCATACCATTATAAATCAAACAATATTAAGTCCCTTAACCCTACTATTGGAGCTACCAAAATTTTATACTGGACTTACTTCAAGGGTTGACATCAATCACAACCACCCCAATTAATAAACAATCTCCCCCTTTGGCATTGTTGGAAACACTATTATGCAACATTGAATTCATATCGCCCATGATCCCTCTATGACCATCGCTCCCCCTATAAATGTGCCTTTATTCTCTCTCTCCAAGCATCTAATTCTCTATCCATGCATCTGATGAATCTCTCCCGCTTTGAAATCAATGGAAAAGGTAACCTCCCATATGGGTTTCTCCCCCTGACTGAACTCTTCCTGAAATGACTCCCCCAAATTGAATTGTCCTCTTTATGGTTATTCCTGATGTAAATATAAGACATATAACATAATCATTCAAAATAATTCATTTTGGAGTAGAAATTACTCCTAGTCTATGTCGAAGATACTCAAAATCTTCCCTTGGAAGTGGTTTTGTAAAGATATCTGCAACATGTTCTTTTGTTCCCACATATTCAACTCTAATTTTATTTATTTCGACAACCCCATTCTTTTTAGGTGTCCTAGCAATGAACAATTTCCTTTTTATTCCATGCTTGCTATAGAAATCCATAAATTCCTTTGAAGTAAACTCTCCTCCATTATCATATCTCAAACATTTTATTTTTGAATCCATTTCATTTTCAACCATTTCCTTGTATACCTTGAAGTTCTCAAATGATTTTGACATCTTCCTGAGAAAACAAACTACATGCATCCTTGTATAATCATCAACCAATTACATAAAATATTCCTCACCTTTTAAACCCATTTTTCTAGTTAGTCCAACTAGATCAGTATGCACAATTTCTAGCAGTCTTGTTGTGGAGTATTCCTTTGATTTGAATTTGGTATTTGTTTTCTTTCCTTGTTGACAATGCTTGCATAATTTGTTGTTTGGCTTCGTGATCTGGGGCATTTCTCTAACTGCTTCCTTTGTGTTGACTTTGACTAGGTTGTCAAACTTTATGTGACACATCCTTCTATTCCATAGCCAAACTTCATTTTCCTTTCCTAGACAACACTTTTCATTTCCAATTTCACTTAATACATATATGTTGCTTGAAGTTCTTACAGTTGTTGCAACCAATCTTCTTGAACCTGCTTTTATTATCTCGCACTTATGTGAACCAAACACAAGTTTGTGACCTTGGTATTGCATTTGAATTACACTTAGAATATTATGTTTCATATCTTCCACTAGTAGAACATTTTTTTCCTTGGTATCCTTGTTTCCAATTCTAATTGCGCCTCTTCCAATTATTCTAGTTGAGTCATCGTTTCCAAAAGAGATTGATCCATCTCTTTCCTTTCTAAATGTTAGAAACATGTTCTCATCACTTGTCATGTGCTTTGAGCATCCAGTGTCAATATACCAACCATGTTTATTGTGTTTATCTTGTACAACAAGTGTGAATTCTTCATTGTTATATTGATTCTACTTTCTTATCCATATTCTTTGTTGAGGTTCCTGACTATGACTATTGTCATTTTGTTGCGATTATCTAGGAGGGATTTTCATTCTACAATATTTGGCCATGTGTCCAAAGTTGTTGCGCTTGTATAATTCCACTTCAGTGCTCAAGGATTCAAACCTGTTGTAATTTCTTCTCTATATTTCACTAGGCCTTCTCAGATAACCATTTTGTGCATGACTTTCAAAGTTGTTTCTGTTTCTGCTATTTTCTCTACAATTTATAGCTTTATGTCCAAAATTATTACATGAATAACATAAACCAAAAAATATAGTTTGATACCTAGGAGTTGAAGATCTTCTGAAAGGAGTCACTCTTCTGAATCCTTCTTCTTCTTTAGGCCTACTTGTTTCTGATTGTCATTGATTCGGAAATATGAATCTTCTAGGTGGAGGAGTGTCCCTGTGATCTTCCTTGTAAAAATTCTTGTATCCTCTGACTGTCATTGAATAGCTTCTTGGATGTGTTTCTTGATCTATTTTTTGGATCTTGATCCCTTTTTCTATCTAATTGTATTCAAGTCCGTACTTGTCGTGATTTTTCCTTTGACCGTTGATAATATCATCCAAAAATTTTGCGTTGTTCTGCATGTTTTTCAGATGAAAATCTTTTCTCAATGTGACAATATTTGCTTCCAAATTTCCAATGATCCGATCTCTTTCTTCTAACCATTATTTGAATGATTCTTCAATTATTTTGTCTTCTTCAACTTGAATTTTTAATTTGGTGATCATTTGTTCTAGTTCTTCAGAGTTGGAACTTTGATATTCCTCTTTTCTTTTTAGTTCTTCCTGTAGTGACTTGTTTTTCTTCTTTTCCCTTTTTATAACTTCTATGGCACTCATCAACTCTTCTATGTAGTCAAATTTTGCCTCTTCATATTATTCTTTGGTTCCTTCTTCATCATAATCTTCTACTTCCATGAATAGAACCCTTTCTATCTCACCTCCACTGTCTTCATCTTTGGCTGATGAGGTGCTATCTTCTTTTGAGCAAAATATTTTCTTGAAGAATTTATTTTTGGTTTTCTTTCCTTTGTAATTTTTTTTTCTATTTGAATCATCTTCTTCATTTATTTTCTTTTTTCTTATGGGGACATTTGTTAGCAAAATTACCAATACCATCACAATTAAAAAAAATCAATGGAATCTTACCTCTACATTTGTCGCCGGTTCCCTTTTTCAGTCTTCTTAAAGAGTTGGATACTTATTCATCGTCTTTTGAGATGTCACTGTTGCTGCTATCTTCTTTTTCCTTTTTCTTACCCTTTTTCTTTGACTTCTTGGATTCTTTGAATGCTACATCTTTTGTAACTGGATTCTCCTATTCAATTCTCGTTTCACAGGCAGTGAAAATTCCATGTAGTTCATACATGCTTATTGAATCCAAATATGTTCTTTCTTCTAGTGCTGATATCTTAGGATCAAATATCATTGGAAGAGATCTTAGTACCTTTTGAACAATTATAGATTCATAAAATTCTTCTCCCAATCCTCTGATTGCATGCAATGTTTCATCAACTTGTAAGAAGTAAGATGCAATATTCTCATCTTCCTTCATTTTTAGGTGTTCAAATTGACCTCTGTAAGTTTGAAGCTTTGTTTCCTTGAATTTTTCATGTCCTTCATAAACATTCTGAAGTTTGTCCCAAATTTCCTTTATGGAGATGCAATGCATAAATTTGACATATATCGAATCACCAAGACCATTCAGAAGTTCATTTTCGGTTTTTTGAGTTATTTAGACTAAGTTTCCTTTTGTTTTCATTTGTTGGCGGAACTGTTGGTTCTTTATATCCATCTACAACTTATTGATAAACCTCAAATCCTTGTCCTTGTACGTACGTTTTCATCCTTCTACTCCAAAATGCATACTTTTTCCATCAAACTGTGGTATTCCATTTTTACACATATTGTTGCTCTCCATGATCTACACTTCAGTGGTTAAACTGATTTCTGAAGGAACCTACTTTGATACCAATTGTTTGATTACTAAGAGCGGGGGTGAATCAACAATAGATATTTTTTTAATCCTTTTCACCACAGTGTGTTAGTGTTATTTATCTTTATGATCAATATACCATTATCATTCAACAAGTGCAGAGTAAATAAACCATGAACAATGAGCAATCATACACATAAACAATACACCAATATTTTTATGTGGAAACCCAATGCAGGAGAAAACGATGAAATGTTTTTTCTTATATGTCTTTAAGAATTACATTCATTGGAAGCACCAACTTCCTTTGTTCTCCAGCTGCAATTATAAGGAGGCTTTGAACCCCTATATTCTCATGCTACAGCTTGATGGAAGCTCCAACTCCCCAATTCTCTGGCTACAACCAGAAGGAGGCTACAACCCCTATGTTCTCTGGCTAGAACCACCTATCATTTCCCCATCCAACCGCCCTGAAATATAAGTGTCAAATGATGAAACCACATCCACACTGTCACTATGAGATATAACACTGTAAACTTGTACCAACCTGTAACCAACATGTTCCTATATGCAACATGTAACAACAAAACCCAACAGGTACGCGACCTATATATGTTGTAGCTCGTGTATGTACATGCCCTATCTTTACTGTAGCCTACATGTGTACATGCCTTGTCTATACTGCAGCTTGTGTACACCTTTAGAAAGCTATGGTTTTCACCTTTTCAGAAACTTCAAACACTTTTATACCTCTGTCACATCAACCTGCAACTTGTCACTATGTATTATCTGTAGTTGTGCCATGTGCATACATCATCTTATACATTCCTTGACCAAATGCATCTATGTCTCTCTAGTCATGTTCCATACATGTGTGTACAATCATGAACAAGTGTAATAATCCTCACATGGAATAGACATCAAACCTTTATTGGTATGTAGCCTCACACCATACAAACAAATTCGCAACCACTTCACAACCAAAACCCTCAACCATGTACCAAGAAATACAACTATGTCTCAACACTTGAACCAACAAGATGAACCAATGAATAATATCAACATACTAGTGTTGTATTTTTTTAGATCTATCTCATACCATAAGTTCCATACATCCAACACCCTCTCTATGGAAAAACCTCAAACTCCCATAACCATATCTCATGAAGACAACAATATCCAACTACACATAAGAATATGACATACCTTTTGAATCGGTAGATAGATCTATTGTACATGATCATTGTAGGCCTTTCTGAGAGATTTCTTTCAAACTCTGAGAACCTGGAACCCTCAACAACTCAATATTCCATGGATTTTCCCACATGTACATGCCATGTTATACTGTCATCCCGCATACTTATGCACCCTTCTCCACTACAGCCCACGTACACCTAAAAAACTAGGGTTTTTCCGATATTTCTACAATTCTAAAACTTTCATCATCAACCCTTCATGCTACCTCAAACTTGTGTAACATCAAATATATCAAGGAGTACCTTCAATAAACCTTACACAATAATAGATATTCAATGTGCTCAATGGGTACTAATAGGATATCCTTGCTCTCTTATTTATACTTCCATGTAGCTTCCTCAAAGGGTTACTTTCTAACCAACTTAACCCAACTTCCTTCTTTTTAGGGATAACCCACTTCTAACCACTTGTCCACTTATATCCATTTTATCCATAAATAGTAAACTCTCCAATTCTAGTTGCAACTAATTTATTTTTAATTATTCTATTATTGCAACAACTTAACCCATTATTAACTCCAAGTTTCACCCATTATGACTAGTCAACTTCTTCTAGGAGTTTCTAGAAAAAATTGACTTCTTTGACCTTCTAGGGTTTTCTAGATAACTCAAGAGGGTTCTCCAACTTCACAAGGCCATAAATCTCTAACCATGAGGAGTTATGTGATGTTCCACATATCACCAGAAATGGCATGACATGTACTATCCATATATAATAGTCTTACCTACAAATATACTAATATTCATACCATTATACATCAAACAAGATTAATTCCCTTAACCATACTATTGGAGATACCGAAATTTTCTATCAGACTTGCTTCAAGGGTTGAAATCAATGAAAACCAACCCAATTAATCATCATTTTCCATGCCTTTGTTATTTCTCTTCACATGTTTCTCTCCTAATATTCATCTTCTCTTGTGGCTTTCCCTAAAAGTATACCTTCTCTAAACAATCCTTCTCTGACTTCATGCACTTGACTCTTACTCTTATGATCTTTCTCTTTCTCTTCCTTTGACATCATGGGAAAAAGGGTAATTCTCCTTTGTTTTCTCTCTCCCCCTGTAACCTGTTTGCAAGCCTCTACTTTCTCTTCATGGTGCTTCCTTGTGTAAAACTCTGATGGATATGAGAAGCATTCAAAAATATTCTTTAGTTTTATTCTTCAAGTATTTTGCATCTCTCTCCCTTTCTACATGCTATTGACATTCCTTTCTAAATCTCTTTATGATTTCTCTTCCCTTGAATTCTCTGAAACATGTCGTGTATCAATGTAGGGCTACCTGTAAATGTTTCTTTTCCTCTCTTCTAGTGCTTGCTAATTGTCCATTGGTGCTTCCTCTTGTAACTCTCTGACATATATAAAAATCATTCTTTAGTTGATTTCTTCATTCACTTTTCATGTTCACTTGACCATACTGATCAATGATTTTCTTATGATGATTTATCTTATGTTGACGGTTTCTCTTTCCCTATTTTGTTGTTCCTTTCACTGCTTTCATTTTTGTGACCAACTAATTCCAACCGATTCCACTAATTCCAATTGTAAATACATTGTTATGCATCTTCTCTGACCCGTGTTATATGTACCTTCTAAGTATCCATCTCTGTCCAGATGTCGCACATTGTCCATAAATTTGCTACTCAATTGTCCACAATGTTGACCCATCTATAATTGTACTATCATGAAGGCTTCATGGCTGCAACTGATCATCACATATTCTCGTTTCTTCAAACTGAATAAAGTGTATCCACTAGTCTTCTCTATCGACAAATCAAACTATGCATGTCTAGAACAACCTGTATAGAAGATATATCTGCATGAATACATACATGGAAAACAATCATAATCTTTTGTCAATGTAACTATCAATGGATACCTACATGGGGACACTACTTCTCAGCTAATCAATCTGTCATTATGTAATTTTTCTATCTGACTACTCTGAATCTGTGTCTACAAATACTTATGTTGGCATGTTTACAGGAGGAGTGTGTTTGTCATTGATGGAAATAACAAAAGCAATGATGGCATATTGGTAGCATTAATGGAAAAAAGGAAAGAAGAGATGATAGCATCGGGAATGACTAGACCATGAGAAATTTTTTTCTACAAGATTAGGAGGACGAGCACCGGGCACAGTGTTGGAGTTTTCAGATAGCCATTATCATGAAGGTCGCAAGGAGCGTGCACCGGATTCCATAGAATCTATGAGTTTGCAAAGGGAATCAAGCTCAGGAGGGATAGAGGATTGGAAGAGTTCAGAGGAAGGATGAAGGTCGAAGTCACCTCGTGGAGTTAAGATCAGAAGGGTTGACATCGAGTTATTTGGCAAGGAGCCATTGATAATCTCGAAGGATAGTAGAGATCCCTGGAGAGAAGAAGAAATATTATCCCTGGGTTGTTAGATCMAGTGGAGTTGCAAGGAGGATAAGTCGAGGAGTCATTCAACACTCCAAAGCTGTGAATCAAGCTCAGGAGTTTGCAAAGGGAATCAAGCTCAGGAGGGATAGAGGATTGGAAGAGTTCAGAGGAAGGATGAAGGTCGAAGTCACCTCGTGGAGTTAAGATCAGAAGGGTTGACATCGAGTTATTTGGCAAGGAGCCATTGATAATCTCGAAGGATAGTAGAGATCCCTGGAGAGAAGAAGAAATATTATCCCTAGGTCGTTAGATCCAGTGGAGTTGCAAGGAGGATAAGTCGAGGAGTCATTCAACACTCCAAAGCTGTGAATTCAACACACAAATCGAGAAATCGGAGATAGGAGAAGAGAAAAATCACGAAGTTGGAGTTCATGAAGGTGATCACAACCGTTGATCAAGGAATGTCATGGGCCATTGATCTAATGCAAGCGCAAGTTCAGGAATCGAAGAAAGGAGGTGTTCTAACTTCCAACTTCATGAGTCACGAAATCTCCAAGTGCAAAGAAAAGATATGGACTATCAATCGAGGAATGTCATGAGCCATTGATCTGGCATGACGAAGTTTGGAGTTAAGGAGCTTGGACTTCGAAGAATGGAGGAGAGATAACTCACAAGATCGTGAAACATGAAGTCGCGAAGAACTTTTTTGATTGGCATGTGGTCACATCCAGAGGTCACGTGGAGAGAAACTTAGCACCTTTGTGAATATAATCCAACGGTGCAGATTAAATAGACAATTTGATCGAAGGGTTATTATTTTCACTTTGTGATTTCTTGACCAGTTATGATTCAGTTATACCAACTGAATCAATTTTCTTGGCGTTAGAGATTCGTAGTGTAACAGATCAGATGAATCATTGTTCTTGGGCGTTGGATATTCGTATCGTAACAAATTAGGAGAGAAATAATAAAAGAAAAAGGCAGTGACTAAGTGAGGTTGGCTATTTTCTTGGCAAAATGAGTTGAATTGTATGTAATAAAAATTATAGTATGAACAGAGTGAGAACAAATTCAGAGATGAAGAATAGAAGCGGGACAAAGTAGAAATGGTGAAAAGAGTAGAATGTACAAGAACCTAACAGCATGTGAAGAATAGAGAAAGTGTAGATGAAAAGAGACAGCTAGTGGATCCAAGCATGAACAGAAAGAAGAAGAGAAGAATTGAAGAACAAATAAAAAATGGTAAGAATTGACATATATGTATTGTTGTAAGTTATCATTCAAGCAAATATTTATAATCAGGGTGATAGGGAGGTGCTAGGGGGACTGTTGTCCTCAGAGTTTCAAGTGGGTGCTTGAACACAGGGAGTTGTTGCTTCCATCTAGTCGTAGCCAGAAAAACCAGGGTGGTAGGGTGGTGCAAGGGAGAACCATTGTTCTCTATTATACAGGTTGGTTCATGTGTGACTGGAAGTTGGTGCTTCCATCCAGTTGGTGTTGGAACACTTAGGGAGTTGGTGCTTCCTTCTAGTGGGTGCTAGAGAAACAAAAGAGTTGGTGCTCTCAACAAGTTACAACTTGTTAAAGAAGAGGTTGTAGCCTCATTTTGAGTTGGTTCTCAAAGAAAGATGATGTATAGAATTTAAAAGACTGCCTATCATTCTAAGAAGAAGATTTTTTCTCCCTTTATGGGTTTCCTCGTGAATATGTGTCTCTGTGTATATCATATGTGTGATTGATGTTTGTTATTTTTTTTGTTCATGTCTTGCATAGTCTTGATGATCACTTGGAGAAGATTAATAATATTTTAATAGGCATAAGCTTGTTTAAGCACAGTGACAATTGATTCCCCCCCCCCCCCCCTTCTCAATTGTCTTAGTAATGTCAGCAATTGGTATCAGAGCAGGTTTCTTTTATTTAAAGGTAGATATGTAAGCTTAAACATGACAAGTCATGAAGGGAATTCAACCAATAAGCCTCCACTGTTTGATGGAAAAAAATTTTCTTTCTGGAAAGTTAGAATGAGAACATACATTATGGTCTTAGGTGTTGATGTTTGGGATGTAGTAGAGACTAGATATACAAAACCTGTTGTGCTAGCTTCCAAAGATGATAAGCTATAATTTAGCTTCAATGCAAAGGAAATGAATGCTATCTTGAGTGGACTTGTTAAAGCTAAGTTTGTAAAGTTGATGCATCTTGAATTTGCCAAAGAGATGTGGGATAAACTTATTAGCAGTTATGAATGAAATGAGAAAGTAAAAGGTGCCAAACTTCATACATATAGATTGAAATTTGAACAACTAAAGATGAATGAGGATGAAATAGTTAGTAAATATTTTTTAAGAGTTGAGTAGCTTGTAAATTCCATTAAGGTTCTTGGTGAGAAAATTGAAGAAGCATTTTTAGTTCAAAATATTTTAAGATCTCTTCCTGATAGATTTAATCCAAAAGTTTCTGCAATAGAAGAATTGAATGATCTTAAAATTCTGCCTATTGATCAACTCCTAGGAACTTTGACTTCTTATGAAATGAGGATTAGTAAACATAAATCCATCACTAGAGAAGCATATTTTAAAGAAGACAAGAATGTTGATTCGGAATTAGATGATATTGAGGAAAAAATTGTGAGAAGGTTAAATAAAAGGATCAGGCAAATACCTAGGAAAGATGCCATTTAAATGTTTTAACTATGGAAAGATAGGTCACTTTGCATCTAAGTGTCCACACAAGAAGAAGTACCAAAAC
This sequence comes from Picea engelmannii, assembly GCA_009831015.1. Lineage (NCBI taxonomy): Eukaryota > Viridiplantae > Streptophyta > Pinopsida > Pinales > Pinaceae > Picea > Picea engelmannii. Next base: position 186,421 of record ML786238.1, on the reverse strand, counting down.
TTTGAAGGTGAAGAGAAGTACAAATCCAAGAGATTTGGTAAAAAGAAAATTCTATGTCTAAACAATGATGACTCTTTAGGAGACACAGATAGTCACTCTTCTTGTGAATATAAGGTTAATGACTTTATTCTTATGGCCAAAGAGGATTATGATAATAAAATCATAGGAAGTTATGTTAATGATGAATAAGTTGTGGTTGATATGGAAGGTGAACTAATCAGTGATTTAGAAGAGATTGACAGACTCAGACTTAAGAAGAGAAAACAAAAAAGGTTGTTGATGCAGTTTGAAAAGAATGGTAAAATAATTGATGAAGACTTTGCCTTGCTAAAAGTGGAGTTAGAAGAGGCAAAGAAAATAGAGGACATTCTAAAACAACAGTTATCAGAGAAGAAAGAAAGATGTGAAGCCTTGGAAGAAGATGTAGTAAAAACCAAAAAAGAGATGGAGAATTTTAAGGCATTGTATCACCAAAATCTATCAAGTATTAAAGCCTTAGAAGGATTAGCCACCATTTTGAATCAGCAAAGTAATCCAAAGTTGAAAATTGTTTTGGGTTATAAAGAAGGATCAAGTAGTAATCATCTAAGTAATAAAGAATCCATCATGTTCGTCAAATATACAATCATTGAAAACCACAAATATGCAGAAACAAAGGGAGATAATCAGCTGCCAAGGAGAAGTGAAGGAAAATGTACCAGAACTGAATCTGTAGAACAAATAAATATTACACCCTCTACTCAAGGAAATCATCAACATGGAAGAAATCGACCTGCTCAAAGGAGACAATCATTTTCTAGGTACAAATAATTTTTTTATGGATATTGTTTTTTCTGCTCTAATTTTGGTCACAAAGCTGTAAATTGTTCTTTAAGATTTAGATATGAGCAATCAAGATACTCAAGGAATAAATATCTGCCACAAAAAAGATCATGACATCCAAGTAACAAACAACCACAGACTGCAAATCATGTGATGGCTAGGAAAAATACGCAAGTTAACCATAACAATCGTTATGATCCTTTATTCAATGAACTAGAATGTTACACCTGCCATAATTATGGACATAAAGCTACAGACTCTCACTTAAAGAACTATAAGCCAGATTTAAATCCCTCTACTGAAAATGTAAAGGTTTGGAAGAAGAAAGAAGATGACAAGTGTGGATTAGTGTTGTCAGCCCAAAGACAAAAAAATCCCCAGTATATTGACAGTGGATGTTCCAAACATATGGCTGGAGACAAAAGTAATTTTTTGTCTCTAAGTGAAAGAAAATCAGGGAATGTAACTTTTGGAAATGATGCACCAGGAAAAATCGAAGGTAAAGGAATGGTAAGTCTAAGTAATGGAAAAGGAAAATCTCAAGATGTGTTGTTGGTAGATGGTGTGAAACATAATCTGCTTAGTTTCATTCAAGTTTGTGACAAAGAATGTGAAGTTTTTTTCATTTCTAAATGTTGTAAAATACAATCTGTGAACTCAGGACAGTTGAATGCAAAAGGCATAAGAACAAAAAACAATGTCTATGTTTTGAAAGAAGATAAATATGAATGTCACTTAAGTAAGTATGATGAAAGTTGGTTGTGGCATAGGAGACTTGGACACCTAAATTTTGATCTTCTAATCAAACTAAGAAACCATGGGGCAGTAAAATATCTTCCAAAGATATAAAATCCATATGATTCTGTATGCAAACCTTTCCAAATAGGAAAGCTTACTCAGACACAATTTAAATCTAACTTTACTTCAATAGAAAAACCTCTTCAATTAGTACATATGGATTTATGTGGACCATCAAGGAAGGATGGTACAAGAAAAGAAAACCATTTCATGTTGATTATTGATGATTATTCTAGACTAACATGGGTTGCCTTTCTGAAGGAAAAATCTGAAGCATTTGAAAAATTCAATGTGTTTAAGGCTCTGACTGAGAATCAAACAGAAAAAATATTGAAGGTGATAAGGTATGATAGAGGAGGATAGTTTAGTTCAATGGAATTCAAAGAGTTTTGTGATAAACATGGGATCAAAAGAGAGTATACTATTTCAAGGACTCCACGGAAATATGGAGTAGTTCAGAGGTAGAATAGATTAGTTCAGCAAATGGAAATATCAATGATGAATGAAAGGAATATTTCTCAGACATATTGGGTAGAAGAAATTCATAAAACTATACATATTCTTAACAAAGCTCATCTCAGGCCACAAAGTGGCAAGACTCCTTATGAACTATGGTTTGGAAGACTTGCTTCAATCAAGCATTTTAAAGTCTTTGGGAGTAAGTGTTATATCAATAATAATGATGAAAATCTTGTCAAATATGATGACAGGACTGATGAAGGTATATTCTTATGGTATTCTACAAACAATAAAGGATACAGATGTTATAATAAGAGGTTGCCTAAAATGGTTGATTGTATTGAAATAAAAGTTGATGAAGAAATCCCGCTACGAAATGTAAGCAGTATTGAACCAACCACAGAGGATATAGTTGAAGTTGAAGATGAACAAGTCCAAGAATTAGAAAGAGAAGACTCTGAGTCAGATGAAGATACAAATACTCAAGAAGACTCAAATCAGCAGACAGAAAAAAAAACCACCTCTCAGAATTGTTAGAAAGAATCATCCTAAAAAATAGATAATTGGTGATATGAATAAAGGAGTTCATACAAGAAGGAAATTGAATCAAGACTCAGAACAATATCATATTTCTTTCCTATCTATGTTTGAACCTAAAAAATTTTATGAAGCCAATAAGCATGACGATTGGATTAGAGCTATGAATGAAGAGCTTGATCAGATTGAGAAGAACAACACTTGGGAGCTTATTCCTAGACATGAAGATAAGAATGTAATAGGCTCCAAATGGGTGTTCAAGAATAAAATGAATGAAAAAGGACAAATTTTTAGGAATAAAGACAGATTGGTTTGTAAAGGGTATGCACAAGTTGAAGGACAAGATTTTAATGAAACCTTTGCACCAGTGGCAAGATTAGAAGCCATCATAATGTTTCTTGCCTATGCATGTCATAAGAACTTTAAAGAATATCAAATGGATGTTAAGTCAACATTTATTAATGGAGATCTAGAAGAAGAAGTATATATGGAGCAACCTAAAGGATTTTCACTGACAGATAATCCTGACTATGTATGTAAGTTGAAAAAAGCATTATATGGACTGAAACAGGCACCATGAGCCTGGTATTATAGACTGGAAAAATTTCTACAGGACAAAGGGTTCAAGAAAGGTATTGTTGACAATAATCTATACATTAAGTCTGAAGGTGATGATTTATTAGTTTTTTTGGTTTATGTAGATGACATTATATTTGGATGTACTAATAACTCTTATGTTCAGTGGTTTGTGAATTCTATGCAAACTGAGTTTGAGATGTCTATGATAGGAGAATTGTCATATTTTCTTGGTTTACAAACCAATCAGAGTTCTACAGGGTTATTTATCTCTCAATAAAAGTATTTGAAAGATATGTTGAATAATTTTCAGATGGAAGGTTCCTCTCATGTTAGTACACCTATGGTGGTTGGTTGCAAGCTCAGTAAAGATGATATTTCACCTGATGTTGATCAAAGAACATATTGATCAATGATAGGAAGTCTTTTGTACATCACATCATCCCATCCTGATATAATGCAAGTTGTTGGAATGGTAGGTTGTTATCAGTCTGCTCCTAAACAAAGTCATTTAGCATCTATCAAAAGGATATTCAAATATTTGCAGAGCACAATGAATTATGGTCTTTGGTATCCTAGAAATAAAAAATTTCAATTAACTGCATATTCAGATGTTGATTGGGAAAATGTTTTTGGATGAGAGAAAGAGAACAAGTGGAGGTGCATTCTTCTTAGGTGATTCGTTAGTAGCATGGCTTAGTAAGAAGCATGGATCTATTTATTTATCAACTACAAAGGAAGAGTACATTGCTACTGCTACTCGTTGCACTCAAATATTATGGATGATACAAAATCTTGCAAATTTGAAGGTAACTTATACTAATCCAATTCCACTTCATTGTGATAACACCAATTCCATTAATGTCTCAAAGAATCCTATTCTTCATTCAAAGACTAAGCATATACCAATAAAATACCATTTTCGTAAAGAGCAGGTTACAAACAGAGTGGTTCAGCTAAATTACATTCCTTCCACAGACCAGATAACTGATATCTTTACTAAACCCTTAACCAAGACACCATTTGAATATCTCCGTCAGAAGCTGGGTGTCATTCCTTCTCTCACCTAAGAGAGTCCATCCTGTCAGGGGGAGTATGTGTTGGTTCAATATCTGATACCTCTGAAAAGTACTATAACAGCTCAGGGGGAGCATGTTTTCTTTAACATTGATGTCAAAGGGGAGAAAAGGTGTGGTCTGGATGCTACAGTTGGAGGTCTAAGTAGAATAGTGCAGTCTTTCAGGGTTGCCATCAATGCCAAAGGGGGATATTGTTGGCATGTTTACAGGAAGAGTGTGCTTGTCATTGATGGCAAGAACAACAACGACGATGGAATATTGGTAGCATTGATGGCAAACATGAAAGTAGATATGATAGCATTGGAAATGACTAGACCATGAGAAATTGTTGTCTAAAAGCTCAGGAGGATGAGCATCAATCACAATGTTGGAGTTTCCATATAGCTAGAGGTTATCATGAAGGCCACAAGGAGCGTGCACAAGATTCCTTAGAATATATGAGTTTGCATATGGAATCAAGATCAGGAGGGATGGAGGATTGGAAGAGTTCAAGGAAGGACGAAGGTCGAATTCACCTCGTGGAGTTAAACTCGGAAGGGTTGATGCCGAGTTATTTGTAAAGGATCCATCGATAATCTTGAAGGACGGTAGAGATCCCTGGAGAGAAGAAGAACTATTAGTCGTGGGCCATTAGATCCAGTGGAGTTGTAAGGAGGATAAGCCCAGGATTCATTCAACACTCCAAAGATGCAAAGTAATCTTGGTTGTCCATTGAGGCGGGACATGTGGTGAGAGATCAGTATTGCGTTGATTCACAAATTTGGAAATTAGATATAGGACAATCGAAAACTCGTGAAGTCCAAGTTCACAAAGGTGTTCACATTCGTTGATCAAGGAATTTCGTGGGTCGTTGATTTGACGCAAGCACAAGTTCAAGAATCGAAAAAAGGATGTTTTCTAACCTCCGACATCACGAGTTTTGAAATCTCGAAGTGAAAAGAAGAGATATGGATCATCGATCGAGGAATGTCGTGGGTCGTTTATCTAGCATGACTAAGTTCGGAGTTCGGGAGCTCGAACTTCGAAGAATGGAGGAGAGATAACTCACAAGATCGCGAAACACAAAGTCATGAAGAACCTTTTTGATTGGTGTGTGGTCATAGCCAGAGGTCACGTGGAGAGGAAATTATCGCCTATGGGAATATAATCCAACGATGTAGATTAAATAGACAATCTGATCAAAGGGTTACTGTTTTCACTTTGTGATTTCTTGACCAGTTACGATTCAGTTATACTAACTGAATCATTGTTCTTGGTGTTAGAGATTCGTAGTGTAATGAATCAGTTGAATCATTGTTCTTGGGCATTGGAGATTTGTAGCGTAACGAATTAGGAGAGAAAGCATAAAAGAAAAAGGAAGTGACTAAGTGAGATTGGTTGTTTTCTCGGAAAAATGAGTTGAACTGTATGTAATGAAAATTATAGTATGAAAAGAGTGAGAACAAACTCAGAGATGAAGAACAGAAGTGAGACATAGAAGAAATGGTGAAAAGAGCAAAATGTACAAGAACCTAACAACATGTGAAGAATAGAGAAAGTGCAGATGAAAAGAGACAGCAAGTGGAACCAAGCATGAAAAGACAGAAGTAGATCAGAATTGAAGAACAAAGAAGAAATGGTAAGCATTGAAATCTCTGTATTGTTGTAAGCTATCATTCAATAAAATGTTTATAATCAGGGTGGTAGGGAGGTGCTAGGGAGGACTGTTGTCCTCAAAGTTTCAAGTGGGTGCTTGAACACAGGGAGTTGTTGCTTCCATCTGGTCGCATCTAGAAAAACCAGGGTGGTAGGGTGGTGCGAGGGAGAACCATTGTTCTTTGTTATATAGGTTGGTGCATGTGTGACTAGAAGTTGGTGCTTCCATCCAGTTGGTGTTGGAACACTTAAGGATTTGGTGCTTCCTTCTAGTGGGTGCTAGAGAAACAAGAGAGTTTGTGCTCTCAACAAGTTGCATCTTGTTAAAGAAGAGGTTGTAACCTCATTTTGATTTGGTGCTCAAAGAAATATGATGTACAAAACTTAAAAGATTGCCTATCATTCTAAGAAGAAGAGGTGTTCTCCCTTTATGGGTTTCCTCATGAATATTTGTCTCTGTGTATATCATATGTGTGATTGATGTTTGTTATTTTTGTTGTTCATGTCTTGCATAGTCTTGATCATCACTTGGAGAAGATTAAGAATATTTTAATAGGCATAAGATTGTTTAAGCACAGTGACAACTGATTCACCACCCCCCTCTCATTGTCTTAGTAATTTCAATAACTTAAACCTTCTCAAAGGATGGTTCTTTGATCTATAGTAGCTACTACATCGACTCCCCAAGTTCAATATTCATATTCACTAGGAGTCTCCAAACCGAGTGGCTCAGAAACGTACTCGCTGTGATGCAGAGTAATATACCTCTTTGTCTCTAGACTCATCATCTTTATTAACTCTAACTTCTTCCTTTTTGTCTGTGGATTGATTTCGTTCTACAATTCCTGAAGGTACAATATCTTGGGCATGTTTTTCATTCACATGATCTTCTTTTCTTTCTTGTACTACTGCAAATCTTGCAATATCTAGGACCTGGTATTCATTCACCTGTTCTTCTTGTTTTTCATTTCTTCTCCAAACCTTTCTATATATGACATCTTCTGTTTTCCCTGTATATTTGTCTTCATCTTGTACTATTTCCAATCCTGGGAATATGACTTCCAGTTGACCTTTATTCATCCAATCTTCCTTTACTTGTTCTTGTTTTATTTTCCAAACCTTCTTATATCTAATATCAGTGTTCTTTTTCATAGAAGTATCCATCATGTTTCTACAATCACAAGCTATATGTCCATAATTGTGGCACTTGTAACATTCAATGTTGTGTGGGGTCACATAAGAATTTCTTGCTTGAACATTTCTTCCATAAGCCCTACAATCTACAACTTTATGTCCAAAGTTAGTACAATTAAAACAATGACCATAAAATAAATTTGCATACCTAGGAGTGAATGGTCTTCTTTGTGGTGTATTCCTTCTGAATTCCTACATTGGCTCATCACAATATTCTCTCATGTTTTTCCCTTCATCGTGATTGAAGCTCTTTGTGGCTTGAATGTGGAGGGTCATCTTGAAGATGTATTTCTATTATTTTTCTTTGATTATGGCTCACCATGATTCCTTCCTTTGAGTACTTCTACATAACTCTTACTCTTTTCTTCTTTCTTCTTTTTTTGCAACCTAGAGTGCTTCTCTTCAACATTCTCTAGTGATGATGTGGATGTTTCTGTATCTTCAACGTTCTTGTTGAGATTGATGATTTTGGCTCTCAATGTGACAACTTCTTCATCAAGCCTCTCAAACTCTTCTTATTTCTTCATCATCTTTATTCTTCATGACTTATTCTGTTCGTTTTTCTTATTCAATTTGGATCTTCAAGGGGATGATTTCATTTTCAAGTCTTCTTTCTTCTTGACCAAATTTTTCTTCAAGTTGATTTAAGTCCTCAATTCTTTCCTTAAGATGATCTGTCAAAATATTTTCTCTTTTCTCTGCTTCCTTTCTTTCAACTTCCAAACACTGCTTCTCTTCCATTGCTTCCTTTCTTAGTGCTACTATTTCAGCTTCCAAACACTACTTTTCTTCCATATGTTTCTTCAATCTTTCTAGCTTCTCTAGCTGAGATTTCAGTTTCACGATGACCTATTGGGATTCTTTGGAACATTCTTTAGAATTATTCTTGACTAATTGTTCCTCAAGTGATTGGTTCATCTTCCTTTCTTTTGTCAATTCGTCTAAAGCACTGATTAATTCTTCTTCAAGGTCTATTATGCCTTCTTCACAATCTTGTTCTTCTGAATCTGTTTGACATGATAAACATCTTTCTTCTTTTTTGCACCTTCATTTTATTTAATAGAATCTGACTCTATGATGGAATATTCCTTGGAATAGAGATTGTGTAACTTATCCCGAAGTTCTTTAGTTGATGAACATTTTCCAAATTTTTCTCTTACTGGATGAGGTAATCCTTCCCAGATGAAATCCATTGCTAGTTTGTTGTTTCTTTTCAATTCCTTCTTGGTTGCATCCTTTGTCTTCTTTGTAGTGGTGTATCCTGTAACAACTGAGTACCAAATATTATATCCCTGTTCCTATAAAAAAAATCATTTTGTTGCTCCACATCACATACTTCAGACCATTCTGACCATCAAGATTTTCTCTCTATGATCTTCCTTCCAGTGGTTAAATTGTTTTCTTAAAGTACCTTCTTTGATACCAATTGTTGGAATACTGAGAGGGGGGGGGTGAATCAATATGATCACTTTTACCACTTTTAACCACAAGTATATCATGAGCATATAAACATAACCAACATCAATTCAACAACATCACATCAAGTACATAGTACACCAGAATTTGCGTGGAAACCCAAATGGGAGAAAACCACGAAATGATTTCTTATATATATTAATAATACATTCATAGGAAGCACCAACTAGAAGGAGGAACCAACCCCATGATTTATAGGCACCAACCTCAAGGAAGATACAACTCCCTAAATTCTTTAGCTCCAACCAGAAGGAGGCTACAACCCCCTGATTCTCATGCTCCAACTTGAAGGAAGCTCTAACTCCCTTATTTCTCTAGCACCAACTAGAAGGAGGCTACAAACCCATTTCCTTGCCCTGTCATGACGCCCTGAAATATAAGTGTAGACCAACTATCACTACCAAAATCACTTCCAATGTCACTATCACCATCACATCAACCTATAACCTGTCAACCTGTCAGTGTATTCAACATGTCAGTGTATCCAACCTATCACTATATCCAGCCTGTCACTTTCAAATTGTCACTATATCCAACCTACCACTGTCAACCTATCACATCAACATGTCCAATGTGTCACTATCATGGATACTCAACCAGATCCTCTCACATGGATCATATACCAAGGACACCTCTCAACTAGATTTCCAACATCACCAACACATGCCTCTAAAAATCATGTACCAAATCATCAACATGTACCATACCAAGCATCAATCGTGTACCACAACAAGTGCATCAACTACGCACCACAATTGTACCAAATCATGCATCAACCATGCACCACAATAGTACCATATTCCTCAACTATCAACCATGTACATCAACACCATACCAAGTGTTATATCCTATGCCTTCACCTCTTCCTTCTTCTCCTCAAACCGGCCTATTCATCTATCAACCTAGCTCTTAGTTAGTCTATATTCTTCACTATGTGTTAAGTCATTTTGTTTTATGTCATCCCCTCTTTGTTTTTTTCTTTTTATAATGTTGATTCAGGCCTTGATTTGAGTTTGGAAGAGTTTTATCACCATGGTTTATATCACTGATGGATCACAAGAGAGTTAACCTATGTTACGAGGGAAAAACTCTCTATGGCAAGGGTGAACCACAACAGACAGGTATGACTATAGAAATCTACTCAATTTTAACATATTCTATATAAAACAATGTGCGAGTGAGATAAGAAAGAAACCTACCTCATTCCAACGTTTGAAGATGTCCACCGTTGAGCACTCCGACTCAAAGATTTATACCTGCGAAAAGTTCTTAAAAAACAAGCAGAGCAAGCATATGGTGATAATATAAAAGGTTAGCACATTAGATAGCATAATACATTAATAAACATTACAAACATGCCCATGGATAATAATCATATATTTTCAAGATACCAATAGGATGGGAAAGGAGTATTTCTATTAATGAATGATCAACAGAAGTGATAACATTACAAACTTATGTGTCAGCATGGTTCGAAACCAAGAAACCAGGTTCCTTCCAACTGGGCCTCCACCACTTGAATCCTCCACCAAAGGCAAGCTCATAGAAGGGAGACAATGAGGTTCTCTCAACAATAGGAGAAGAGCTTGGGGGCTGAACATTGTGTTTAGACTTGAGGAACAAAGGGATGTAGACTCAATATGAAGTAATTTCTCCAGAGTAACTTTGTTCTTAAAGTTGAATGCTTTCTCCTCTTTTCATAGCTCGGAATTGTGTTCTTATAGCCTTCAAAATGCAATTGAAGGGCCGAGTTGGAACATTTCCAGTATATGAAATACCAAGGATCAGAGATCTCTTATCGTGACATGGAAATCCGACTTCATTTTTGTATTTTCTGGCCCAAATCCTGATGTACGCAGGCTATAGTGGAGCAGCCTTCGTATACACATGTTGTATAGTAGATAGGGCGTGTATATGTGGAAAAATATGTATTTTTAGCTCGGGATTCATCAAAATATGGATGAAGAGTCTACATAGGGAAATGAAAAAAGGTCCTCTATGAAAGATAACAATGGTGAGGCAAATCTTATTATAACAGAAACCCCCTAATGTGTGAGATCAGAGGAGTATTTGCGATGGCCGAAATACATTATAAATAACCCAAAAGTGGAGTGGTGTAAACCCAACTGGAAAGACTAGTTTCTCATTTCATTTTGTGTTGACTTTACATATATGGATGCCAATAGAATACAATGCAGATCCATGTGGAAAATATATCAGAATAGGAAAATACAAATGTGGTTATATGCCAAAAGTTGTCATAATCACGAACAAGGCCCAGTAGAACAAGTCTCAAAACCAATATGTATACAATGGAGTATAATCTAATGTCCCATGATTACTGAATTCACGTAGGTGTTGGTCCAATGAAAGGGAAGAAACAACTCAGGAAAGTTGCAGCCACATAGTGATGTCTTCAATTCTTCTACACTATTTGCCAAGGGTGCAAGTCTACATCATGTGAATAAAGGAGTTGAAGTCGAACACAGTGATACATCGTTTGATTATCGGTCATTGAGGTATACCATTAACAAACATGAGACATCCTACCAATAATGAAAGTAGGTATCAAGTCACCGAGCACATTCCTACAAGTGTGAATAAAGGATTTGGTGTCGAACACTTGAGGAATCCATTGATCAGGAGGCATTGATGTATTCCCATTTGTCAATGGTGAGAGAGCCTTCCACTAATGACTGCAAGCCTCAAGGTACTCATAAAACTCTAGGTCCCATATCAGAATATATGAGCTGAAGTCAATGGAAAGAGACCCACTGAAAGGAGAGCATTAAGGCATCTCTCATCAGTCAGCACGAGGAAAAAAGCAGGACCTTCACAATTTGGTGGAGAGTGGATGAAGAACATGTTCATGAACCAATGACCCTGTGCGTCTTTCGTGTGTGCCAAATGCAAGCGATACATGAAAAAGAACCTCTGAATAGAATCCAATGATGAAAACTACTAAAAAAGGTGAGGAAACCACCAATAAGGCTAATGGAATCCAAGACATTGCATGAATCCCAAAGTGTGAATAGATGTCTTGTCATCAAACACAAGGGAACACAAGGGAAACCACCTAGTCAACAACCAATGATGAAATGTTGACTGTTGGGTTCAAGGTGACCTACCAATGATGAAAGTAGGACCAGGGTGTATGATAAGACCATAGTATCATGTGATTCTGAGACAAATTGAGGGTATGGATGACATGCAAAGTAAAGAGTTCTGAGGAATGGCCAACACAAGTTGATAGAATTCATTTCAACAAGAGCATGAGACATATGGTAGACTCTGGCAGCATAGACCCAATGATATAACTATCATATGCATGAGGCATCGATAATGTTCTCTATGGGGATTGGAAGAGTAACCATTCGGTAGAGAAAAATCTGTAACGAGATCAGCTTCCTAAGGCCATGCTAAACCCAAATTATGATGACGCGGGGACTCAATAACTTTGTGCTCTGTTCAAAGGTGACACGACTGCTGCCAAATATAATATAGTATTACCTTCCCGCCCATATTTTTTTTTGTTTCTTCATAACAAATGAATGCTATGATACAAAGGAGGAAACGAGTGTCACAAGTAAGAAAAACTAGTTCCAGCAGTGGAACGTACCTATGCTCAATGCAAGGAAATGCATGCGGGAGATGGACACTCGGGGTGATGTTCCCTCCAGGGTATAGGGTGTCAAATTACAAAGGATATAAACAAGGCTCTGCTTGGTTAAGGATGCAAAAATTACTTAGGAAACAATTTATAACGCAAAGCAAGAATCGGCTAAAGGCTCAATACTACAAGTGAGGGCATGAGATGCAATCACAACTTAACACCAAAAAATGTCCTTTTTTTATGTCTTTTAGTCTACTTGGTGTGAAAAAATGGATAAACTCGTGCCAAATAGACATCTTTTCAAATCCAATTTACGAGTGTGAAAAAGACAAGTTCACTCAGCGATCTTTTCTATTTTTGGTAGCGAGTCGGAAAATAGATTAACTAAGACTCATGACCTTTCAAATCCAATTTAACGAGTGTGAAAGGGACAAATCACTCAGTAATCTTTTAAGTTTTTAGACGAGTTGGAAAAGAGCTTAACTAAGACTCGTTTTTGTTGTTCTAATCAACATGTAAGGGAGGAGGCCAAGGCTCCCTTACCAGTCTTCTGTGGAAAGTCAGTATCTTACATATAGCTGACAAAATCTTGGGAAAACCCAAAGCTCTCCAAGTCGAGGAGGAGAAAGTGCCAACGGAGTATATAGTCTCTGTAATGGTTCGAATAATTTCTCTTGTTGGAAAAGACATAGGTGGGGATATGAGATGCTCCATCAGGTCATCCCAATCGAAGGGAACCTTGTCAGGACTTGGAGGGAGAGCAATCGGGGGAAGTATAAATCTCTCTCGTTCAGAAGAGGAAGGACCTGGAATGTTGATGACATGAATGAAGGACGCATCACTCTCTTCGGGGAGAGTAGGATTGACTAGATATTGCACTGGTGTGACCACTTCTTCAATTATAGGTTGAAGAGGATGCATAGTAATGGGGACAAGAGATGCTTCACCCTCGAAAAAGGGGGTGAGTTCGGGAGGGGATTGTGGCGGTGGAACCACCAAGACTATCAAAGGAGATGTGGTGTGAGGAGAAACCACAGATTCCTCAGAATCCAAAGGGCTCTTGGGTGAGCCCCACGCTTTTGGTATCTCGGTAGTATCTGGACACAAACAAGTAAGGTGACTTCCTTCATAAGTCCTGCAAAGGAATTTAGGCTTATGTCTGAGACATCTAGGCTTCTCGATGCCCCCAATGTATTTTACAACTGCTGGTGACATGCTCTTGACACGACCGGTAAGGGTAAGATATTCTTCTCCTACATGATGAATAGAGGTTGGAGACAAGACACGGCTATGATTTTGGGTAAAAAGGATGGTGCCCCCAACATAATTGGCAGAGGTTGGGTGCGAGTTGTTGATATAATTTGTAGAAATGTGGAACCATCTTCGACATGATTGGCATAGGTTGGTGATGGAGCACCAGTATGACTAATAGTGACTGGGCTAGTAGTAGATTGTGGCATTTTATGCCAAGGTCTAGGGAAATATTGGTTTTGAAACATTGCAGGCTAGGAAGGATCCTGGTATACTTCCTATCCCTACCCAGAAGGGTGGTAGCTTGTGCTAAAAAGGTCTAAACAGGTGTGGATGGGCATCATCACTAAGGTCTACAAAGGGACCGAGGTAGGATAAGAATTATTCGAGTGATGATATATGTTGCCCCCTTGTGAAGGGGTTCCATAAAGAGGGTAGCCTGAACTGTAAAATTGATTTTCCCCATACGAAATACCTGGAGGCACTTGAGGGCCTGTCATGGAAAAATTGTTCGAAGAAACCGTCATGGCAAATGACAGATACGTGGATGGGGTGTAATAAGTGGGATAAGTACCCATGTGAGCACTGGCTCCTGGAAGATCATAGCTAGCATTAGATCCATAAGGGGGAAGGTTCCAACCTCCCATAGGGACATGACTCATATCAAACGAAGAAGTAGGCATCGGAGCCATGGTGCCCCCGGATCCAATGCTAGGATTCATATACGTGGGCCATGGAGAGGATTGCAAGGGTGACGGCATATCAATAGAAACATGACTAGAGACCTAAGGCGTGGAATGAGTGTTATAATTTTACATACCATTGTGAAAAGTGGAAGGATCCATCCCCATGAAATGAGTAGGCATCATGGGATGGGTAACAATAAATGAGGGAGAAAAATAAACTCCACTATCCATGATGATGAAAACCAAAAGAGACTTCTAAGGCCAACTAGTAGTCAAAGAGCATACAAAAATTCAAATGGCCAATATGCATGCAAATGGGCTAAAGTGGTTGAGTGGCCTCCCTCGCTAAATAAGGTATGTCTAGTCCAAGAGGGACTTGAGACTCCCCACTAAATTTTGGAGGTAACAGAATAATTTATAGGGGCCCTCTTGGGCTTAACAACTAGTTGGTCAGATTCCCCGGAGAGGTAATCCTCCATAAAGGCTATCTTTTTTGTGACCCCTGTCTGACCTAGGATACAAGTAGAATAACCCCTACAAGTAACCTATGAGATACCTAAGTCAAGCAACTAATAAACCACTATATAACCGATGCACAGGGGAGCAATCGTAAGTCTGGATTACTGTATGGGCAGGGTAGAAAAGCCCGAAACCTTGAAAGCACCGCCTCTAAAAGAGGTATGGGTACTAGAAAGATCCCCAAATATGAATAAATCCACAGAAATATCTCTGACACTAGGCAAGCATCCGGGGGTTATCCCTTCAACTAACTTTGTGTGACCTCATGATTAACTCTAATATGAGCGGAGCCTCCTGATCTTACCAATTATACAATGGAATTCTCAACTCCCTGTCTCAGACACATATGTTGATTCAATTGCCTTGGAGAAGTTTACTCACAAAATCCTATTCCAAGGCACTAAATCCTAGACTAGTTTGTGCACCCTAAAAAATAAAATTGTGACTAATCAATTTTAGTTTAAAGCGTAAATTTTATTGGTTGTGTTTACTCAAAAGGGTATGGAAGTGAAACTCATGATATTATGACTCTGCAAGAGAATAAATATAAATATAATGCAAAGTCTAATTCTAAATTTTCAATAAATGACATGCGTATAAAAATAGTGCAATTTTATATTTCAACTTTGCAATTCAGAAGTAAAATGCAATCTTTCACTAAATGCACTAAGCTAATGATAAAGATTCAAAAGACAAAAATGCCAAGCAATGTAAAATGCCTAATTTTTTTGTATTTTCAATATACTAAAAATAAAATGCATGGACTGATAAGAAACCTGATATATAAATTCTACTGTGTATAAACAAAATAACTCAAGCAGAATACCAAGTAGCCAAGCAAATAGCCCAAAGCTCAAGGACAAATAAAAAATGAAAATAATGAGAAAGACTCTGCCCAAAAATTCAACTCCAAACATATTTCATGTCATCCCAGTGAAGCTTAATAGTCACTACGGAGACCTAAGAAGGCTCAGCAACTATAAAATTCCACCCAGGAATCACAAAACCAAGAAAACAGGCAAGGAAAAGTGGTATATGCGAATGTTTAGGAAAACAGTGTGTATATACGCAACTTGCAATGAGACAACACACATTTGTATGCGAATGTCAAGGCAAAAGGCATGTAGAGGCTTTAAAACAAGGCCAGGCAAGGGAAAAAGGTTGAAGACTCAGACCCAGAGTGAACAGGATCTATTAAGCAGTGATACGACAAGAAACAAAAAGGAAAAAGAGCAATGCAAGGAGAAAAAGTACTTCAACCCTTAGAAATAATATCTCTCCCCATTGAAGTCACCAATTTTGTTATGAGGGAAAAACTCTCTATGGAAAGGGTGAACCACAACAGACAGGTATGACTGCAGAAATCTACTCAATTCCAACATATGCTATATAAACCAATGTGCGAGTGAGATAATAAAGAAACCTACCTTGTTCCAACATTTGAAGATGTCCACCATTGAGCACTCTGAATCAAAGCTTTATACCTGCGACAAGTTCTCAACAAATAAGCAGAGAAAGCATATGGTGATAATATAAAAGGTTAGCACATTAGATAGCATAATCCATTAATAAACATTACAAACATGGCCATGGATAATAATCATGCATTTGTAAGATACCAATAGGACGGGAAAGGAGTATTTCTATTAGTGAATAATCAGCAAAAGTGATAACATTATAGACTTCCGTATCGGCACAGTTCGAAACCAAGAAACCAAGTTCCTTCCAACTGGGCCACCACCACTTCAATCCTCCACCAAAGGCAAGCTCATAGAAGGGAGACAATGAGGTTATCTCAACAATAGGGGAAGATCTTTGGGGTTGAACACTATGTTCAGACTTGAGGAACAAAGAGATGCAGACTCAATATGAAGTAATTTCTCTAGAGTAACTTTGCTCTTAAATTTGAATGCTTTCTCCTTTTTTTCATAGCTCAAAATTATGCTCTTATAGCCTTAAAAAAGCACTTGAAGGGCTGAGTCAGAATGTTTCCAGTATATGGAAGGCCAAGGATTAGAGATCTCTTTTCGTGACATGGAAACCCAACTTCATTTTTGTATTTTTTTTCCCAAATCTCAATGTACGCAGGTTGTAGTGGAGAAACCTGTGTATATGCATGTTGTATAGTAGATAGGGTGCGTATATGTGGAAAAATATGTATTTTTAGCTCTTGATTCATCAAAAAAGGGATGAAGATTCTGCATAGGGAAACAGAAAAAGGCCCTCTATGCAAGATAGCAATGGTGAGGAAAATCTTGCTATAACAACCTAGGCCTACAAGTGTAAAAGTGTTGATTGCAAGAATGCCAACATTCTTGAAATCAACACATGGGCTCTATTTTAATGAGTTTTCATGGTTTAAATATATTTGAATTTTGAATAAATCCCATTGACACACAAACGCGCTCAGTTTTTCCTACCACCCTCGAAATCTTGCACGTTTGTTCCCTATTCAATTTTCAGTGCAAGTATTGAATGAACCCTAAGTGGCACCTAGTCTCGAACACCATTATCAACAAAGGGAAGATAGGGCATGATCATACCACCATGAGAGTGATGGAAACTTCATAGGGCATAGCCAACAGGGATCAAGTTGTTCAAATCCATACCAGAGATCAGGGACATGTTCATCAGGGGAGAGTGGTACAATTTCATTTATGCTTTCAATGGACACCATGCAGAAATCACTCTGATTTTTTCACAGAGCTTTGATGGATTATAGGCACAATTTGGGGATGTAATCATCCATGTAACATAGCATTCTATAGCAAAAACATGTTCTCTACCTATCAGTGGTGAGAAGTGGTTCAAGAAAGGTAAATTACCAGTTGAGATGTGCAACCAGTTCCTAGTAGCAGAGCATCAGAGCCCAGACTGGAGCCAAGGTATCATGATATAATGGTTGAGATAGGAATGGAGGGGCATCCTGTCAGAAATACAGAGGTACATCACTGGAGAAGGTATGTTTTCAGTTATCCATTACTAACAAATCTTATTTCTCATGCATTTAAATGGCGATAATGATATGAATCTCCCATTCTACCTTCTAAAAATCCTAACCAAGATTTCCAAATGAGTCCAGAACTATCCACAAAGTGCTCACAGGAGTCTCTGCCATCAAGGATTTATAAAAATACTATTTATTTATGCTCTCAGTGAATTGGGAATCTCCTGGGCACAACTTTTAGTATCTCTAGGGTTACAACATGAAGATTCAAACACTCAACAACCATAAGAATAGGAAATTGAAGTTCCCTGGGAAGCTAGGGTTTCCATAGAACCTGGAAGTTCATAAAAAACCATCTAGCATTCCAAAGAACAAACCTGACCTACAAAAAGAAGGGCGAGATCTATCAAAGGAAGATCCATCACTCTAGAAAAAGATGAAATACCTCAGAGACAACTGAGGTCATCCATAGTGAAACAGAGGGCCAGATAATGTGATAAAGTATATGTCAGAAAGAGTAAAAAGAAGGTTTGTCCAGCAGCCCAACCATCTCCTAAGAAACTTGAGGTTGAACTTGTTCCCACTGGTATGCAGGTAGAAAAATATCCTAAACTGAAACCAAACAAACAATAAAAGAATAAGCAGGCTAGTCTTAAAGAATCTATAGTTTAATTTGTGCCATCTGACACAGAGATTAGAGAGACTCCTGAGGAGAAACATGGTAGAAAGAAAAAGGGGAAATAGATCCCAAGGATGCCAAGTAAACCAAATCAAAAGACCGGGTTGACCAACCAATTAAGGCTAAACTCCAAAGCCTTGTTCTATCCATCCCTCAAAGAGAAAAAGCTAATTGTAATATAAGATCAAGGCACTGAAGAAGATCCCTCTAGGTTTACCAATATGGATTAAATGGCCATCCACACTTTGAAGTAAATGTCAATAGGTGAGACTGAAAAGAAGAGAAACAAGGGTTAGAACTTGGGTATTAAGCCTTCTGGTTTGGAAACAGAGTACACCACAGGTCTATAAATAGAGCATTCCCTAGAGAAAATTTTAGAAGAGACCAAATCAAAGGAAAGTGGGGAAATGTTGAGGGTACATGAGCCTATGAAAGACAACATTAGAGACAAACATGAGAAGAATCCAAGGTATGAGATGAGACCTAGTAAACCTAAGATCTCCATTGATTTCAATAGGCATGTTGTTGAGGAAGAGTGTGAACTTAAAACTGAGAACGGAGTGGAAACAAAGATCAAGCCTAAAGATGAAGGTAACAAGGAAATGGAGGAAAGTAAGAAGCAGGTGGAAACCCTCAAACCATAGAATGATAGTATTCGGAAACAAATTCAAGAGTTGCATCAACAAAATCAAACACTTGATATGCAACATTCAAAATTACAGAAAAAAGTACCAAAAGTTGTAGAAAAAATATCAAAAGACATGCATGTTCCTAAAGGAAAACATGTACGTCTATTGTTGTCAACATGTAAGAAAATTTGAATCCTGTGCAAGTTTTTCTCCATTGTTGAAGGTCTTTCTCCAGTTAGTGGCATATGTGTGGATCCATGTGAGGTCAACAACAAGTTCCAGCCTTTGAATATTTTTGTTTTGCAAATCCTACACTTTAGTTATCAACAGTTACTCTAGTTTCAGTTAGAGAATCTTTTTCTTTAGTTTGAGATACTAAAGCCAATTGTAATAAAATGTCTTTTTGATAAAAACAATGTTTTGTTAGATCGAGGTTGTGGGCCCAGAAAAAGGGAGTTATCCCTACAAATTAGCATCTAAACTCTACTTCACTCAATGTAAAGAAGTGTTCTTGAATAGTAGTCATAACTTAATGGGGAAGTTTAATATCTACATATCTAAATGTAATGAATAGATTAACCCTAAAATTTAGGATCTAAGACAAGCATTTGAATCCATTTGGTGGATAAAAAGAAGAATATGGGAATGAAAAAGGGTTCATATCTTTGGGTGTATCAAGCTACCAGGATATAGACTGGGCTTACGAAGTGTAATATCTTCAAATTTTTCCACTCAGTGAATATAATTTCTAGTGAACAAACTTTCCTTCTCAATCTTGCTTGTATTTTCTTCTCATTTAAATACATGTTGAATGTTTTGCAAAGAAAATATTCTTTCTCTTTCAGCTAATGTGCTTACAACATGTTGAGAAATGTACTCCAAGTATTTTTTTAGGTTTAATGTAATGTGTTAGATCTAAAATTTCCAACTGCAAGTGACAAATTGTAAGCTTGTCACTGTTTTTTTGTTCTACTTTTATATATTTTATCTGCTGCACCAGAATCCATGCTACTAGCTAAGGGAAACAATGTAGTGAATATCGTGGAAAAATCCAACTAGACCCATGCACTTGAAGTTCATCCATCAACTAATTATCAAAACAAATAAACCAAACTTATAAAAACCAATCATCCAAATAATTGAGGTGGCCTAGCTATTCCCTTAGCAGTTAAGTGCAGACCTTAGGACCAACACCAAGTATCAATCATGTACCATACTATGTAACAACCATGTACATAAAAAATGTACATCAACACCTGTACCATACCATGCACCAACAATGTATCTCAACCATATCACTCAATCATGCCATACACCATATGTCATAGGCTATACCAAGCAAGTGCTATCAATGGTGTACCTCAACCAAGTACCAACATCACCAAGAGATGTATCTCATACATGTGTTGTTATATACCAAGTGTAATCCTCAACAATGTATCAATGAAAATCATACACCATGTGCCAATGATTCTAGAGTATACCGAGAATAAGCCAGTCAAGCATATAGCATCATCACCATGTAACCAAACCAGATACCAAGATACCAGTACTACCAAGATGTACTACTAATCAATGTACAGTACCAATATCACCAAAATGTACCATGAATCAAAAAGACATGCCTCTCAAGCATGCACCATACCATAAAGCATAAGACACAATCACATAAGCATACATGTAACATGTAGTTGACCTACTATACTTTAATATTGACCTGTAACTCAGCCACAACCTTCAGAAGCCTAGTACCAACATTTCCCCTGAATTTATCTTAGCCTCACGGGACTAGGACTCCTTGTCACATGATGCCTCACGTGACATCCCTTAGACAACCTGCGGAATTACCTCGCATGACACCCTTAAGATAACTCATGAGGGCCTACCAAATTAGGGTTACAGAAAAAATCTAGCATGTTGCAGCTCTGAAACTTTCACTCTTTCCTCACAATTTCTCCACTACCTCAAACGTGTCATCAAATTCACCAATAGCCCAAAATACTAGACCATAACATTCTCACAAAATAGATATTCAATGTAAGTGTGTGTATTTTTGAGATACTTCTTGAGGTGTATTTATAATTTTTCTAAATAACTTCTTTCCTTGTTCTTAGGGCTTCTTGACTTTCTTGTTACAACCAATTTACCCATTCATTAATTGACTTGTAACAAATTAGGGGTTTCTTGACCATTCTTTGGGGCTTCCAACTTCATAAGGGAATATCTCCCTAACCATCAGGAACCACGTGGTGTACCACCTATCACCAAAAATGGAATGACAAGGAATATCAATCCATGAGTGTCATACATGCATTTACTATGTCCTTCATGTCCATATTCCTCAACCAACTTTGGGTCCCATAACCACATCTTTGTGGCTTCATGTAGACTTCAACAAATGCACCCATCACATATGATGACATCAACCACTCCATCAATTATAAATAATTCACCATCAATCTCAACCACATCTCTAGGGATTCTATACTTCTTCAAGGGTTGACATCAATGACAACCAACTATACAAAACAATTGTCCAACAATTTTACAGTAAGACGGTTTTACCCTCCATTTTACAAAAGGTCTTGAATATTGGTTCAATGTATAAGTCCTTAGTCCTTTTAAAATGCAATCTAGGTGAAATATATAGATTTGCAATGTTATTAACTACACCCCAAATCCTATATCACTAAATTTGGAGCTATATAGAAGCATGGGTGTGCATTTCCATTAGGTCACTTTCTACTATTTTGGTGTCTCAATTTACAAGGTAGAATTTTCCCCTTTTACACAACAGTCACTTTTATGTTTGGAAATGAAAATATCAACATGTAGACAGATGTAAAATTATCTAATACACCCTCACAAACTTGAACCATTGAAATTATGGGTGTGTTAAGACATGGGTGTCCATTTTAGTGAATCTTGACCTGTATTTCTGCACAAGGGCATAAATTATAGCGTAAAAGAAAAACATGTATCTCTTAAGTGTGATTGTGCATTTTTAGTTGTGAAGGCTCTAAAAAGCTTAAATTAGGTTTTTCTGCAACAACAAAAATTGTAATCCTAATTGTCTATATCATCATATATAGAGAACATTGCCATCCATCTACCTCAACATGCTTCCTATATCCAATGAAATTTGATTTTGTTTTTTACTTTATTTTACTGGCGTTGGACTTCTGACGCATTTCTGTCTCATTTCCAATAGGACTACGAGCTCTCCTATGTCGCACCTTTGCCCACTCCATCATGCCATATCATTGGATCTCTGAAATACTACGATGTTGAGAATTTCCATGTCGATGTAGGTCTCTAGCCATAAATTCGCAATTTGGATGGCATGTGTGTCAGCTTTCCAAAAGTAGTTACATGCCTATGTCACAATAATGACCATCATCATTGCTAAAATGAGGGATGCTTTCCTTGCGGTGGTTTCTTGGAAAATGCCACATGGAATATCAATGTGTCGCAATACCATCGTTGTATGATGGTCGTAACAGTGATGATTCTATGATTCTATGCCACATGGGAGTATTGTACATTGGATATGTGACATATTTTTATGGAATTCGAGAGTGTGATGAAAGGGGTTCGATGAATAGCTAGAGACGGAGTTTGTTGGAAGCCAAATGGGTGTTCGTCGGATGGGCATCGTAACAAAATCGTAAAATGAGGCAAATGTACTAGTTATAGATTTCTTAATTTGTGATGAATTCTAAATCTACTCAATAAAATTGGTGGCAAAAACCTTGCCACCAATTATTACTATACTTTTTGATGAGGAGCAATTGCAGAATCGTGAAAATTACACACAAAGGCCCACTCCTCTATGGGAAACACAACATCTAGAAGATAGATTGTTATTTCCAACAATATTAAACCAATCTAATCCCATGATCTAACTAGAATTTGACTTTCTAGGAGAGATTAATAATTCATGTGTCAAAATACACTTAATCCAAGCCATTAATAATCATATGTGCCAATTTATATCAAAGTTGTTAGAGAATGGTTCTTAAAGAAACTTGGAAGAAAAATAAAAGATCCACAAACCATCCATGTCATAGGAGTACGTGTATTATTTTTGGAAAGGTACTTGTTCCTAAATATTATGATCCAAGAATCCCCTTAGTGAATATCCACATTACCAATAAATTGATAACAATCACTTTGACTTACCTGGGAGCAACCATAAATGTAATAAAAATGACACTTTAGAAAAACTTGAACTTAAAGGATTTTTAAGAAAAACCCAAAATGGATGCTAAAAGACATTATTGTCTTTATAGATACACTATCAAGGAAAAGTGGGATGCTAGAAGATATCAATGTCTCTATAGACTCTTGGGCGTATTCAGTGGATTTCATGGTCTTTCAAACAAAATTGGGAGAAGGAGGTTATCCTTTCAATTCTTGGAAGGCCTTGGTTGGAAAATATTAGCACTTATATTGGATGTATAGTACGTGACAGGACCATTTATAATGAGTAGACTCATAAGAATTTGACACAATATCCCCCAACCAAATCATGTCTATAATCCATGGAACCAATATGGATTGAAGATGAGAAAAAAGACACATTTTATGAAGACAGTTTCTAATGAGCAGACTCATAAAAAATTGGCACTATATATATCAACCAATCCATTTCTATAAGACACAACCAATATGGATAGAACATGAGGACAAAGACAAATTCTATGAGGACCCAACTAAAATTGTTCTTACTATTGATAGATCCTTGAATTTCAAAGACCTAAATAAAGGCACTATGATCTCGAACTTCAAGCAGAATATATACCCACCAGAGTTTCAAATTGGACTAATAAATATTATGATTTTGGAAATACAAACAAAAGGAACCTAATGAAACCAATTGAACCAACAATATTGCAATCTTGAAAAATGTCTCCACTACATCATTATCCAATTCATTAGGCACATTAGTAGAATTTTCCCCTCATAAAACTTTGAATATTAATAATGAACTAAGACCTTCTAATCCAAAAAAATATGATGAATATGCTATAAGAATAGAACACAACATTTGCATGGGAATATAAAAATATGATAGGTATTAACACAATTATTTGTAAACATCATTTGCAAGGTGTATTGTGCTACAGCATCAACCAATTTTGATGTGGTGTCATTAACCATTAACCATGTGAGGAGAAGATAAATTACATTGAGTTTACTATATTTTTTACCGTGAATTTTTATGGATGAAGCTTTCAAAGTGTATTGTAACATTGTGTCAACATGGTTTGATATTGTGCCATTAACCTTTTACCATGTGGTGCACCCATGGGCATCACCACATGATGACATAGATAATATAACTCTCCAATATATTAAACAAAAATTTAAAACTTCATCTTTATGTTTAACAATATTTATCTTCATTCCTTTTTCAATGTTTTATAGAATTTAGTTATCAATTTTAATTATTGCACCAAAAGTGGCTTTTTAGAGCCTAGTATGAAGGAGATGTGTAATTCCTTTTCTGCTCAACATAGATTTTACAAGTGGTGTGTATGTGTGAGGGATATGAAGTCAAGATGGATCTCCCTCTCCAACATCCTTTGATCCCTCTCAATGCATGATAGATCCAAAGTTAAGATCGATCTATGCTTGTTTAATTCCAATTTAGATATGAATATCTCTCTCTCTCTCTCTCTCTCTCTCTCTCTCTCTCTCTCTCTCTCTATATATATATATATATATATATAGTGAAGATCCACCTTAACTCCAAATCTATCATGCATAGAGAGGGATCAAGTCCCTTGAGGTGAAAACTTTTTCTTAATTGAAAAAACTCATGGAAAGGTTTGCACCTCAAAGGATTTGATCCCTCTTAGTGCATCATAGATACAAAGTTAAGATGGATCTAAGATGGTTTAATTCCAAGTTAGATATGATGATTCATTATTGAAAATGCCTCTTTCAAATGAGAACTTCCCTTTGATATTGTTTGTTCATTTACTCATAAAATAATCATTCCACATGCTCTGAGCAAGTTGAGTAGGAAATTTCTTCAGAAAATATATTGATTTTCATTCATGTTAATTTAAAAGGAAACACATATACATTCACTAAATGACTTGTAAGTATTAATAAGAATATATAATACTAGTAATATTAGTACTTTTAATAACATTAGTACAATTAATAATATTATTTATTTTAAAAAATATATTGATTATTAATGGTAATAAAAAATTATTTATATTGTATCTTTAATGACATAGTTAATAGCAATATTTTATAGTTGTCACTAACTACTTTTTTAGTGACACTTTTATTAGTGGATATTCTTATTTGGACTATTAACTTTCTTTCAACTATCTTTCTAATAGTGTGAATTATTCACCACAATGATGAAGTCTTTTAACCACTATTGTTTATACCATCGCTATTATGATTTATTTTTAAAAATACTTCCTTTAAACTCTATTAATAAATGATATTTACATGCATTTTATACAAAACAATGTTGGCCGCAATGATAGTCACCACAAGAAAAATCTAGTCTCACCTCAAAGGAATAAAAAACTAATAGTCTAGCCTAAAAGGGATAACAAAGTTTAGAATCATATGGCCAAGGGCTGGAAAACATAAAGATAAAAAATATATATATATGATGGTTAGATGCCCACGACAAATATCAACATGAAGTCATGGAACATCAATGGATATAAGAATAGGTGGAAAGTCACGATCATCGAGGTTTGGGCCCCACCTAGTAATTGTTGTATCCTAAATACTCTAGGAGGTGTCTCCTCCATCATATACATGTAGTTTTGACCACTTCTCTATTGAAATGGATAAGTCCAATGCGAGTAATTTGTCATTCAAGAGACAAGAAAAAAGGCAGGGGGCTTTGGTGCTTATATATATGACTCCAACATTTATTGTGCTCCCCAAACAGGTGGCCCATTTTGGCATGCCTCCAAACCAATGAAAACAAGTGGAGCTAGGAGGAGAGTAAACTTTTAGAGAAACCCACATCATGATGTAGGGGGTCAATCCCCAAAACTTCATTAACAATTGGAGATGTTCTAGTGATAGATATACCTCCCCAAACTAAACCTACATCTGCAACCATATATTGGCATAGATTATAGCATCATCATACCAAGTGAGATGAGCAAGCTATGAATTTTTAAAGACACATTCATTTTTACTTTTCTAAATAAAAAATAATATCTCTATTCTAACATGTTTTCATGATGCATGAACTCAACTGCACATGGATGTTCATCACCGGGATAGCATATTTTTGAGTAACATCCTTGGGGAGGCATTATCCACATAGGTTAGAGACCCAATCCTAGGTTGATTTGTCATAAGTACAAAACCAAAAAATTTCTTACTAGTTTCATTTTTGTGAAAGCAAGGGAATTTGGGTCAAGAAATTCCCAAACATTTCAAGTCTTGGGAAAGAGGAATGCTATCCAAATTCAAATCCCAAGAAAACAACCTTTTTGAGCTCAATGAATGATATCTACATAGAATTAAACATAACTAGTCACTCATAGGATCTAGAAAGAATCCTCTAAAGCATACTAATATTGACATCAAATCTACGTTGAACACTAAGTTGACCCAAACAAAGCCTCACAAGATATTCTCCAGTCATCAATAAGACACTGGAGAAGGGACCTAATATGGTGAATAATAGAAATCAGTTGCAAGAAGGAATTCTAAGAAGATATGGAATTTGACTACTAAAGATGAAGGTTTAGAAATCATTTTTCCACCTTCTTAGATATCCTTTGGAGTGTTGGACAGTTGGTTTGGATAGTTGGTTGTCATTGATGTCAACCCTTAGAGATTGATGTCAACCCTTATAGATTGATTTCAACCCTTGGAAAGGTCCAGAGATGTTAGAAAATTGATTGACATTTGTATGATTGAGATTGATGGTGAGTTAGTTGGGTAAATTTGATGTAGCCTACATGTAACCTTGAAGGTGTGGATAGGGGACCCAAAGTTGGTTAAGGAATATGGACAGGAAGGACAATGAAATTTCATGTAAGACTATCATGGATGGATATTACACATTGATTTTTTTTTGTGATATGTGGTACACCACGTGGTTCCTCACAGTTAGGGAGATATGGCCTTGTGAAGTTGGAAGCCCTGAAGAATGGTCAAGAATCCCTAATTGATTACAAGTCAATGAATGAAAGGGTAAAGTGGTTGCAACAAGAAATATTTAGAAGCCCTAAATTTAAAGGAAGAGGTTACCTATCAAAAGTATAAATAACCCTCAAGGAGTCATTCACAAACACACTCACACACTTGCTTTGAATATCTATCTTATGAATGTTATGGTTTAGTATTGTGATCTTTTGGCTAGTTTACGACAAAGAATTCTAAGGTAGTGAAGCGGGAGAAGTGTGAGATTTTTGGGATTGCAGAGGAGAGAGGAAAAATATTAAGAAACCTTAATTAGGGTCATCCCTGTGGGTTTCCTAGAGTTCGTCACATGAGGACCTATTTGACAGAAGGTCTTCGTCCCATGAGGACAAGACAGAAGTGAGGAGGATGTTGGTTCCATGCTATTGAGGACTATGGAAGAAGTTACAGGTCAGTGTTATAGAGTATCAGCTCAACTATAGGATCAGAGGTAAGTCTTAAGGGTTACATGCTTGGTTATGGTATGGTACATGTTGATGATACATGATGGTATGGTACCTCTTGGTGATGTTATGGTACATTGATTAGAAGCACTATTGGCTATCTTGGTATCTGGTTTGGTTACATGTTATGGTGCATATTTGAGGCTTGGTATATTGTGTTATGAGGTTTCATCTTGGTGATATTGAGGACTGTTCTTGAGGCATATGTTTATGAGCTTTGGTTTATGAATTGAGGCACATCATTGGATGCATGGTACATGTTGGTTGAGGTCTACTTGGTGAGATACATTGTTGGTTCGTATCTTGGTATATGTTATATGGCATGATTTGGTATATGATTGTTACATGTTATGGTGTTGATGTACATGGTTGATTTGTATGGTTGGCACTTGTTATGATACATGGTTGATGGTACAAGTTGAGGTACAAGTTTGGTGCATGGTTGATGCACTTGTTATGGTACATGGTTGATGGTACAGGTTGAGGTACATATTGATGCATGGTTGATGCATGGTACATGTTGATACTTGGTTGAGACACATATCTTGTGATGGTATGTGGTGATATTGGTACATGCTTGGTAGAGCCATGTGTTGGTGATGTTGAGAATTTGGTTTGAGATATTCTCTTGGTAATCTTGGCATGAGTTGCATGCAGATGAGAGTGGATATGGTATCATGGATGAGACAGTGATTGGTTGGAAAGGTTGGTTAGTGACAGGTTACAAGTTGATGTGACAGTGACAATGACAGTGACATTGGCAGTGATTGTGGTAGTGACATTTGGTCTACACTTATATTTCAAGGCAACAAGATGGGACAAGGAAAGGGGGTTGTATCCTCTTTTTGATTAGTGTCGTAGAATCAGGGAGTTGCAGCTTCCTTCAGGTTGGAGCCTGAGAACTAGGTAGTTTTAGTCACCTTCCAGTTGGAGCTGTAGAGACCAGGGGGTTGTAGCATCCTTGTGGTTGGAGCCAAAGAATTTAGGGAGTTGTAGTTTCCTTCAAGTTGGAGCCTATAAATAGGGGGTTGTGGCCTCTTTCCAGTTGCAACTGGATAATTGGGAATTTGGTGCTTCCTATGAATGAATTATTGATATATATATAAGAAATCATTATGTGGTTTTCTCCCATTTGGGTTTCCATGTAAATATTGGTGTATTGTGTTCTTGATGTGACGTTAATGAGATGTTTCTTATGATTACATGCTTATGATATATATATATATATATATATATTGAATGAAATCATAGATGATATATTGATGATAAAGTGATAAAGTGAAAGAATATAGATTGTGGTTAAAAGTGGTATAAAGTGT